>OX637498.1:787500-1348000 GCA_951800055.1 Cenopis cana | reverse complement strand
CGCGCAAGCCGCTGGTGAGTGTTAAATGTTAGAGTGAGACGTCCACAGCTGCTGGAGTGTTGAATGTCCCATTCTTGCTGACCAGGCTCCTCCATAGGCTCCTGTCAGCCGCCTTATGGATGGCCTCGTGCAGATGTAGTTGCAGGGGTCATCATCCTCCTTTATCTGGTTCATATCTTCCTTTATCTGTTGACGACCTCTTTAGCTTTGTCGGTCGTTCATGCTTGCAAGTTTAATACTAGTGTCTTCTCTTGGAGATTGGCGAGAGACATCACCCTGTTATGGATTAGTTTTTGTTGACATTGACTCTGAGAGACACCTCTATATTAAATTGTATTTTTTTTTCTTTTATATTTAAATCTTATTATTTTTATTTTGACGCTTTGAGGCCATTTACATCTTTGAGATATTATATTAAATTTTGTTATTCAGACTGAGACCTTATACATCTCTCAACTTTACTATTCTTGTAATATTTGTAATAGATAATTAATATTTTGACATGAAAATTTTATTAAATTCTTATTGATATATTTCTTAAATTGTAAATTAGTATTTTCTCATGAAAAATCTATCATATGCTTATATTGTCAGACTTTTTTAAATTGTACATTACCATTATGACATGTGAAAGTGCCCTTGTGGCCTATTTGCAGAATAAATGTTTCAATTTTGAATTTTGAGCTTAGTTGCTTGGTAGTGACCCTGCCTACGAAGCTGGAGGTCCCGGGTTCGAATCGCGGCCGGGGCATTTATTTGTGTGATGAGCACGAATATTTGTTCTTGGGTCTTGGATGTTTTCTATGTATTTAAGTATTTATTTATCTATATAAGTATGTATATCGTCGCTTAGTACCCATAGTACAAGCTTTGCTTA
Source organism: Cenopis cana (assembly GCA_951800055.1). Classification (NCBI taxonomy): domain Eukaryota; kingdom Metazoa; phylum Arthropoda; class Insecta; order Lepidoptera; family Tortricidae; genus Cenopis; species Cenopis cana. Next base: position 1,347,123 of record OX637498.1, on the reverse strand, counting down.
GTTTGGGCACAAAATAAAGAATATACAGAAGGTCCGTTCCCGCCGTTCTTGAAAATACATACCTAAACTTGCCAGACTCACAGGGTTGCTTCTGTATTGATTCTGAATTTTAAAAAGGAGCAGATAAATTAAAAATTCTTCAACATGACATTTAACTGTGAACCAGCGTATCTTGGTAAAAAACCGGCCAAGTGCGAGTCGGACTTCGCACATTTAGGGTTCCGAATCAACCTCAAAAATATGATTTATTCATATATTAGTATTTGTTGTTAAAATATACGTAATAATTATTGAACGTTGTCACCAAATTTCAAGTTCATAGGTCAATGAGAAGTCTAAAAATTCTTCGGAACAAATTTTGTGACATACGACGGACGGACGGACGGACGTCTGGGCGACACCAATAGGGTTCCGTTTTGACCCTTCGGGTACGGAACCCTAATAAATTGATGCGTGACCCGCTGCGAGTTGTGACTTGTGACCGGCGGCGGTCGAGAGCGCCAACAAAAATATACCTAATTAATTAGGTACCTACTTAACTAAACCATAGTACTACTTAAATACTGGCGTTTTACCAGCGAACGATAAGATGAATGTGTAATGGTTGATCGTCGTTATCAAAGCGGCAAGTTTCAAAAAATTACCTACCTACCAGTGGCGGCGCGTCAATAATATTCTTAGGGAAGCCGGAAATAATTTGCCTATATAACACTTTAAACTCTCGCGCTTTGTTAACATACTTAAAAGGGTTGTTTTAACGGGTCTAACGCGATATTTATGTATTTGCCTTTTTTACCGACGTTTCGACACGGGTTTCACCGGCCGTGGTCGCGGATATGACTGTCATCTCAGTCAGTCAAGTTGTCAACGGAAATATGGGTACACAACATTTGACTACCCTACAAAAGTTGTCAAAAATGTGAGTGGTAGACTCGAAAAAAGTTCACTAACTGTCCACTTTGTTTCTAATTGTCCAAGGCACGGCACACAGCACTCACAGTAAATACATAAATATCGCGTTAGACCCGTTAAAACAAACCTTTTAAATAATTTGCCTTTCTTATTCTTCATGAAATTCCGTTAGCTTTTCGGTGAAGGAAAACATCGTGAGGAAACCTGCATACATACATACGCGAAGAAATTCTAAGTTGTATGTGAAGTCCCCTACTGCCCAATCCCTCTCATCTATGAGAGGAGGCCTGTGCCCAGCAGTGGGACGTATATAGGCTGATGATGATGATTCTTCATGAGCCGTAGTAGTAAAATAACTAGATTGGCTGAAAATTAGGCAAGCCGGTGGGAATCGAGTTGTATGGATGCTCCGCCACTGCTACCTACCTAGGTATTGTAACTACCAAAATGAGAAAACCGTTTTATTTACCTTTCAATATCGTTTGAAAATTTGAAGAAAGTGTAGGCACCGTTTTTTGTTGTATTTAAGTGTATTTAAACAATAAAATACATTCCAACTGTAATAATATCGGTTATTCATTTTGACGTACGTGACATAAACTATCTACGTAGCGGCGAGGACGTCAAGTGATCAACGCGCGCACAACTAGCACTCGCGACGCGACAGTGACAGTCGCGACTAAGCTCGTCCGAAATCAACCGAGAATGCCTGTAAATGTTACGTCATTGTGCGTGCGGCGAAAATGGCACTTTGTACTGAGCGGACTCTCTGCTCCGGCGCGCGCCGCCGCTATTTACTTTGTGGTTTGGGACTAGGTTGATTTGTGTAAGATTGTCCACAAATATAAATATATATATATATATATATATATAACTTTCCCTTGGTCTTCCCCTTTCTCTTTTCCCATTTATTTTCTCTTTTATAACAGGGATGTTAACTCAAAAAAAAAGAAAATACTTCAATAGAAAGAAGACATAAAACTATGCCAAATAGTGAAAATCCTATTCAAATATCTCAAAAAATAACGAAGCTACAACGGTTAAAATGTTCGTAGTTAGTTAGAGAGAGAAAGTGCTACTCAACAGTGGCGTCACTGTTGAGTAGCGCCATAGTAAATGACGATCGTTCAATACAAAGGTGCGTTTTGCGGAAACGCGACAGAAAATACCCACTCTTAAAACTTTGAAGACTTATAATTACGTAATTATTTATTTTTTTGGATTACTTTTTTCGCAATTTGATTGAGAATTTGAGCCGTTATGTAGAAAATTTGGATTTATTGATTTTATGTCACACCTGGCCATAAAGCGGCAATTACCGCACGCTCCGCGCGCGGGAAATCCCACTTCCTGGCCAGGGGGTGACATAAAATTTTGTACTTAACACGGGCGGTAATAAAGAAAGCCTCAGATCGCATATTTATCGCCCTTGCCTTCGGCTCGGGCGTCAAATTCCTGCGATCTGAGACATTCTTTGTTTTACCGCCCTTGTTAAGTAATGTACTATTATTTTATAGTGTCATCATCCCTACTGTACATATTTTGTTGACAGGCGACGGCGTATTCCGCAGCCTCATAGCCCGCCAGCTCGCCCAGTGGGAGCAGTGCGGAGCCACCTCCGCGGTGTGCCCGCCTCGCCTCGCCTCGCTCCACCTGCTCGCCGGCCGAGCCACCCCGGACCTGATGCGGGCCGAGTGGCTGCAGTGCCTGCACGCGACCGCCAGGTGAGCCGGCTCATAGCCCGCCAGCTCGCCCAGTGGGAGCAGTGCGGAGCCACCTCCGCGGTGTGCCCGCCTCGCCTCGCCTCGCTCCACCTGCTCGCCGGCCGAGCCACCCCGGACCTGATGCGGGCCGAGTGGCTGCAGTGCCTGCACGCGACCGCCAGGTGAGCCGGCTCATAGCCCGCCAGCTCGCCCAGTGGGAGCAGTGCGGAGCCACCTCCGCGGTGTGCCCGCCTCGCCTCGCCTCGCTCCACCTGCTCGCCGGCCGAGCCACCCCGGACCTGATGCGGGCCGAGTGGCTGCAGTGCCTGCACGCGACCGCCAGGTGAGCCGGCTCATAGCCCGCCAGCTCGCCCAGTGGGAGCAGTGCGGAGCCACCTCCGCGGTGTGCCCGCCTCGCCTCGCCTCGCTCCACCTGCTCGCCGGCCGAGCCACCCCGGACCTGATGCGGGCCGAGTGGCTGCAGTGCCTGCACGCGACCGCCAGGTGAGCCGGCTCATAGCCCGCCAGCTCGCCCAGTGGGAGCAGTGCGGAGCCACCTCCGCGGTGTGCCCGCCTCGCCTCGCCTCGCTCCACCTGCTCGCCGGCCGAGCCACCCCGGACCTGATGCGGGCCGAGTGGCTGCAGTGCCTGCACGCGACCGCCAGGTGAGCCGGCTCATAGCCCGCCTGCTCGCCCAGTGGGAGCAGTGCGGAGCCACCTCCGCGGTGTGCCCGCCTCGCCTCGCCTCGCTCCACCTGCTCGCCGGCCGAGCCACCCCGGACCTGATGCGGGCCGAGTGGCTGCAGTGCCTGCACGCGACCGCCAGGTGAGCCGGCTCATAGCCCGCCTGCTCGCCCAGTGGGAGCAGTGCGGAGCCACCTCCGCGGTGTGCCCGCCTCGCCTCGCCTCGCTCCACCTGCTCGCCGGCCGAGCCACCCCGGACCTGATGCGGGCCGAGTGGCTGCAGTGCCTGCACGCGACCGCCAGGTGAGCGGTGAGCCGGCGGGGACGTCCACCGCGCGATCGTGACCACACAGACACATATAGTTCCTATTCGTCCCGGTACCGCCGCATAATAATAATCCTGAGCTGCTCACACCAGTGTTGCTACCCTCACTACCATCCGGTAGCCTTTTATAGGGGGCCCAAGTTATCTCTAAGAACGTCTTTCGCTATGGATCATCGTTTACAAGTTTTGTACGAACTACCTTTAGACCCCCCCTTCTTCTTCTCGTGTCGATGGTTTCTTCTCTGGTTAAATCGTACGGGACCAGAAGCTGGCTACAGCTAGAGCCCTGTCTGTTGCGTCACGAAGATCTTGCTCGGAGCAGGAGTACGGGCACGCCGGGCAAGACAACATATGCGCCATAGTTTGCGGAGCCGTCCCGCACACACACCGAGGGTCCGAGTCGCTTATGAAGCCCCATCTTATCAGGTTATCTTTACTGCGGCCGACCTGGAAGCGCAGTCTGTTTAGGGATCTCCAGGTTGGCCACGGCTGTTTATACCCAGCAGGAAGTGCTTCAGCAGGGCGTACAAAGTTATCGGGCGGTGCGCGTGTATTTTGCCAGTGTGTGAGTCTGTTCCTCGGAGGGGGGACCTTGGCAGTTGACCCCCCCCCCCCCTACACCCCCATGACATCCCCCACACTTCAGAACTTTTAGTATATTTATCTGGAACACCGCAAGCTATAACTGAACCAATTTTCAAAACTGCACAATTCATCATAATCAGCCGAACGACGTCCACTGCTGGACATAGGCCTCCCCCAGAGAGCGCCACAAAGACCGGTCACGGGCCGCCCGCATCCAGCGGATCCCCGCGACCTTAACCAGATCATCAGCCCACCTCGTGGGGGGCCTTCCAACACTGCGTCGTCCGGTACGTGGTCGCCACTCGAGAACTCGCTGGCCCCACCGGCCATCGGTCCTCCGGGCAATGTGGCCTGCCCACTGCCACTTAAGTTTGGCAATTCTTCGGGCTATGTCAGTTACTTTGGTTCTTCTGCGGATTTCATCATTTCTGATTCGATCTCGCAGAGTAACTCCAAGCATAGCCCTCTCCATTGCTCTTTGAGTGACTTTGAGCCTCCTTATGAGGCCCATAGTGAGCGACCACGTTTCAGAGCCGTAGGTCATCACTGGCAACACACACTGGTCGAAGACTTTCGTCTTGAGACACTGCGGGATATTGGACGAAAAGATATTGCGTAGTCTCCCAAACGCCGCCCAGCCAAGACGGATTCGACGATTGATCTCCTTCTCGAAGTTGGACCTGCCCAACTGGACCGTTTGTCCCAGGTACACATATTCGTCAACAACTTCGAGCGTAGTGTCTCTGATCTTAACTGGAGTTGGTACTACATGGGCGTTAAACATGATTTTCGTTTTGTCCATGTTCATCTTAAGACCAACTTCTTCAGAGGCCCTACTCAGATCATCGAGCATAGTACTTAAGTTCTCCATCGTCTCCGCCATAACCACTATATCGTCGGCAAACCGAAGGTGAGTGATATACTCGCCATTTATGTTGATGCCGAGCCCCCTCCAGTCCAGAACCTTGAACACATCTTCCAGTGCAGCAGTGAATAGCTTCGGAGAGATGACATCTCCTTGTCTAACTCCACGCTGCAATGGTATCGGTTTAGAGTTCTGGTCCTGGAGACGGACTGACATAGTGGCGTTCTCGTATAAACACTTCAGCACTTCGATATACCGGTAGTCTATTTGGCATCGTTGGAGAGCCTGTAGCACAGCCCAGGTCTCGATCGAATCAAAGGCTTTCTCGTAGTCCACATACGCTAAGCAGAGGGGTAGATTGTACTCCTCCGTCTTCTGTATAATCTGACGAAGCGAGTGTATGTGGTCTACGGTGCTGAAACCTTTCCTGAAGCCGGCTTGTTCGGGGGGCTGGAAGTCGTCAAGCCTGCGTGTGAGACGGTTCGTAATGACCCTCGAAAACAACTTGTAGACATGGCTCAGAAGTGAGATGGGCCTATAATTCTTGAGCATAGTATTGTCTCCCTTTTTGAAGAATAGCACCACCACACTCCTGTTCCATGCCCTTGGCGTTCTGCCTTTAAGTATGACGGAATCAAAAAGCTTCTGAAGGGCCCTAAGGACTGGCTTTCCGCCCGCCTTCAGGAGCTCAGCCGTTATTCCGTCATCGCCTGGTGCCTTGTTGTTTTTAAGTTGCTTGAGAGCCATACTAATCTCGTACAGGCTGACGTCCGGGATATCTTCGGTATGATGCCGGGTTAATATAGCTCGTGGGTCGTTAGCTATATTTGGAGCGGGTTTGCGTGTTGACGTATACAGCTGTCCATAGAAACCCTCTATTTCACTCAAGAGCTCAGGTTTGGACGAAACGATTCTACCATCCTCAGTCCTCAGCTTTGCAAGCCAACTCCGTCCGATAGACAGATCTCTCGCAAAAACTTTAGAGCCTTTATTTCGCTCTATAGCCTCTTTAATACAATCTGTATTATATTGGCGTATATCGCTGGTAATCGACTTGGAGATCTGTCTATTGAGCCGGCGGTACATAGCTGCATCTTCTGAAGATTGTAGAATAATTTCATTCCTTTCCTTCATGAGCTTTAAAGTGGGATCAGAGAGTCTCTTCTTTTTATTTGTTTGCCGGGTCTTGAAGCACTTGGACCCAGCGCAATGAACAGCTTCCACAAACCCGTCGTTAAATTTGTCCACGTCCATGTCTACGCTATCTAGGCAATCGAAACGATTCCGGAGTTCCAGTTGAAAGGTTTCGGGGTTTTGTAACTGGATCGGTGCTGGACGGAGCGTAGACTTTATTAATCGAGAACGTTCTTGCTTGACACATATATTCAATGTGCCTCGTAAGAGACGGTGATCGCTCCCGGTTTTAACCGCATTGATCACCGAGACATCACTGAATATATGCTTCTTCGTCGACATGATAAAGTCTATCTCATTTTTGGTGGCACCGTCGGGACTCATCCATGTCCACTTCCTGTGTTCTCGCTTCTTGAAGAAGGAGTTCATCATGTAGAGTCCTTCCTTCTCCATGAAACTGGCCAGTAAGTGGCCCCGATTGTTCCGAATTCCGACTCCAAATTGCCCCACTTTCATCTCGTCACCGTCTCGCTTGCCCAGCTTTGCGTTAAAGTCCCCCATGACTATGGTGAAGTAGGTTTCGGAACTGTGTATGGCCTTCGAAACATCTTCATACACAGCCTCTACCTCTTCGTCGGAGTGTGAAGAAGTTGGAGCATAAACCTGTATGACCTTCAACGAGTATCGCTTAGATACTCTGAGTATCAGGTATGCTACCCGGGTCGACACACTCTCGATCTTCACCACATTGTTCACAAGGGACTTGTGGACAATGAACCCGACACCTCCCTGGGACTGTTGATCGCCCTCCCGGAAATAGAACAAGTTACCAGATTTTAGTGTTATCATGTCCTCTCCCTCTCTTCGGACTTCTGATAAACCCACAATATCCCATCGTAACTTGTTCAGGTCTTCCTCAAGTTCTGCCAATCTCTCGTCGGTCCGCAGTGTTCGCGTGTTAAATGTTGCCAGGGCCAGCTGTCGCCTTTGATGGTAGCCGGATCTTTGCCGGAGATTCTTAGCACCCCCTACCCCGCCAACACCCCGACCGCTACCGTAGCCAGGGCAAGGGGGGTCGCCGGAACCTAGGGGCCGTTTCTTATTTGTGCTTTGCATGATGGGGGGAAAAATGCCGTAATCGCCACGCTTGGCATGCGGGTTGGCGATCGCAGTGACGGAGGTATTATGATGCAACGCTGCTGCCCGTTCCATCTAGATATTTAACCCCCGCCGATTGGAATGGTTTGACCGCCATTATTCGGTTGACTGCACAATTCATTTGTATTTAATTGGGCGTAAATTTTTCAGGTGACATGAGTGACTCGATATCAAATAATTCTTATTATAGACGATCGCTTTAGCTTAGTCGCTAGTTAGTAGTTACCCTGCCTACGAAGCTGGAGGTCCCGGGTTCGAATCCCGGCCGGGGCATTTATTTGTGTGATGAGCACGAATATTTGCTCTTGGGTCTTGGATGTTTTCTATGTATTTAAGTATCTATTTATCTATATAAGTATGTATATCGTCGCTTAGTACCCATAGTACAAGCTTTGCTTACTTTGGGACTAGGTTGATTTGTGTAAGATTGTCCACAAATATTTATATGTATGTATGTAATAAGTAATAACTTTATTTATTTCTTTATTTTATTTATACCAGATTTCATCTAAATCGGTTTAGCGGTTTAAGCGTGAAGAGGTAACAGACACATTTTCGCATTTATAATATTAGCATGCATATGGATACAGTAAGATAACTAATGCTCGACGCTGCTCTAGTATTCGACATGGTTGATTTGTGTAAGATTGTCCACAAAATATTTATTTTTTATTTATTTTAAAGTGCCCTTTCCCCCACAGATACATCTGCCCTCGAGTGCCCTCGCTCGAGCACGTGATCAGGACTTACGAGGGCTTCTTCGTGCGAGAGTCGGAGGGCCCCGCGGACCTCACCGTGGTATTGGATGAACAGATGGAGATGAAGTGCCCCCTGCCCCCATATATGGGGGAGTACGATGTTTCGGTGAACCATGTGAGTAAACATGTGTGTTTACACACCTTTATAATGGCGATTCTTGTATACAACCATCTTGAAGGCACAATTTTTTAAAGAGGAGGCTAAAAAGCTGGCTCATCAATAATAGTACATTATTGCCGTGGCCGGGAAGGGAGCAATTGCAGGCTGAGTATTTGTTTAAACGGACGAGCTTGCGAGTCCGTTTAATTATAATACGAAGCCTGCAATTGCCATTCCGACCGAGGCTAATATAGTGCTTTTCTCAAAAATGGGGAAAATACGACAAAAATTTAATTAAGATTTGATAAACATAACCTTAAAACGTCAAAAACATCATGTTTTCCCGCCGTTTATTTTTTTTAACAGAATCGCAAGTGTATTTTTCCACCGAAAAACGCAAATTATTCGAGACACATAAAAAAACGTCGCGTTTTCAACAGAAAAATACGAGCTGAATTGGCTGAATACGATGTGCCTCCTTTTATATGACAGTTTCTACATTTTAAAAAGTTTATAACTCGACAAATAAAGGAATTTATATATGACATTGCAGGCCATATATGTGGCCTGCAACGTTTTTTATTTTTTAATTTGGATCTGACCTTAAACTATACACTTTACCTTCCAATATGTAGCGACTAAAGTCCAGTTTGCGGGCCATTTTTGAGAAAAGTTTTTTACAATCTAAATGAGTACTATGCATGCTAGCATCTAAGAAAATTTGTTATTTAAATAGTTAAACACAACAAACACAAGTAATCAATATATTGTACGCCCGCAAAGGGAACTATACTGTTGGAACTATTATTTATCATGATCATCTCTGTACCGACACAGTTAAACAATAAATTATTCGTAGACATATTCAATTCAATACAATAGTTTATTTATAAAATGTTACATTTTACACGTCAAATATTACATTACATTTAAGGTACACTATATTATTGCATTACATAGAAATATTTTATTCAACATCACAGGGCACGAGTTGATAGTGATTACGACTGTGATTCCGGCCTTACCGACTGTTTTTTTAGGGTTCCGTACCCGAAGGGTCAAAACGGAACCCTATTGGTGTCGCCCAGGCGTCCGTCCGTCCGTCGTCTGTCACAAAGTTTTGTTCCGAAGAATGTTCAACTTCCCTTTGACCTAAGAACTTAAAATTTGGTGATAATGTTAATTATTACGTATATTTTACCAACAAATACTAATATATTGATAAATAAAATGATATTTTATATAATCGTATACAGTTCCCGGCAATAAATCTTATTTTATATCGATTTAAACTTACACGATTTTCACACATTATTATTGAAAAATCTTACAGAAGGTAAACAAATTATAAGTTTACGCGATTAAGTCCCGTTTTCCAATAATACATCTTATGTTATGTTATGTTAAGTTGCAGATGTACTCTTAAATAAATAAATAAATCTCTGTTTGTTATAGAACGGCAAGCAACGCCGCGTGCTAGACTTACGCTACGAGTTACTACGCGCACGGGCCTTCAACGACCAGCCTAAGCTCCACGTCGCCAGCTATACCCCCGACCCCACCGACTATAGCTTAAGGTCAGTCAGCCAACATTAAACTCAAACTATTCTTTATTCAAATAGGCCTAGTATAGTCTAGGCCCAGAACTAGAAAATGCGGTATCTCCTGTCATACCTTCGTCCCTAGTGGAAAAATCTTTGTAAGCAAAAGTTTTAGCAAATTTTGTGTTCTACAATATTGCCGAACCATGTTTAGCACTAAAATGAACTTTAATGGCAGTCATCATCATCATCATCATCATCAGCCTATAATACGTTCCACTGCTGGGCACAGGCCTCCTCTCATAGATGAGAGGGATTGGGCAGTAGTCCCCACGCTGGCCCAGAGCGGGTTGGGGACTTCACATAAAACTTTGAATTTTTTCGCGGATGTATGCAGGTTTCTTCACGATGTTTTCCTTCACCGAAAAGCTAACGGTAAATATCAAATGATATTCCGTACATAAGTTCCGAAAAACTCATTGGTACGAGCTGGGATTCGAGCCCACGACCGCCGCTTGACAGCCGCATGCTTGAACCACTGGGCTACCGTAGCTTAACGACAGTACAAGCAAAAAAATGAAAAAAGTGACAGATTTTCCAAGATGGCGGAGAAAGATATGGAGCTGGAGGGTCGAAAATTTCGGGATACGATGACAAATTATATTGTCCTTTACGGCATATCAAAAACACAAAACAAAACAATCGGACCATAGTTAGGGTACCGGAACAACGATTTACCAAATATACAACGAAAAAATTTGATAGGGCTCCACATTTTCCGGTATAACATACTTCCGGCTCAAATTTGGGGATGGAGACCGGCAGATCCGTATTCTGCAGGGTCTAAACCCTCTGATAACGTTGTCACCCCAACTGTTACATGATTTGCTTCTTGCATGCTACTTCTTCAAAAACGGTCCCTGACTAGTAGCACAGAATAGTATAATAGTATTACATAAGCCGTGTTCCGAATCACGCCAACAACGACCACAGCGTTGACAGTGCTGACGGCCGGTCCGAATCAGTAAGCGCGCTCAAGGCCGCGTGAGTGGTGTTTTGATTCGGACCGGGCATGTTGTGTTTACTGTCATGTTCATATATCAAACGTCAACTTGACGTTTGGTTTAAGGTGCTGACGCCTGGGAGTGTGAGCATTGTAAACGCCAATATGGCGCCGTCCATGACGTCATCAATGACGTCACGACATCTCATGTAAACGCTATGAGCGTGATTCGGTCCGATCGTAAACGCGTTTATAGCGCTGTAAGCGTGATTCGGAGCACGGCTACACAGAACGGACACGAACCCCTCCGCACCGAGGTCAGTTACCTCTTCCCTGACAGGCCCAGGATGACAGGCCGGGTTACGATCGGGTTACCGTCGCGGCTCGCGATTCGCTCACGCCACGCTCTACGCACTCGCGCAAACAATTGACGCGTGTACCGACAGCGCACGCACACATACTTACCCACAGCGCTTGCTTTCCTTCGCGTGTCACCCCCGTGCTAGTAGTACGGCTCCTTAGCTCTGCCCATCTGGCAGATAGCATGAAACTTGGCATGCATGTAGCTTTCATATTTGTGCTTCAAAAATTTTAGGAAAACACGTTGACAGACTTACGCCCAAGACGAAAATAATTTTGCTACCGTGCGAGTGTGAAACATACTGCTTTTCACACCGCTTATTATGCCCACTGCTAAACAAAAACATATTAAAAGTTTTACAAATAATTTTACTACCGAATGGCGCATACTGTTTTTCACAACTTCTGTGCAAAGAGAGTCATTGTTGCCCTAAAATTAGGGAAGAAAAGTACGACTTTGATCCCTCATTCAATGTCAACAATGACTCTGCTATAAAGAATAGCAGGCCCCTATTTCACTAACTCGACAATTGTCGCCTGACAATGACAATTCTACGTACATTGCTGGGTCGTATATAGAAGTCAAGCCCGCCAGTACAGTTTTTACTAGACAACCCAGAAATATACGTAGAATTGTCATTGTCAGGTGACAATTGTCGAATTGGTGAAATAGGAGCCAGGTGTATTGTTCACAAATATAAATAAATAAAAATATTTGTGGACAATCTTACACAAATCAACCTAGTCCCCAAACTAAGCAATGCTTGTACTATGGGTACTAAGCGACGATATACATACTTATATAGATAAATAAATACTTAAATACATAGAAAACATCCAAGACCCAGGAACAAATATTCGTGCTCATCACACATATAATTGCCCCTGCCGGGATTCGAACCCGGGACCTTCAGCTTCATATGCAGGGTCACTACCAACTAAGCTAAAGCGGTCGTCAAAGTACGATTTTGATCTCTTATTCGAGTGGAGCAATGACTTTTTGCTGAATAGCAAAGTCGCTAGCGAGTACAGTTATGCGAACATTGCAAACTCATGGTAAGGGTACAGGTTGATATATTGATGTTGTCTCCAGCTTTCTTCTTGGCGTGTGGCTCGGGAGCCCTTCGATCTCCAGCATCACCGGCGTGGCCGAGCAGCTGGAGGCATCTGGCGCCTGGCACCTCGCTGTGCAGGCGCTACAGCACCACCCCGACACAGCACAGTGAGTATATACCGTTTTTAGGGTTCCGCACCCGAAGGGTCAAAACGGAACCATATTGCTGTCACTTCATCCGTTCGTCTGTCCGTCGTCTGTCACAAAATTTTGTCCTTAAGATTTTTTTTAACTTCTTGTTGACCTATGAACTTGAAGTTTGGTGATAATGTTTATTATTACGTATATTTTAACAAAAAATACTAATATATTGATAAATAAAATTTTTGAGGTTGGTTCGGAACCCTAAATGTGTGAAATCCGACTAGCACTTGGCCGGTTTTTTTTACAAACTTTTTTTTATGCCAATCGATCCCGACCAAAAAAAATCCTGCCAGAAAAGCCACAAATCGAGGAAAAGTTTTAGAAGAAAATTAGAAAGCACGGCAAACAATTAGGGCCAAATTAAAAAGATGCATTTTTATATATTAAACATTATTTAGTTTATTCAATTTATTGTTTGAAATCATGAAAAGTTTTTGGGTCAAATGCGCTGCCGGTGAGTGTATTTAATTATGCAATATCTGGGCGGCCGAGCAAACTCGGCGTTTTCCCGGGCATGAGACCTAGCTAGATCGATTGCTCGTCCCCGAAAACCCCTACATACCAAATTTCATCAAAATCGTTAGAGCCGTTTCCGAGATCCCCGAAATAAATAAACATATTATATATATATTCGATTAGTACTCCAAGGGTGGTGAAGTCATTAGAGGACATTGAATTCACTCCGAAGGCAGTAGAGAAAGCTATAGCCACTTTTAAAGATGATACATCTATGGGGCCAGATGGTATCCCCGCAATAATATTAAAAAACTGCAGCCATGCTTTGAGCGAGCAACTATCCCACATAATGTCATTGTCCTTTATGTCGGGCACATTGCCTGAAGATTGGAAAGAAGCCACTGTTACGCCAATATACAAAAAAGGCGATAAATTGGCAGCAGCGAATTATCGACCAATTAGTTTGACATGCATTGTTTGTAAAGTAATGGAGAAGATTATTGCTCGGCATATTAGACAATTTTTATCTGAGGAGCATATTATAATTGAAGAACAACACGGGTTTGTTCCAAGACGGTCAACAGTTACTAATCTGCTAGGTTGTTTGGATTATTGGACTAAGAACTGGGACGAGCACCACCCAACGGATGTAATATATTTAGATTATGAAAAGGCCTTCGATCGAGTTCCTATAAAAAGGCTCATTAGTAAGCTGGAACACTACGGAATTCGTGGACGGCTTCTTAAATGGATTCAGGATTTTCTCAGTGAAAGGACAATAAGAATTAGAGTAGGTGAGGAGCTATCAGAGCCTACCAAGGTACTCAGTGGCGTCCCGCAAGGATCAGTCCTCGGGCCAATCCTTTTTGGAATTTTTATCACCGATCTTAAGGCCATTATCAACTCAAGACTGTCGCTTTTCGCTGATGATACCAAGATTATGGGAAACCCTCTCATCGCAAATAATGTCATACAAGAAGACTTGAATCGAATTGTACGATGGACACAAGACTGGCTCCTATCCCTAAACTCAGAAAAATGCACTGTTCTGCATATTGGACCTACTAATCCTCAGCTTTCTTATACTATAGAAAACCAGAACCTGGTAAAAGTAAACACACAAAGAGATCTTGGAGTCACTGTAACAAGTAACCTTAAGTGGGACATGCACATCCTGGACATAAGCAAAAGAGCCAACTCACTAACTTATCTAATTCGGAAGTCATTCAAGACAATTAATAGGGACTTATTTCTGAAACTTTACAAAACCTATATTAGACCTCTTCTTGAATATGCTTACCAAATCTGGAGTCCATACTTTCAGAAAGATATCAATATGCTTGAAAGGGTGCAACGCAGGGCAACCAAGATGGTGTATGGTTTGCGTAATACGCCATATGAAGAAAGGCTTACCGTTCTTGGATTGACTACCCTGGAGCGAAGAAGACAGCGTGGCGATCTCATTGAAACTTACAAGATTCTACATGATTATTATGACTTACCTGACTTAAAGAATTTGTTTACAATGAGTAAGAATCATCGTCTGAGAGGCCACAGCTTAAAGATTACTCGGGGATCCAGCACAAGCAATCCTAGGAAGCACTTTTTATCAAATCGCGTAGTACGTGAGTGGAATAAACTACCAGAGTCAGTGATAAGTGCCCCTTCAGTGAACAGTTTCAAAAATAGACTAGATAAACATTTTAAACACAAAACCACAGGACAATAAAAAAAAAAATAAGTGCAGTGATATACACGCATCAGCTTGTAGCTGCTAGTGTATAATAAAATAATAATAATAATAATAATAATCAGGAGGTTCCTCTCTCTGTCGCCCTAACCGCCGGTAGCTTAGGCCCTGCCCCGCTGCCGGCGGCACCCTAGGTTAGGTTTTTATAATATTTTTATGTTTTGTAAATGTATTTTTATATTTTACTTTTTATAAAGCTATTATAACAACCTAGCCTAAGTTTCCAAATAAATAAAGGAATAATAATAATAAGCCCCCAGGGCAGCTTGTGGCGAGCTGAATGGGAAGTGGCGTCCCTTGGGTCCCTTGCCCCCGAGAGTCGGTCAGGCCCCTCTCTCCGCTTGCCTTTGTTGGCCGGCTGAGTGGACCCCAGCAGGGGCTGCAGGACTCTCACCTCTGGCTTGCCTTAACCGGCCGGTCAGAGTGGGGTGCCAGAGCTATATGCTCGCAGGGTGGAAGTGTATTGCACGTAATGGCGTAATAGCGAGGAAACCCGCTCACGGGGGTAAACCCCGCGATGGTGAAATCGGGGCCGCACCTCTCTACACCCTGAGCTGCTTACACCAGTGTTGCCACCCTCGCTGCCATCCGGTAGCCTTTTATAGGGGGCCCACCTAGTGAGTGGCGAGTCACCGCCTGCCTTCTTACAATTCTGAGACTGATTGTTACGGCAGGCGTCCGCTAGTCTCCTCCCATAACCCATTATCCAGTCCATCCAAATTTCAAATCAATAGCCCCATGACCTTAGTTCCCATCGCAGCCAAAAGGCTGCACTACAATAGTCTTTGCACCTGGCGGGGACCGTCTCCGGATGTATCATGTTGTGCGTTCGGAGACGGTATCCGCCATGTGTATCCCTTGCCTTTAGATTATTATTGTCTTAAAGGGGCCTCTGCGCTGTTGGCTTCGGCCCCACGCATGCCTTCCAAAGGTCCGGGACCCCATGGTCCCGTGAAATGGAAAAGACATACAATAATAATAATAATAGTTTTAGACAGTTTTTGTGTAATAACATCACTCGAAAATTATGTATTACGAAAATAATACGTTAATATACAATCCTCACACGTACACAAGGAACAAATCTGAGCTGTCAAAAAATGTCAAACGGCGAGAAGTTATTTTATAAATTGCAACTCAAAATATGATCACGAGACTACGAGCAAGAGCGGTTCAACAAGCATGCGCACGTCCACCACCACCGCCCGCACCGTCCAGCTCCTCGCCCTCGTCGTCAGGTGACGAGTTCGCCACGGCACCTGACACCAGCGAGTCGAGCAGTGACGAGCGCGGGCCGCCGTCACCTCCGCCACGACCACCTGCGCGAAGAGGACGGCCACCGCTGCCGGCACGCTTGGGGCCTGCAGGGCATCCTGCCCCGCCTACGGCTCCCGCTACCGGTGGTATAGTGCGCCGCATGCAGTGGACGCGTTCTATTAACGAAAACTGCATGCGTGCCTACTATGGGGCGACAGAGGGGGGAACCAATTTATCAGCGTACCGTGTCCGGATGCTGCCTATTCAGAAGGCGGTACTCCTGGACACGGCGCGGATAGTCAGGAGGTTCCTCTCTCTGTCGCCCTGACCACCGGTAGCTTAGGCCCTGCCTCGCTGCCGGCGGCACTCTAGGCTAGGTTTTTATAACGTTTTTATGTTTTGTAAGTGTATTTTTATATTTTACTTTTTATAGAAATGTTATACAAACCTAGGCTAAGAAAAGAAATAAATAAAGAGAAATAATAATAAAAAAAAAAAAAAAAAAAAAATGACGCTGTCAACGTCAGACGCGTTTTTTACGAATTTTCCTTGATTATTTATTTTATAATACTTATTTACGTGCTTTTTTCTATACTTTTGTACAATATAAGATCGGAAATGTACCTACCAATCAAAAAAGGAAGTGTCTACAACTACACTTAAGCACGGATATGATAACAAGGAGTAAATCACGTCGTCAAACAGAAGCGTCTAACACACAAAGCGCACGCCCACCACCATCGCCCGCCTCGTCCTCCTCAGCATCGTCGTCGGAGGAGTTTGCCACCGCGCCCGACACCAGTAGCAGTGAGTCGAGTGACGAGTGCGGGCCGCCGCCACCGCCGCCACGAACACCTGCGCGACGAGGGCGGCCACCGCTGCCGGCACGCTTGGGGCCTACGGGGCATCCTGCCCCTCCCACGGCTCCCGCTACCGGTGGTGTAGTGCGCCGCATGCGATGGACTCAAGAAATAAATGAGAACTGCATGCGAGCGTACTTTGGGGCGACAGAGGGAGGAACTAATTTATCCGCGTATCGTGACCGGATGCTTCCTCTGTTTCAGGCGCTTGAACCAGCCATGACCGTATCTGCGCAACGCCTATCGGATCAGGTGCGGGTCATTCAACGAAACAAGCGTTTGGATGACTTGACACTTGATCGGCTCCGCCTGGAGGCACTCTCTGCTCGTGCAGCCTCATCTTCGGTGCGGGACCGACCCGCCGCGTTACCGGCTCCGGTGCCTGCACCCGACATGGTACCGGGGGTGCCGCGGATCGATCCCAGTGCCGACAGAGGCTGTACGAATCCGAGTGTGAGTACCCAGACCCATGAGCAACTGAGGAGGACTCTGGAAGACACGATTACGCTGTATCGTCCCACACCCAATTCTAGGCCGCGACTGCCACGCTTGCCCGTGAATAAACGCAATATAGCGCTAATGGGAGCCCTGAACGATCTCCTAGACCCGTATTTACGGGCTAGCGAAGATTTAATTGATACCCACTCAATAATGTACTGCGGGGCCATTGCGGCGTGCCGTGTTGCTCGCGTTAAGTTTCCGGACGCTGACCGTGCACCTAGGACCGCCGGGGGTGCCCCTGCCTGGCAAGTACGTATTGAGCGGCGTATCAATACGTTTAGGACTCTCATTGCAAAGCTGATCTGTTTCAGGGGGGGCAATAACCGCCCTCGAGTCATGCGTTTCGTGAACCAGGCATTCGCGGGGACTGGTATCAGGCCCCATGAATACATGGCCTGTGTCACGGAACGCATTGACTTTCTGAAGCAAAAAGTCTATGCATGGGCAAGCCGTATTCGCCGCTATAGAGAGCGTGTGGAAAGATATCAGCAGAATCGCCTTTTCCAGGGTGACCAAAGGAAGGTGTACCGGAAGTGGGAGGGAACCGATCATCGTGTGTGCGATGGACAGCGACCAGATGCTACTGCCATGGCTAACTTTTGGCGTAGTATCTGGTCGGTTCCTGTCGAACACACCGAGGGCGACTGGATCGATGTTGTCGAGCGTGAGTGTGAATCCATCGAACCCATGGGGCCAGTGACCATCAGCCCCGAAGACGTAAGTTGCGCCATCCGTACGGCCCCGAACTGGAAAAGTCCGGGTCCGGACGGATTGCACAACTTTTGGCTGAAGTGGATTCGGTGCTCACACGAACGCTTGGCAGCGCAGTTCCAGCAAGCCCTCGAGCTCGGTTCCCTGCCACCTTCCTTAACAACAGGTGTAACCTCCCTGCTCTACAAGTCCGGTAGTACCACTGAAGCGAAGAACTACAGACCCATCACGTGCTTGCCTACGCTATACAAGCTCCTTACATCCATTTTGAGAGCAAAAATTAACGCGCACATTGTTGCGAACAATATTTTGGCCCCAGCTCAAAATGGATGTAGGGTTGGGTCGCGTGGTACTAAAGAGCTCCTCCTCATAGACATGACCATTTGTCAACGAGTCCGGCGGAATAAAGGGACCCTCTCGGCCGCTTGGATTGACTATAAGAAGGCCTATGATTCGGTGCCCCATTCTTGGCTGAGGAGGATCTTAGAGCTGTATAAAGTTGATGCAGCTTTAAGATCCTTCTTAAAAGCTTGCATGGGGCGTTGGATCACAGTCCTTCGTCAACCGGGTGGACGAGATGACCCTTCTGGTCCGCAGGGCTCTATCAGGATTGAGCGAGGTATCTTCCAGGGTGACAGTCTGAGCCCCCTATGGTTCTGCCTAGCTCTGAATCCGCTCAGCACTTTGCTGAAAGATTCAGGGCTAGGTTGTCAGCTCCGGAGAGAGGGTGAGGTCATTTCTCACCTGCTCTACATGGACGACCTTAAGCTTTTTGCTCCAAATACACGGGATCTGTTGACGCTACTGAAAACGACAGAAGCTTTCAGTAGCGCCATCAAAATGGAATTTGGAGTCGATAAGTGTGCGGTCATGCATGTACAGCGGGGGAAAGTTGTAAATTCTACAAATTTACAGCTCTCTGAGACAATGTCACTCAAATCTCTCTCCGAAGCAGAAACCTATAAATATCTTGGTATGTCACAGTCTTTGGGTATTGAGGGTGAGGACGTAAAGCGGGCGTTGAAGGAGCGTTTCTTCTGTCGCCTGACAAAAGTATATAATAGCTTTTTGTCAGGCGGCAACAAGGTGCGCGCCTTCAACGCCTGGGTGATGCCCTTACTCATATACTCCTTTGGCATACTAAGATGGACTCAGACCGAGCTGGACGCCCTGGACCGTAGGGTGCGTGTACTGCTTACTGCGCACCGCATGCTACACCCGCGCTCGTCTGTTATGAGACTGTACATCCCGCGGAAGTGCGGAGGACGCGGCTTTTTAAACGCGAAAGATCTCCACAACCGCGAGGTGTGCAGTCTCAGGGATTATTTCCTAAACAGCGAGTGCGGGATGCACCGGGACGTAGTTGCAGTAGACGCATCTTACACCCCGCTCTTCATGGCAAAAGAGAACTGGCGCAGACTTAAAGTAATGAGTACCGAGGACCGCAAGGCCGTATGGAAGAGTAAGGAGCTACACGGGAGGTTCTACAGGGCCCTTACGGGACCCGATGTAGACCTGCTCGCGTCGGTGAACTGGCTACGTTTCGGGGATCTCTTCGGGGAAACCGAAGGTTTTGTCTGTGCAATTGCGGACGAAGTTATCATGACGAACAACTACCGGAAGTATATCCTGAAGGACGGTACGGTCGACATTTGTCGGGCATGCCGCCGTCCCGGAGAGTCACTCAGGCATATCATTTCCGGTTGTGGTCATCTTGCGAACGGCGAGTACTTGCACAGACATAACCTTGTAGCCAGGATCATTCACCAGCAACTTGCTCTCCTATACGGTCTTGTGGACGTCGAAGTGCCGTACTATAAGTACACACCTGCGCCAGTTCTCGAAAATGGTCGTGCCACGCTCTATTGGGATCGATCTGTCATCACGGACAGGACTATTGTAGCCAATAAGCCTGATATCGTGCTGATAGATCGATCGAAACGCCAGGCAGTGCTCGTTGACATCACCATCCCCCATGACGAGAACCTCGTGAAGGCCGAGAAGGACAAACTCAGCAAGTACCTAGACTTGGCCCACGAGGTAACCGCCATGTGGGATGTTGATTCAACGACCATTGTCCCGATAGTCGTTTCTGCGAACGGTCTAATAGCGAAGAGTCTCGACCAACACCTCAAGAGACTCTCGCTAGATGGCTGGGTCAAGGGTCAGATACAGAAGGCGGTACTCCTGGACACGGCGCGGATAGTCAGGAGGTTCCTCTCTCTGTCGCCCTAACCACCGGTAGTTTAGGTCCTGCCTCGCTGCCGGCGGCACCCTAGGTTAGGTTTTTATAATATTTTTGTTTTGTAAGTGTATTTTTATATTTTACTTTTTATAACAATATTGTAAAAACCCAACCTAAGACTCAAAATAAATAAAGAGCATAATAATAATAATAATAACTGGCGCAGACTTAAAGTAATGAGTACCGAGGACCGCAAGGCCGTATGGAAGAGTAAGGAGCTACACGGGAGGTTCTGCAGGGCCCTTACGGGACCCGATGTAGACCTGCTCGCGTCGGTGAACTGGCTACGTTTCGGGGATCTCTTCGGGGAAACCGAAGGTTTTGTCTGTGCAATTGCGGACGAAGTTATCATGACGAACAACTACCGGAAGTATATCCTGAAGGACGGTACGGTCGACATTTGTCGGGCATGCCGCCGTCCCGGAGAGTCACTCAGGCATATCATTTCCGGTTGTGGTCATCTTGCGAACGGCGAGTACTTGCACAGACATAACCTTGTAGCCAGGATCATTCACCAGCAACTTGCTCTTCTATATGGTCTTGTGGACGTCGAAGTGCCGTACTATAAGTACACACCTGCGCCAGTTCTCGAAAATGGTCGTGCCACGCTCTATTGGGATCGATCTGTCATCACGGACAGGACTATTGTAGCCAATAAGCCTGATATCGTGCTGATAGATCGATCGAAACGCCAGGCAGTGCTCGTTGACATCACCATTCCCCATGACGAGAACCTCGTGAAGGCCGAGAAGGACAAACTCAGCAAGTACCTAGACTTGGCCCACGAGGTAACCGCCATGTGGGATGTTGATTCAACGACCATTGTCCCGATAGTCGTTTCTGCGAACGGTCTAATAGCGAAGAGTCTCGACCAACACCTCAAGAGACTCTCGCTAGATGGCTGGGTCAAGGGTCAGATTCAGAAGGCGGTACTCCTGGACACGGCGCGGATAGTCAGGAGGTTCCTCTCTCTGTCGCCCTGACCACCGGTAGCTTAGGCCCTGCCTCGCTGCCGGCGGCACTCTAGGCTAGGTTTTTATAACGTTTTTATGTTTTGTAAGTGTATTTTTATATTTTACTTTTTATAGAAATGTTATACAAACCTAGGCTAAGAAAAGAAATAAATAAAGAGAAATAATAATATAAATAATAATATAATATTTTTGTTTTGTAAGTGTATTTTTATATTTTACTTTTTATAGAAATATTATAAAATCTAACCTAAGAAACACAATAAATAAAGAGAAATAATATAAATAAATAAATATACAAGAATTGCTCGTTTAAAGATATAAGATAAGATTGTTATGTTACCCGTACGTGTATGTAATTATGTGAGCGTCAGTAAGTAACACCTTTGAGTCCCTCGCCACGCTCACGCTCCCCGTGTTCCAGACGCGGGCACCTGGTCCGCGGCGTGATCTCGCGGCACGCGCCCGCGCGCGCCGACACCCCCGAGCTGCGCGCGCGCATGGACCTGCTCGAGAGGCTGCAGATACCGCGCAAGTGGGTGTTACTAGCGCAAGCGCACAGGGCCAAGTACGAGGTAAGTGCTGTACAAATATAGGGTAAGCTGTACTAATGTTGGTCCCTCTTAATCATTGGCCTCTTGATGGATAATTCGCACTCGCGCACGAAGGGTACCGTATCATTATCTATAAAAACTGCAAAAAAATCTCGTTGTATGGGAGTTATATATTTAAATTAAGCTGTTTTTTAGAATTTGTTGTTATTACGTATATTTTAATAACAGATAGGGTAAATCGCCAGTAACTGGCCACCCCCCAATAACTGGCCTCTTCGCAAAAATATACACCAAGCAACTAATTATTGGTATTTCTGCAATAGGGATGTCTACTCAAAAAAAATTATTACTTCAATAGAAAGAAGACATAAAACTATGCCAAATAGTGAAAATCCTATTCAAATATCTCAAAAAATAACGAAGCCACAACGGTTAGAATGTTCGTAGTTAGAGAGAGAAAGTGCTACCTAACCGTGACGTCACTGTTAAGTAGCGCCATAGTAAATGACGATCGTTCAATACAAAGGTGCGTTTTGCGAAAAAGGGACAGAACATACCCACTCTTAAAACTTTGAATACTTATAATTACGTAATTATTTATTTGTTTGAATTACTTTTTTCGCCATTTGATTGAGAATTTGAGCCTTTATGTAGAAAATTTTGATATATTGATTTTCTTTTATAGTGTCGTCATCCCTATTTATAAAATTGAACTGGGTTTAGAGCTGACATCATGTATTTTATCTGTTTTTTTTTCTTTAAAAATTCCCTAATTTTTCCTATTACAAGCAACCCTTAATTTGCGAAGTCCGACGCGCATTTTTGACATAAACTTATTAGTAGAAGAGCCGGTGACACTGAACCTAGTACGATAAGATTCCCAGATGGCATATATATAATTAGGTGCGTCATTAGTCGGGGAACACGAAACGGCGATGCTGCAATGCGAAAAACCTGGCTAAGCTATTGAAAATTAAAATTGAAAAATGATGAAAAATCCGGTTTCTAGTATGATAAGATTCCCAAGTTTCGTTTGTTCCTCGAAACAGGGGCGGGGTAGGACTATGCGATAGTGCAGTGCTGCAAGCCCTCCCGACTGGCCTTGTCAGTGGCAGCAGCATTGTTTTGTGCCTGTTTTTCTCTTAATATTTTTTTTATTTAATTAACAAGATGTCATATGATATTTTGCCCGCAGCACCTGCCGGCGGTGGAGGCGGAGCGCCTGGTGGACGCCGAGCAGTGGAACGCGGCACACAAAGTGTTGCTAGAGGAACTGCTACCAGAGGCCGTCTTGGCTGGTAACTATTTCATTGAGCGAGAGCGAAGCGTCGGCGTTTCAGTTTAGACAAAATAGACGTCCATCTGTTCTCCTCTATTGGTCGCATTTCAACTCAAAAAATAAATATTTGTGGACAATCTTAAACAAATCAACCTAGTCCCAAACTAAGCAAAGCTTGTACTATGGGTACTAAGCGGCGATATACATACTTATATAGATAAATAGATACTTAAATACATAGAAAACATCCAAGATCCAGGAACAAATATTCGTGCTCATCACACAAATAAATGCCCCGGCCGGGATTCGAACCCGGGACCTCCAGCTTCGTAAGGCAGTCACTACCAACTATAAAGCGGTCGGCAGTCGTAAATGTGCGAAGTCCGACATTCATTGTTTTATGTTACACCTAGCCATAAAGTGGCCATTACCGCACGCTCCGCGCGCGAAAAAACCCACTTCCTGGCCAGAGGGTGACATAAAATTTTGTACTTACCACGGGCGATAATAAAGAAAGCCTCAGATCGCAGTAAGGTAAGTAATGTACTATTTTTCTTCTATAATTTATTTGTAAAATATTCATGAATTAGTTTACATAATGGTTATAGGTTTACAATAATGTCAGTAATGTTTTACATATTTTGCTGCAACTGTTGTTTCTTTGTGCGCAGATGACCTGCGCAGTATATCGCCGCTGCTAGAAAAACTGAACGAAGCGGCGGAGCGGCACGAAGTCAGCGGGTGGCAGAACGGCGGGCAGGCGTTGCACCATTACATACGCGTGTGTGACGAGGTACGTACATTTCCATATATTTTATATTCCCGCTGCTAGCATATCCACGAAGTGAGCGGTTGGCAGAACGGCGGGCAAGCGCTGCGCCGCTATATAGGCGTGTGTGACGAGGTACGTACATTTGCATACGGTGCATGTCATCGCTGGTAGAGAAATTGAATGAGCGGCGGAGAGGCACGAAGTGAGCGGGTGACAGAACGGCGGGCAGGCGTTGTACCATTACATACGCGTGACGCGTGTGACGAGGTAAGTACAGTTGTATACGTTGTATATGTCCGCTGCTAAAAAACTTGAGCGAAGCCGCGGAGCGACACGAAGGCGTTTTATATTATGATTTTATATGTATGTATGTAATAACTTAAAAAAAAATAACAAATTAGTAAATTAGTTATATGTATTTTGTACAGAATCAGGAGCTCTTTCAACATACCAATTTTCATCAGATTTTGACGAAGAAAAACCTACAACATCAGAAAATTGGCCCTAAATAAAATACCGGTTTTCTTTTCCAGATCCGCAGCCTAGTGTCGGTGGCGGACGCGGACCGCTCCGCTGTCCACGCGCGCCTGGAGGCGCTGCGCCCGCGCGTGGCCGCCGCCTGCCGCGCCTGCGCCGGCCTGCACGTGCGGTCAGTCGTCCCTCATCATGAGAACCGGCCGCGGAGCCCGCGCGTCCGGCACTGCGCGCTCGCGCTCCGCCCGCGCGGCTGTTCGATGTTATATGTCATTTATTAATAGAAGGGTGATTTTGATTTGATAAAAAATTCCGTAGGACCCCGCGGCACGCGGCGGCGCGAGCTGAAATGGGCGCCCGTCTCCTGCAGCTGGCCGTGGCGGCGCGCGAGCCCGTCCCGCACCTCGCCGCGCTGCTCGCCGCGCTGCCGCTGCCGGCCGACTGCACCGCGCAGGCCCGTCACAAGGTACCACACAGACAGACAAACAGACTGGGTACACAGTCTGCTGCACATCACAGCTTAACAATAGAAGCCTGAAGCGAGAGTGTATAAAGCCGGCGCCCCACTGCTGAGAACGCTACGCACGCACACGCTATACACGTCACCCACGTGGGTCCATTGGTCTAGCTACGTGTGACAACATTTCCACAACAACCAATGCACGCACACGGCAAACACATCTCCCACGTGTGGGTACGTTGGTCAGCTGCGTGTACACACATTCCCCACTGCGGTGCACATGGCCCACGCTACGCATGAAACGGGCCAAATAGGTACACAGCAACTCATGGGCAGCTAAATCTTTTCGAGTGATGTCACAGAATAAGTAATAGTACAAGTACAGAAGTTTCTCTGCTAACAAATTCCCCGTTTAGGTATGCCAAACGTGCCTAAACGTGGCCATCTCTTTCTATCGCACGCAACGCGCTCTTTCGAGGCCCCGCCCTCAGCGCTAGGGTTACCACCAGCGAGAACCTATTTCAATATATATGTACTTTGTTATTATTAGTAGTGTTGTTTACAATATACGTTTAAGGTTTCGTAGCCAAAATGGTGAAAACGGAACCCGTCCGTCCGTCTTTTCGTCTGTATGTGACAGTCGATGTACTCGGAGACTATAAGCACTACAATAGTTATTTACGATACAAGGGTTGTAAAACAAAGAAAGGCCGATATCGCAGATGTTTGGGGCCCGAGCCGCAGGCGAGGGTCTCAAATATGCGTGAAAGGGCTTTCTGTTTTACGACCCGTGTTTTGTACACAATTTTACGTCACCACTTGGCCAAAAAGTGGGTTTTTCTGATCGCGCAGCGTGCAGAAAAACGCGCTTTTTGGCAAGGTGTGGTGTAAATACAATTAAAACATTTAGCAGGAAGGTGTGTTCTACTCGTATGAACCGCTACGTAAAAGTGATGTGAAATGACGAAAAAATATTAAAGTAGAGGGAGGGGGCACTCCATACATGTAACCAGGGGATACAAAGTTGTATGTAATTTTTAAAGGCATCACTTTAAAAAATAAAAGAGGTTTCTTAGAACCAACGTTTTCATTTTCGTTTTCTTTTATGTCAACCGTTGGTGAATACCAAACTCAATGATCGTTCTTACGTCTACGTTCTTATTATTATTGGTGCAACCTGCTGCAATACAATAATGCTGTGGTTTTGACATTATTATTTAACACGAAACTACATGAAAATAATTATTTTTTATGATCGTACAAGCGCGTGCGCGTGCGATCCGTAACGCTGCTCCGCAGCCATTGAATAGTCACACAATGTGTGAGCCGGCGGCCGCATGTACTTTGCGCGGCGCGATGACGTCACGGTAGTAAGCCCCTCCTGGTGATGTCTCTATATATAGGATTCAAATTCATTGGTAATATCCCATAAACACCCCCGCCGGTAGATACGGCACTAGTCCGTAGCGTGGACAGCGTGGGTCGCAGTGTGACACGCGCGCTAGCGTGTGCGTGGGGGGCACTTCGGAACAGGCCACGCGTGTCTCAGTGACGTCATTTCGTGCGTAGCGTGTTCGTGCACTGCAGTGGAAGTATCTACCTACATTTTAATACGAAGCGTTTTTGTACCCACGTGAGTAGCTCGACCGTGTGCACCAGTGGGGTTCCGGCTTAATTTGAACGCCAAGAACCTATAAAGTGGTCGTGTGTCGTCGTGCCCACCACGCCAACAACCACTAAAAAGGTCCCAGTGAATGTGTAATTTGATCATCGATAAAATCTATTATGAATTGTTTTTATTGGTTTAAACGTCACATCAATTCAACAGAGCTTGGCGTGGTGGACACGACGACACATGACCACTTTGGCGTTCAAAGGGTTAAAGAAACCCTGAATCCTGGATCATCATCATTATCAGACCAAAGACATCTACTCCTGGGCATAGCCCTCCCCCAGAAAGTCACATCGATGAATCAACAATGAGCTGCCCACATTCAGCGGACTTCCTTAAGGCTGCGTTTCCACCAGAGATGTGCGAATGTTTTCATATATTTGACACCTCGCTCGGCGCGTTTTCAAATATATGAAAACGCATCCTCGCACATCTCTGGTGGAAACGCAGCCTAAGGCGCAGGGGTGGGCAAGGCATTCTCCATACAAACTCTGTGCACGTTTTATTCGTAGGTTTTGGCACTAACGAATGTAATGTTTTTTTTTGGATGTAAATATTAAATATGCGAAGAAAGTGATGTGAAAATTTTCAAATATTTCCATAAAATGAAAAAAGAAAAAAAACAATGAAAAAAAATTACATCACGAAACAGCTAACAGAAAAATAAGCATACTGACCAATAATCATAACTTTAATACAAACACAAACGAAGAAAATCCTGCACAAAGTTTGTATGGAGAGAGCTTGCCCTACCCGCCCTCTTAATAAAAGTTGTGTTATTGTATTGACAGATCACAATGGAGCTGGCGGAGCAGGCATCCGAGCTGTGC
This sequence comes from Cenopis cana, assembly GCA_951800055.1. Lineage (NCBI taxonomy): Eukaryota > Metazoa > Arthropoda > Insecta > Lepidoptera > Tortricidae > Cenopis > Cenopis cana. The sequence continues at coordinate 1,319,945 of OX637498.1, read as the reverse complement.
GTGGAGTCGGCCGACATATCGCCGCGCCGACACACCGCGCGGACGTAACGAGGGGATCACACCACTGTCACTCGCCAGGGTAGTAAATAGCTGGACAATTTGCTATTTGAAAATAAATAAATAAATATTTGTGGACAATCTTACACACATCAACCTAGTCCCAAACTAAGCAAAGCTTGTACTATGGGTACTAAGCGACGATATACATACTTATATAGATAAATAAATACTTAAATACATAGAAAACATCCAAGACCCGAGAACAAATATTCGTGCTCATCACACAAATAAATGCCCTGGCCGGGATTCGAACCCGGGACCTCCAGCTTCGTAGGCAGGGTCACTACCATCTAAGCTAAAGCGGTCGTCATTTGACCACCAAACTCACTGGACCGCACACTCAAAAGGCCGAATTACATTAGCATTAACACAGAATAGTATAATAGTAAATTAATTTTGTATTTTAAGTAATTACGCTGCTAACGCAAACTAGAAATTTAGAAATAAAAGAAAAATTGAAAGACTTAGGCACCGAGCTGGATTCGAACCTGCGACCTCCCTGCACTCGCGGCCAGTCGCTCTAGCCAACTGAGCTGCGCTCGTGCGATTACTGCCCGGCTTGAAATGAAGGAAGGATTGACGAATTTCAAGCCGGGTAGTAATCACAATTATTTTACAATTATAGTAGTGAGTGGTTTATTTTTATATCAAAAATAAACAGCGTAAATGCGAAAAATTACTAAATTGTCCAGCTACTTATGATGTCGACTCTGGTTAGTTGTTTCCTAGGAATATTTAGTTCAAATAGATGTAAGCGCGTTGTGAAATCCGTATCTCGAACTTAGTTAAATTATTTGATTGACATTCTTATTGTGATGTTGAATTTACGTGCATTCTTAATAAGGGCTGGAATACGGTATTTTATTCATAGTCAAATCAGCAACTTTTTATTAAATGACAAATCGATTTGTTAAGGCCAGGCCAGTTCACGAATAGTCAAAAATATTAAAGTTTGAGGTTAGAATGTGAAAAAATAACATAGAATTACACTACACAAAAATTACTGTAGATTGAGAAAGAAAGAAAGTAACACAATAACCGAACAAAATATTGAAATGTGCTTTGGTAACTCTGTGAAAAAATTCTAAATATCGTAAAAATAAACTTACATGCTGATTATTTCTTAATTGTCATCGGCAGTGATACGTTTTTCTTTACAAAAAGGGTAGCTTTTTTATTGTTCTAACACAATAACCGGATAGATTTTTGATAAATGATCCAGTATTTCAAAAATCAATCAATCAAATATTCACGAAAATTGCGCGCAGATTTCCGTAGAGAGCGGGATGGTTAGTTGTAAACTCATTCATGTTAGAGCAGCACGCTAGTACATTCCGGAATGCCTGTTCTCGCTCGCACGATAGGTTCACAATAGTCTTAAGGCACTAGTGAATAGGCATATTCTGGGTGAGCTCGCTTCACCGTCGGCCTCATCTTTACCCCCTAGCTAGATGCTGGCCAAGAGAAATCCCATAGGGTATATTCCACATTTTTTAAAACTGTTTATATTTAAAGATTGGGACGAACGATTTAACAGAAAAAAAAATGTCTTTATTTGGCCAACCAATTAAAGTCAAGTTTGTTTTAGATTTACCGCCAAAACGTCTACTGTGTGACGTCAACTTTGTGTAACTAAAGATTTGTCCACACTTACTATCAGGCGTCGAGCGCGAGTGTGATACAAGTGTGGACAGAATTGTAGTTACACAAAGTTGACGTCACACAGTAGACGTCATCGAACCGAGCGTTTTGGCGGTAAATTCAAAACCATTAAAAATAAATTGATTTAAATTGGTTTAATGGTGAAAAAAAAGACATTCAAAAATTTGGAAAATACCTTATTTCTAATAAAATAAAATATACAAACTCTGTCACTCCACGCCATGACATAAGAATGTAAAACGCGAAATTGAACCGTATAGAAATGCATGTAGATTGATATCGCATTGCACACCGTGACGGATATACGCGTCGAACGGATGGCGTATATATACGTTGGCGTCGAAAAGGTTAATTATATTTGAATCGGAATTATTAATGCTGTTTTGTATATATCGAGCTACGGATTGATTCCAAAAACATGTATAATATTAATTAAGTGTTTTTAAGTTAGGTCATAATTTAAATAAGATAGCTTTTACATGAGTAAAACCTATCGTTTTAGGTATTATTTTTTATTGTGTATTTCCTCTCACATGCCACTTTGGTTAGGTCGTATCTATGGAAAGAAAATAAAACCAAAAATTGTAAGATCTATCATATTGTTATCGAGTTAAAATTGACATTTTCAATTACATTTTCGTATTTATTTTGTACTTAACATACTAATGACATTATTATATCAAATAAATGTATAATAAGTGAAATAATACATTTTGCTCGGGACGGAAGGATTTTACCAGTATAATCATTAATGAAGTTGTAAGGAAATATAATAATAATAATTATAAACGGGTCACTCACTTCTTTAAGGTTGATAATAGCTTGACATGTTTCGGACCAATACGTGGTCCTTAATCATGAGTACTAGCCGCGAGGGCTGCGCGCCTAGCACTGATATTCGACCTTAAAGGCGATAGTGATCCGTTTATTAGGGTTCCGTACCCAAAGGGTAAAACGGGACCTTATTACTAAGACTCCGCTGTCCGTCTGTCACCAGGCTGTATCTCATGAACCGTAATAGCCGCTATAACAACAAATACTAGAAAACAGAATAGAATATTTAAGGGGGCTCCCATACAACAGACATTGTTTTTTTGCTGTTTTTATAGATAATGGTACGGAACCCTTCGTGCGCGAGTCCGACTCGCACTTGGCCGGTTTTGTGTTTCAATTTGTTTGAGACTCACTGGAGATTTCTATTTAGTTGTAAGGAGTAAAACATAAATATAAAACTCAGTCAAATTATGTTTTTTTTTTGTCATACAAAACAAATATCTTACATTTGTCAAGTTAAAATAATACTTAGGATGAGCTGGCAACTCTCGTTATTGTTCTCATTTCATTAGATGAGTGAATAGGCATTTATTGGGTGAGCTCGCTTCACCGTCAGCCTCGTCTTTGCCCCCTGGCTAGATGCTGGCCAAGAGCAATCCCATTTTTAATAATTGGAAAAAAAATGAAAAAAAAAACAAGTGCCCGGTCCACCATCACACTTCATATGATATTTTATTATTTAAATATGGTCAGGAATATGCTGGTAAAAATATTAGATTCCTTCCGAAACGCTTCTGGCACCAAAGTAGAACCTGGGGCACAGAATAAGTAATAGTATTTATGTCACACCTGACCATAAAGCGGCAATTACCGCACGCTCCGCGCGCGGGAAATCCCACTTCCTGGCCAGGGGGTGACATAAAATGTTGTACTTAACACGGGCGGTAATAAAGAAAGCCTCAGATCGCATATTTATCGGCCTTGCCTTCGGCTCGGGCGTCAAATACCTGCGATCTGAGACATTCTTTGTTTTACCGCCCTTGTTAAGTAATGTACTATACCTACAGAAGCCTCACTGTTAACAAATCCCCGCGAGGCAAGCCGAACGTGCCGACGCGTGGCCATCTCCTTCTATCGCACACGCATCACTCGCTACATCACTTTCTATCGCATTGAGTCACCTTTGAGGGCCTTGGGGACATTTGAGCGGCGCGATGACGTCACGCGAGCGAGTCGCCCCTGCGTGAGGGCCAATTTTTGAGTGTCGAAAGCTCGACTTTTCACTCGACATCTGTCAAAACATCATAGTTTTTTGACAGATCTCGAGTGAAAAGCAAAATTCGAGCGTTCGACACTCAAACATCGGCCCCCTGATGTAGCAAGCGAAATATTATGGTTTTTTTATACAAGGTGGATTTTCTTTTTGGGTCAGTGAGGGCAGCTACCAGATCCCGTGCTGCTACGTGAAAATGGTTTTAGAAGACCTTCCTTTGATTTTGAATTAATGAAAAATGGCGTTTTCAGAGTTTGGAAAAAACATACAGGGTGCGAGAAAAAGGTCATTTTTGACATACTTTTTTTTTGATGCCAATCGATCGTGTTCCTATTCAGGATTAAAAGCTTTTTCTCGCACCCTGTATGTTTTTTCCAAAATCTGAAAACGCCATTTTTCGTTAATTCAAAATCAAAGGAAGGTCTTCTAAGACAATTTTCACGTAGCACCACGGGATCTGGTAGCTGCCCTCGCTGACCCAAAAAGAAAATCCACCCTGTATAATACATGTATGATATTAAATTCATAAAAAAAAAACTGTTTATGAACACACTAGTGAACACAGCACGCCTTCATAGTTCTACTTTGGTGTCGGGATAGCATTGTTATAGCTCAAGATAGAATCATTTGTAAAAGATTTTGCATGTTCAAATATGTAGGTATTACTGTGATCTATTTTGAAATAAACTGGCCACGCCTTAAGGATTTGTTTTGATCGTAATAAAGATTATTTTTTTAAATGTATCATGTGCTTTATTTATTAATAAATACAATTAACTTTAGCAATGCTTTAGACATCAATAAGGCCTTACAGATAACGTAATAACGATTTATATACAGTCTATCCATTCTTACATGTCCTAACATGTAAACAAACTATTTTTGCAGAAATCATTATTGGCAGGGTGCAAAGCGGGTGGAGGGAGCATACATCCGTAGCACGCATCTTTCCATATAAAAAACATAGCTGAACCCGTTTCCACCAGAGCTATGCTATGCGAACCAACGAATGTGATTGGTGGATTTCAAACGCATCCATAGCAACGTAGCATAGCATAGCTCTAATCTAATGGAAAGGCACCCTAATACTTATCGCCGCGTATTGTAATTTTTACTGGGACAGCTGTGTCCTTAGCTGTACTGAAAGGATAAATGGACAATAGTAAATGCGAGAATTGACAACATTTCATATTTTTAACTACTTTATTTTATGAACTAGTTAGAAAATAGGTCAAAATTTAAGCCACCCGTATTTTATCTTTTTCAATTTAACTCATTATTTCATACAAAAAAACACGTTGAAAAGTAGGTCATTCCAAAAGGGCGTAAGTAAAATATGACGTCATCTTCCCAACAAGAATCCAGAGCCACTCCAGAGCAGCGATTGTCTGTACTCTGTACTAAGGTCTCCCTGAATACAGCGAGGAAGATGACGCCAACTTTCGGTTTACAGTAATTTGCGATTTTTTCCAAAATTAACGGAGAAAAAAATCTAAAAAAATGTTTTTTGTGTACTTCACACGTTTTTATCGAAATGGTTTTCGAATTAAGACTTGGAAATTGCCATGTGCGTTATACTTCCATAGTAGCACCAGGATTGGAATAAACTACACATCTTCGTTTGCAATGGATTCACTCGTTTTCTCTAGAACATCATTTGATTCCATATCCTTTTCAGTAGCATCAGTAATTAATTCTGTTTCCTTCTCAACACCATCTATCAATGCTTCCTCTGTAGCACCTTCTACATCTGCGCTGTTTTTAGGGAGTTCTATCTCTTTAACTATTTCACCTTTCTTCTTTGGCTTCCTGTTAGGTTTATTCAGTTTCTTCAAAGCATTAGTAAACATCTCTTCTAAATTCTTCGCCTGACGCTTGTAATATTTACTGGTTTTTATTATCTTATCTACCGGAGTGTCTCCAAGGAGATGAGCTAGCGGATTAACATGTACCAGCTTAGTACCGTCTGGTAATCTCACTTCTGCGGGGTTCGATTTTACATCTTTAGTAACTGGTGGTTTCTCTAATTTCTCATGTTGCTTGATAATATCATCCATTTTAACAATCTTATAATAAGGCGCTTCAGGTAATAGATGAGCTATCCTTATAGACTTTAATTCTTTAGGTAGCTTAGGTATTACTATTTTGTGTGGTGCTAGATTCTTCTTAGGAGCTTCTTCTGTGCCTTCCAGCGTTACTTCCTGTTCTACTTCCGGTATGTTGGTATCTTTATTGTCTTCCTCATAGTTATATTCAATAGCATAATCATCTTGAAATTGTTCGCCGTCGTAGGTATCATATTGCGTAGTACTCTGTGGTGCAGTATGCACTTTTTTAACTGTAACACTATGTATTTCGTTACACTGCTTAAATCTGACGGGCATTGATAATTTAATGAAGGCCTCGTGGATTTCCGGTGCAGGCTTAAATTTGATCAGTTTTATAACCGGTTGTCTATCCACTGGATCAGTTACCTTAGTTATACTGATGCTGCTATGGATTTGTACGTTTTTTGCGTCAGCTTCAGGCGTAAATTCTTCTATAAACTTCTGTACAGATAATTCTTTATTTATAGGACGCAACGTTGCAGTTACATTGTCTTTCTCCACCTCAACTTTCTTTATAGTGTTGCGGAACTTCGATTTAACCGATATCTCTTGTTTCTGCTCTCCTTTCTTTCTTCTTTCTAGAATGTTCTTTAGAGTCTCTGTTAATCGCGAGCTAGAATGTTTCTCCGTCATGTGTCTTTCCAGATCAGCTTTAGCTTTGAATGTGAGCGAACATTTGATGCATTTTTTTGTCTCATCTTTAAAATGCATGCTCACATGATTTTGATAGTTCTGGAACGTGTAGCAATACTTTTTGCAGATTTCACAGGTGAATTGCTTTTTCGAAGGTTTTCTAGACTTTTTCCTCCATAGTATTGGTTTTTTCTGTAGCTTTGTCTTCAGTTTGGCTTTCTTTTTAACGACTACAAGAGGTTCATCATCACTATCATAATCTGATAATTTCATAACCTCTTCTTCTTTCTTACGTTTCCGGGTCTTCACAGTTTCTTTTTCATTTTGGTTTCCTTCCGTCTCAGTTTGATACACATCAGACTCCATATTCGCTAGCTGCAACTCTTGACTTTTATCCGCCTCGGTTTCCTCATGTTTATCTTTAGCATTTTCATCACCTTTTTTTTCTGTACCGAATTTAGACACAGGCTGAAACGGCTTCTCAGATTTCTTATCCGCAAAGAACACATGTAGTCTTTCATCAAACTCAACGAAACCTTGACTTTTATGCTCCAGTTTTATATGCAATGTGAACTTTTTGCGAACCCTGAACTTTTTATCGCAAATCTTGCAAAGGTATGGCTGTAAATCTTTGTGTTTGAGGAGATAGTGGGCGAAGAGACGCTGCGGATGCTTGAAAGGTGTGTCGCAATAGGTACAAGTGTATTTATATAAATGTAGCTCATGCTCGTGGGTTCGCTGGAAATGTCTTTCAAGTGCAACAGTCCCGACACATTCTTTACGACAAAATTGGCAGGTTGTCAATGCTATAGCTAACGGATGTGCTTTAGGCTGGTGCTCCGACAGCTCATACATAGTCTCAAAGACACTGTCGCAAAGAGAGCATTTGATCTTCGGTGTGCAAACATGATCTTTCATACCTTTAGGATCAAAATATTCCTTACAAGTCTTACATTGTTTATTTTTTACCGTCTTTTGACTTACAATTTTAGCTCCAGTGCAGTTTGACTTTTTAAGATGAAGAATGAGACCCGCTCTTTTCTTGAACACCTTACAGCATCGGTCACAAGCAAGCGACCGGCAATTTTGTTCCCTCAAATGCATCACATAGGTTTCCAAATTTGAATTTTGGTAATTACAAGCAACACAATTATAATTAAAATGCTTTTTGTCCTCATAAGATGTCAAAAACACATCCGCTTTCATGTTGACAACAGACGACAGTAACGAGAAGTATTTATTAAGAAATGCGCCTTCATCCGTTTCATAATGGTTATCAAATTCATGTTGCTGTAACTCTGATTGGTAGAGGAAATATTGGCTGCATTGAGAGCAGGCGAACGCACCTTCTAGCATAGAACGCGGGTGTTTACTCGCGTGCCTTTTCATCTGTGCCGGATGCGTAAAAATCCGACAGCATCCTGAGCAGCTTTTAAAATCCAGCAAATGGACATCTCTTATATGTATCATGTATTTTTCCGCGTCCGAGAGAACTTTCTCGCAAAATTGGCAATTGATGAGCTTCCCTGAGGGATGAAGTTGTTGTATATGAAGCTGCAAGTCGGCAGGGTCGAGGAATTCAGCGTAGCACACGGTGCAGATTGTGTCGTCCACTTGGTCTGCCTCGCACAGCACGACCTCGCTGCGCGAGTCTGAGCTTGCAGACCGTACAGTTTTCTTCATTTTTATGAGATTATCATTACTACATTTGAAGAAATCACTGAAATCAGCCAAAATCAAATCTATAGAGTTTATCCCGAGCTTCCCGAGTCCCGAGGTAACTTTTTTTTTCGGTTTGGTGGTTTGACGTTCTGTTTGAGTAATTGAACAAATTGAGTATGCGCTGTTCTAGCTTGTATTAAAAATGCTGACCTACTATTTTAAACCCTTATACACATCTAGTTCCAGTAACTTTCCTTTGAATGAGATGACAGTTGATATGTACAATTTAATTTATACACATACCTATATAAATATATGCGCTTTGGCGTATGCTGTTATACTGATAATTTGATAAATGTATTTTGTAAATATTTTTTTTTTCAATGAGTATTAAAATAACGCCCGTGTGTACTAAGGCTAAAAAATAAATATTCGTTTGGCTACTCCCCGCTAGATGTCAGTTTAGTTTAATTGTTATTTTCTTTTTATTCATTTTAACACGACGAGGTTATTAAAATATCTTTATAAAAAACTTGAAGATAAAAAACACATAAAAACATTATAAAAACCTAACCTAGGGTGCATATATCAATTATTATATTTTTGATTTAAATTATTGATTTCTTTACCCAACTGCCCTCTCCGCGCAGCTTGGTGGCATAAATTATTTAATCACATCACTTTAACATGTGGCTGCCAACTATGTTTTTCAAGTATTGTTTACACAACTGGCAACAGAAACCTTGAATGAAATATTTTTATCATCATATTCATCACCTAGATAAATAATCATCATGGTTGCGTACCTAATGTTAACGCATTCTTAAATAAAGGAACGACGGACAGTAACGAACATGCGACTCCTCTGGAGGTTTAAAGCTTCCATAAGCTAGGGCGTCCTTTTACCTAACTAGACAGTTAAAGGTTCCTACACTACCCCAGCTAAAGAGTTAAAGGAAAAGTTATGTTTTCTTTAAAGTAGGTAAACAGTTTAATTCACGGTCGCACATCTACTTATTATTCATAAGATAAACAAACTGTGCCCCATACATTTTACAATTCAATCCATCACTGACTCACTTAGACATAAAAATGTTTTTAAATGAAGGTGGCATTAGAAATGCATAAATAAAATAAATGTCGGTTTCATTCAATAACTGAATTTTAAAATTGGATTCGTTAGATTTTCTTTGCATTAATAACATGGTAGTTTGAATTTATTGTCGTACGATTTTTTTCATTTTTCCCGTTTCAGTGCTTATTGAAAACGGGAAATATTTTGTTAAAATTGAACGCAGCTTTTTATAATGTTGCCATAGTCTTATTACATTTTCCCCGAAAAACAAGAAAAAGGTATAAAAAATGTGTATTCTTAGAAAAAAGTGTCATTGGCACATTAAACTATTTACAATTCAAATACTCTTTATTGCACACCTCAATTAAAGGACACAGTATAGTACAAAATGAAAATAAGTAGAGGTATACAAATACAACAAGTGGTCTTATCGCTAAAAAGCAATTTCTCCCCAACCACCTTACAATTACGTTTTTACGTATATTTTTAAAGGTACTGAATTTCCAGTTTTAATAATTATTTATTATTTATATTAGGAGAACCAACAGTAATAAATCAGTATAACAACATGAGTATTGACAGCAGAGCTAATTATACGTGTCAGTTACAAGGGTCAATATTATAACGCGATACAGTATTTGCCTCTTTCTCACTTACATGAGTATTGACCGTGTAATGTAACCGATGCCATAGGATAGGATCTCACAGATAGCAAATTACGAGTAGCAATAGAATGTATTTACTTAAGTGCGTAGGCACTTGCACATAATCACAAATCTTTACAGCGATGGAGCAAGAACATTTGAGAAAAAATAAATAAAAAAAGGGTCAAGTGGTCTAAGCCCACTTTGAACTTACAAATTACAAATAAAAAAAATAAAATGTAGGTAAACAATATTGGTACAATAATGTTGTAAGTTATAAAGTTGCTTTATTACAGAAATGATCAAGAATTTATTTATAACCACAGTAAAAATACAAAGTCGCTTAAAAACTAGAAACTATCATAAAATATATATCAAACTAATTCTAAACCTAACCTATATAAATTCAACTATGCAATTCTAAACCAATCTAAAATAAAATATGCCGGAAATATGCCCAATATGCTGGCGGCGTTACCGCGCTGCACCGCCAGCGATATCTGTTGCACCAGTGTACGAGCCGGACCCGCGATCGCAGCCACTCTCTCTCAACCGCTGCCCTAACTTTTTGATAAAGCATTTCGTTTCAGTTCAGTGCACCAGGGGCCGCTCGTCTCCTCCACTGCGACCGGGACGAAGTCGTACATTGGTTCTAGGTTTGAAGCGAGTATTTGGCGTGCTTAATCTTTGCCGCGCTCTCGGCAGCCGCTCCGGCTATGCGCACCGTGTGGTTGAGGCACGTCGCATCCCAGATGAGACTGCGCCCCCTCGCCCATGGTACCAATGTCAACTCATCCGGTCTCTTCCACCACGTCCTCGGTAAAGTATAATAGCGACCTTTTGCGCATAAGTTGTCTTACATCATATGCAAAATATTTACCCGAATTTCAGGGTAAAAGTTATTACCTCGCCACCCGCCGCATTGCGGTTCAATCACGTTGTCCGTTGTCACCGTACTGTCATGTCATCCCCCGACTGTCACCGACTGCCCGTACTAAACTAAAGGCGGTACCTACTGCCATGCACAAAATCAAGATCTAAAGGTAAATACAGTGCCATTACTACAACCCCCGTCTTATTTAACACTAAAACATCCAAATATGTATTAAAATGGTACACTGCACAGTCATTATAACCTAACTTTTCAAATGTATTTATTTTACGAATTATCGTTGTTTACATGTTTCGGTGTTAAATATAACAGTTACTGTTACGTGTTTGTGCTAAATGTGATAGGAAAGTGTTGTTAGCAAGTGTTATTTCGTTTAAAAACATTGAATTCTTGTAATCTCGTTCTGGTTACAAGATTAGGAATATGTGATAGGACGAGTGTAAATCTACATTTTTTTCATGTAAATACATTCTTGTCGCATATATTACAACGTGCATGCGGCTAAACGCGTGTTTTTTGTATAGAATTACCGTATTTCGTCGCTGAAACATTTATCCAATTACAATTTGTTGTGCCAACTTAGAGGAAAATTAAGTAAGTGGGTTAACTAACCTTCTTATTTATGCTACATTTTTTTTTAATTTCTATGCCTCGTAATACGCATTTTTAGCGGGTTTGACTAACTTTTTTATAATTATTTACAAATATACATGCAATTGAACATGAAAATTATGAAATACATTATATCACCATTCTTTTAAGGAAAATATAATACGGAAACAATGGTTTTACTTTGTAATTAACAATTGTATTCATTTTAACAAAAGCATGAATATGTGTTTAGTTGTTAATATCTCATACTGTTTGAATACTAACACATAAAATTGAGTGGGTGGTATGCATAAAATCAACATTTAGGACTGTAGTCTGGGTTAACCCAGGTGTTACTGGTAAACCTAGTAATCAACCAAGTAGCCAACTCTTAAGTGTTAACAGCTAGGTTTTTTTTTGTACAACAACAGTGGCAAACAGTCTTATGGCCTGCCAGCAACTCAATAAGCGCTCTCACAGTGCAGTTTGTTTGAAGCCTCTCAACCAATCTCACTGGAGCGTAAACTCTTGAGTATTCTAGTGCTTAAGGCGCGGGGTAGGGCAAGGCCTTCCCTATACAAACTTTGTGCACGTTTTATTCGTCGGTTTTGGCACTAACAAATATAATATTTTTTTGGTTGTAAATATTAGATATGCAAAGATCGTGATGTGAAAACTTTCAAATATTTCAAAAAAATTAAAAAAAAAAAATTACATCACGAAATAGCTATCAGAAAAATAAGCATACTGACCAAAAATCATAACTTTTAATGCAAACACAAACGAAGTAAATCCTGCACAAAGTTTGTATGGAGAGCTTGCCCTACCCCTCCTCTTAAACCGTGTGGTTGTGTCAGAGATTTCGTCGCTCAGTCCTATCGCTTTATTGGCCTATAAAGACCCAGTCAGGCTAAAAAAAAATAGGTCAATTTGTATACGCAAGTTTGTCCACAAGTTGTTCTCCTATAATCTATAAAAAAAAATCGGTTGTATCCTAAAGGAGCCCGGGGTCTAATTGCAAGACATGGCGTAGGCACTAGTTTTACGCGACTGCCGTCTGACCTAACTAAACCTAGACTTACTCTTAACTCTAACATATAACTTACGTTTATTAAACATCACAACTATTTGATGCTATTTTTAAATACAAGCAGTTCAAAACAGGAAAATGTATGTGTATTGCTTCGGATTATGCATGCGTGTTATAATTTAATGCATAAACAATTCAATCAATTAGTACAGTTCTCTACACAATGACGTTAACTTCATCACTTTTTAAAAAAATGGCTTTCCATCAAATTTACCATGATTTCGCCAACCACGTGTACATTAGACGTTGTTCGGTAACGACGCCGTGACAGTAGGCAACTGGTTTTGTACGGTAGTGGATTCAGCCCGTCGTCGCGAAGAGCACGTGCGTTCACCAACGCGGCGACGGGAAAGTAAAAAAATCCAATGGCATAAGAGCATATGTCAGTGTCATACTTAGAGTTAGGCACTGGTCCCACCACCGGCGAGCAGCAAGTACACGCATAGTAATTCTACTTGTTTTGTCGCTCAAAGGAGTAGAATAGAATAATTTTATTTTAGAACAACAACAATAGGTATCTCAAATGGATGTAAAAAAAAAATATCCGAAATAAAAGTTATCATTCAAAATTATTTGAACTGACCGAGTTGTATCAAATTAGGCCGTTTAAAAAGCGACTTTACTGTCCAAGCGTGAAGATTCAAAGTACAATGACAAGTTTTATAAAAAGTCGGACATTTTAAATAATTTCTACTGAAGTAGGAATATAGTGTTGTTACAAAAATCGCATTTTTAACGTTTGAGATAATTGCAGTGTACAGCCCACATTATTTATTACAAGCAAAATCCAAACTAAAACCTGATGATAAGTAATTGTGAATACCAGCTCATAATAGACTTTAAACTAAAATTTAGGACGCAGTCACAGTTCAGCTAGGTCGACATTTGTCCCTTAAGTAGTGGAGTTTTAATTTCTTTTTAAATGTGTTCAAGTTTCTAATTGGTGGCGGGATATTGTTCCAGCATCGCGTGGCAGCGTAACGAAAGCTGCCACGGAAACTAGCCGTCCGCGAATGACTATGAGTGTAAGGCCTGAGTGGACGCTCGAAGCGGAGCGTTCGGCGGGGCGTCCAGCGGGGCGGGCGAGCGTGCATGCTATTTGTGCGGGTCTCAGGACACCAGTATATGAGTTTCAATTGTTTGACATGCACGCCCCGCTGGACGCAACGCTGGACGCCCGACTCGAGCGTCCACTCAGGGCTTACTGAGAGTGCTCTGTGCTCGCCGGCGGTGGGACCAGTGCCTTATTTACCTGTACAGTATTTTTATCTCAAAAGCGCTGGTTAGCCATTGTTGTAGTTGTGACAGATACGAACATAGACAACGTTAACTCGTAGCTCCTACGCCGACGCACACATAGGCAATGTGCATGTATAATGAATAAAAAACCGGCCAAGTGCGTGTCGGATCACGCACAACGAAGGGTTCCGTACCGACACCTAGCAGTCCACTTTTAAAAACATCATTATTATAATATAACATTTTTGGTACAGTCAAGTGCACCAATATGTATGCACTTTTTTACCTTATTCCATTGAAATAAGGTCCAAAAATGTATACATATTTATGCCCTCGACTGTACAGACCTACTAGTGTACCAAGATGTCTGCCACGTTATTACATAAAAACCATAAAACAATCGACATTATCGTGTATAGCCCGATACTATCTAATCAATCAGTAATTTACGTGCTATTTTAAGTATGTATACGATAAATGTTCATCATATGTGGATATTATTTATTTGTTTATCCAACAAATTTCACGAATCTAGTCTAGGGGACAATCTTATCTAATTATTTATTTTTCATTATCGACAACCGCTTTAGCTTAGTTGGTAGTGACCCTGCCTGCGAAGCTGGAGCTCCCGGGTTCGAATCCCGGTCAGGGCATTTATTTGTGTGATGGGCTCGAATATTTGTTCCTGGGTCTTGGGTGTTTTGATATTTTCTACGTATTTAAGTATATTTACACATACCTATATTTATTTTCGCTTAGTACCCATAGTACAAGCTTTGCTTAGTTTGGGACTAGGTTGATTTGTGTAAGATTGTACACATATATATATATATATATATAATATTTATATTTTATATTTTATTTTATTTTGTCAAACCTTTTATTTATGGAAAGCGGAATTCCCTGACACAAGCTTACTTTATGCTTAAAAGGGGATTCCAACCTTATGTATCTAATCATGTAAAAGACACAATAAACATTTTTAATTTTCATATATATTATTAATATCCTAATTATGAAGCTTAGAGACCTTATACATCTCTGTGATATTTTAAACAAATTTCATATATTCATGTTTTTGACAGATACCATATAAGTAAATACATCTCTATTTTCCTTTGTAACGATTTTGTTTATATGTAACGATGTTCGGAACTACACAGCAATGCTTGAATCGTCTGCAATAGACGCAAAGGCCTATGATGATGAATGAGTTAATGACATTCAATTTGTTAATTAATTACATTGTAGCTTTGCGAGTATTGTTAATGAATAATTACCGATTGACCTGTAAAAGTGTGGCCTGTGGCCTATTTGCTGAATAAATATTTGATTTTGATTTGATTTAAAAATGTACACACTTGACGAATGACGAACTCCATTAGAAGGTGCCCTTAAAGTTGTTCATATACTTTTGTCACTATGTCTGTGTAAATATTTACAGTCTACAAAAATACTAGCCATTATTATTGTCGAACTAGTATGGAGGCCATGCATTTAATTGTTTTTTATCTCTTATCTTTCACTGTTTATCTTATATGCTTATCTGAATTTTATACCTCGGCTTGAATTAGTTAGTAAAAGTATTCTGGCCATTTTAAAATATGGCTAACTCTTGGATGGGTGACCGCTTTGAGTGGCTACTAACTGAGCGCTCCCGTGCTTTTGAAGGCACTTTAAGTCGTCGGTACCGGCTGCTGTCTATGGCAGCAGTCGTTAAGCCGTTGGAGGCCTTCGGGCGGCTTGAGAACTTCTAACAGTCAAGTTGCCAACTCACTTTTTCTTTTTTTTAGCCTGGTATAGTGTCCCATTGCTGGGCAAAGGCTCACTTGACAAGCCTAATTATAAAAAGGTCTATTTTTTCCCTTTTGTTACAAGGTCAGTTTGCGGTCGCTTCCGTAAAAACTAGTGCATGTCGCCTGGAGTAACAATTTATTCATTTATTTATCGTATGGCATTAATTTCGAATCGTGAGATCTTCGAGAAGACAGTACGGTTGCCAGTTTTATGCACTTTTAGAACCACCCAGGGGTCACGTGTAGGGTAGCGGTGGGTACTTTCCCTACGGACGTGGTGCAACTTCGACCCCCATTTGTCAAGTGAGTGGGCAACTTGACTGTTAGAAGTTCTCAAGCCGCCCGGAGGCCTCCAACTTGGACAATTAATACGTGAGTTTTAACCGTTTAGTAGAATATCGCTTTGATCATCATCCTCCTAGCGTTATCCCAGTACAGTTGCATCCTGAAGGATGCCTGGGGTACGCTACCTAATCCCAAGATTTGGCGTAGGCACTAGTTTTTACGGAAGCGACTGCCATCTGACCTTCCAACCCCGAGGGGAAACTAGACCTTATTGGGATTAGGCTTTGTCAAGTGAGTGGGCAACTTGACTGTTAGAAGTTCCCAAACCGCCCGAAGGCCTCCAACTTGGCTTAACGACTGCTGCCATAGACAGCAACCGGGATCAACGGCTTAACGTGCCTTCCAAAGCAAAAGTAGAATATCGCTTTGATGGTGATGATAAAAATATGACAGACAGACAGAGTCGCAACATAAGGGTTCCGTTTTGTACGAGTACCATGTTTGGTTCGGAACTCTAAAAACACTTGTTTTTCTCAGAACATGGTATTCTTATTCCTATATTTTGCATGTTCTGTTTAATGCGACCAACGCCCTAACCCATGTTTTGTATAATTTGCCAAGTTGAGGTTATGTGTAGGACATTTTCAATCAATATTATATTTTTTCCTGCTCAGAATCATGTGTACAGTCGAGGGCATAACTATTCAGGGTGATTTCTGGGTCGTGAGCAGGAATCAGGTAGATAATCAGGCCCATGAAACTGAACAACTTTCCCCAAGGAACCATGGGCCGAAATTATAAAATTAGAAATCAACTTTCATACAAAGTGGCTGGTCACGTGACTGTGTGAAGTAGGTTTTTATGTCTTCAGATTTCGACCTATATTCCTAGGGGAAAGTTGTTCAGTTTCATGGGCCTGATTATTTACCTGATTCCTGCTCAGTTGCTCACGTCTCCTGAATCACCCTGTATATAAAATTTTCCACCTTATTTCAATGGACCATGGTGAAGAAATTTATACATATTGGCGCCCTTGACTGTATGTACCATTGATTCAGATATAGAAACAAGTCCGTTACGGTTCACGCACAACGAAGGGTTCCGTACCGACACTACTGACCTAATAGTCCGTATCTTGTTAGGAAACTCACGGCACTTACGTCCCAATGTTTGGGCGAGGCAGTTTTTCAGCGATGACTTAAAACCTTTATCTATATCCATATCATAAATCCCCTATAATGTGTTCAGGTACGATTAGCAAATGACCACCATTACAACACTATAAGTACATAATTTCATCATGCGATGTCATAATGAAACTATGGCATTGTACTTTAATAATGACATTAAGTTTAAGATACAGGCTTGTGTTCACAAAAGAATGCAACGAGCTCCCGACCTCGAGCCCTGAACTTGAAGCGCAATGATTTCTGAACACATGATAGAAGAAGAAATTATGGATGATAATTAATTAATGATGAAAGATGTATGGATGTAGATAAAGTAGTGTATGCAACTGCGTAGATTATTAAGACCCTCATCTATCTATACATATAATAAAGCAGAAGAGGGTCGAAAATCTGTACATTGAAGATATTAGTAAAAAAATCGATGGAGGGGTCTAAGAATCGATAACAGAACACGTTTCAACTGTTTTTAGAATTCGTGTCTGTTTGTCTGTTTGTCTGTTTGTCTGTTTGTCTGTTTGTCTGTTTGTCTGTCTGTTTATATGTCTAACTATCACGCGAAAACTAGCGAATGGATTTTAATACAGCCTTCACTAATATGTTTATTGGATCTTCGGCCAGGTTATAGGCTATAAAAATCATATAGGTTAGGGATGAAAGGGGGTGAAAAGAGGGGTTAAACTTTGTATGAGAAGTCTTTCAGTTCATGATTTACAGGCTTGAAAATTGGTAAGTATATACATGGACGCAAAGTAAATAGAACCCCATTCAAACATTTTATAATAAACAGATAGTATTTGAAAAAATGGGGGGTGAAATAACAATACCTCTGCCTCTCAGGGCTAAAGACAAAAATACAAAAGTCCCTCAAACCATATTAACTGTTTGAAATGAGAGATCTAATTATGTTGGTTAGTCAGTCTCTATCAATATTCACAAACCTTACTACGAAACCTCGGTTTTTTTTTTGTTTTCGATGGAGGGTACCTACGCAGAGCGGCGGGCTCTCGGTTGCATGGTAGCACTTGCGACATGTACCTATATATATTAGGTATGCGCATTTTTGTATAAAATATTGTTTTTTGAGGTGCTCATTACAAGAATGATATCCATTTTCAAATCGAAGATGGCGGACATTTACTTATTTACTTTTCTTAATAATCGATATGGGTGTCATTGAGGTTCTTCGAGGTGCCGATTAGTTGCGTTTTCCGTCAGCAAAATTTATAAAATACGTTCAGCGCGTAACAGACATAAATTTAGGGTATATTGGTATTAGTTAGTAAAATATACCTACGTAACAATAAACATCAAGTATGACCACATTCGAAAGTTATAGGCGGATAAGAAGCAAAAAAAAAACAATTCTCAGAAAATCACATAACTCTTAGAAGCAACCAGGGTGGGTGCCCTATCAACCAAGGCCTCTACTCCATCTTCGAAAGTGAAAGAACAGACCAAAGTAGGTATTCAGTTATACCTATGTTTAACAATAAAGCGCTTTGAACTTTGAAAGGTATTCCACTAATTTATGAACAAAAAAATATCTATTCAACCACCTCTTTACAAAGCCATTTGATAGGTCAACAATTTCTTTTTGTTCAATTATCTACATTGCTTGATGCGTATGAAGTATTTTCCGTACTTGCATCATAATGTTCGAATCATTTCGCACTCTCTTTTTTATCTACATTACTTGACGCGTAGGAATTATTTTCCGCACCTGCATCATAATGTTCAAAAACGTTAGCGCGCGCTACGCTCGCTTTTTCATCTACATTACTTGATGCGTTTGAAGTCTTTTCCGCACCTGCATCATAATGTTTGTAAAAATTTCGCGTTCGCTACGCTCGCGTTTTCATCTGCATGACTTAATGCGTATGAATTATTTTCCGCACCGGCATCATAATGTTCGAAATTTCGCGCTCGCTACGCTCGCGTTTTCATACACATTACTTGATGAGTATGAAGTATTTTCCGCACCTGCATCATAATGTTCGAAAAATTTCGCGCTCGCTGCGCTCGCGTGTTCTTCTACATTACTTGATGAGCATTCTTCGCATCTACATCATAATGTTCGATAATTGTCGCGCGCCCTACACTCGCGTTTTCATCTACATTATAGTTGATGCGTATGAAATATTTTCCGCACCTGCATCATAATGTGCGAAACATTTCGCGCTCACTACGCTCGCGTTTTCATACACATTACTTGATGAGTATGAAGTATTTCCCGCACCTGCATCATAATGTTCGAAAAATTTCGCGCGCCCTTCGCTCGCGTTTTCATCTACATTAGTTGATGCGTGTGAAATCTTTACCGTGCCTGCATCATAATGTTCGAAACATTTCGCACTCACCACGCTTGCGTTTTTATCTTCATTACTTGATGCGTATGATGTATTTTCCGCACCTGCATCACAATGTTCTTTTTTTTTCATTTTGCGCTCGCTACGCTCGCGTTTTCATCTACATTACTTGGTGCGTATGAAGTCTTTTGCACACCTGCATCGTAATGTTTGAAAGAATTCGCGCGCGCTGCGCTCGCGTTTTCATCTTCATTACTTGATGCGTATGAAGTATTTTCCACACCCGTATCAGAATATTCGAAAAATTTAGCGCTCGCTCCGCTCGCGCGCGTTTTCATCTACTTCCTTCTTAATATATATTTTGTCCTCTGTCATGTGTTTCATGTGGGCGCATTGAGCCGGCGTGCGCAATGTTTGGCGAGACAGCCGGTGTAGAAGTTGATATGGATATTCACGCGAATGAAGTCGCGGGAAAAAACTTAGATAAATAAATTTAAATCATAAAAAATCCTCTCCCTGTGATCCTGATCTGTGTCCTTTAATTGAGGTGTGCAATAAAGAGTAGGTATTTGTTGTTGTTTAAAACTGGACTACCCGTGCGAAACCGGGGCGGGTTATACATGCGAAAGTAACTCTGTCTGCCTGTTTCCCATTAAAATGCTCAACCGATCTAGATGAAATTTGCTATGGATATAGTATGAGTCCTAGGGAAGGACATAGGATACTTTTATCCCGGAAGTCATCCCTTAACGGGGTTTAAGTTAGAATGGAAGAGAGATAACTAGGTAAGCGCAAGAAATAGAAGTTTTTTTTATTATTAATAATGGGATTGCTCTTGGCCAGCATCTAGCCAGGGAAATAACATTCTAACGTGATGACCGAGTTCTACGCAGACGAAGTTGCGGGCAAAAGCTAGTTATGTAATAGATACATAAACTACTGTTAGACTAACTATTGTTCAAAACAATTTTCGTCACACCAATACCATAGTGCTAAAATGTTTGCTTGTTTGAGAAAATATGACCGGTTTTTTTAAACACTCCATTATTAAAGTTAGAAACATTTCCTAATGCTACTTCTTAAGCAAGTAAACATAAGGAATAAGGGTCAGTTGCACCAACATACGAACACAGGCCGGTCATCGTCAAATATGGCGCCGGCAGCTGTCATCCCATAGAAACTTGTCAAACTTTCCATACAATCAGATTTGACGAACACCGCTTACAATTACAGACGGTTTGGTGCAACCCAGCCTAAGCCAACAACATTATGCTTGTCGGTATATTTGCTTTTCAAATTTACGTATTCAAATTGATTTGTTTCAAACTCAAACTCAACTCATTGAACCGTAACCGTAAGACAAAAAGTCCCAATTTAGAGTGAGCGGCGTAAGTGTCGTTGTGCCGTTGCGACACATGTCTGCTTATATCAAATTGAGCTTTTTACGAATACCATTACGGTTCAATTTGGAGTGCGGCGGAACGTGCAGTTGCCGTCTGCTGTCGGCCGCGGAATTATACCTTAAGACCACGTTATTCGAAATCATAGTATTTTTCATTCAATTTTAAACCATTAAATACTCACTTTATTGATGGGATATTTAGATATGTTATAGTTTAAGAGTCGGTCTAGTGTATTTTAAGGCTGAAAACACGATATTTGAAACTTCGCTCGATGATCTCACATCGCAAAAACAGGTAAATTTTGATCTTATTGTGAGTCGTATATAAAATATATCCAACTCAGACTCGAGTAAAATATATCAATAGATAGGAAACGATGTGAAGAAGTGTATTTTACGGCTAATTTTTTTTTAAATGTTTTTATATTTAACAAAACTCAAAAATATCAGAAAAGCAAACTGCGCGCTTCATTTTAGTAGACAGATGGCCGTTGGGCCTCGAGCTGGACGGACGTCTGTCGCACTTTTTGCAGTTTGACATTTATAAAAATCGCGTATTTAATACCAGTAACTAGATGATATTAACATTTTCAGGGTAAATTACTGGTGAGTCATATCGACGAATAAACATTTAAAATAGTTTTCCTGGTACTTTTACAATTCGAGATAGTGGAAAACATAAAATGTGGCTAATAAAGCTTATCATTATATCATTTTTTTCCTTTTTAAACCCTCTCTTATTACAAAAGGTTTCATTGAGTATTTTTAGAATGTGGATTTTTTTTCCATTATACGGGTCACACTCCTTCATATAGCATATTGTATATTTTATGTCTATGTGTAAGTATATTCATAGCGCCTGACACATAGTTTGACATCTGACATTAGCAAATTAAATTCAAGCTTGGTATTTCGAATAGAATATTTTAAATTATTAAATATATTGAGCTTCGTATTGTAACAAAATAAATATGCCCAAACGGACCGTAATCCTGCCAAAGTTTTGACGCTATTCGACTTCAATTTGCTCTGCAGTTCAATGTAAAGCAGAATGACATCAGTATTACGATGAAAGTGATATTATTGCATTGTGTAATTATTCCAATATATCAACGTAAACGATAAAAAAAGAATAATACAATTTTAAATGAAAAGATGCCTCGGATAATATCTGAAATAGAAAGGGCCCAAAGCTCTGAGGTATTCTGGCCGCTTACGGCTAGTATGTGGGGGAGGATATCTGGTGACGGCGTCGCGGTCTCAGATAGATCTATGATCAGCGGCTTCGGTGAACTTCACTTCATAGCCACATCATGCGCAAATGTTTACGTGAATTTACTTGCTGCAAATTGTTCTACTGACTTTCCTGACTTTATTCAAGATAATTGCCCCATACAGTACGGGTCACTTGGGAATGGTTTACTCTAGAGCTACATCCAGGCATAAATGTAATGATGTAATGCCATCGCCTGAAATTCGAACCCGATTGAGAATCTTTGGGGTTTAATGGTTCAACAGTGGGGTCATCGCCATGAAAGAACCAAAGAAGCAATTCAAGCAATAGATACTGCAATGAAATATGGGAGGAAATGCGGGGAACTGACATAATTATCAACGTCTTCTCAGCTTATTGAGAGACAGGCTACAAACTGTTATAGACGCACTGTGGTTGCACGCATTATAATCCCTCAGTCTTATGTTTATAATAAATTATATAATAAATCTTGAATTTTATTTAAGATGGATTTATGAACCGTACTGTATTTTCGAAGATCTCACGGTTCGAAATAAAGGACATACGATAAATAATAGTAGTTTATGCAACTGGTACATAATGAGGGGCATTAAAACACGAGTGTGTTTTATGAAACGAGCCAAAGGCGAGTTTCATAATAAGGTCACACGAGTGTTTTAATGCCTAATTATGTACAGTTGCATACATTACTTTATCTACACACATATTATAATTACTCTAAGATGGGTTCAGAAACCGTAGTAAATAAATACAATAATTGTGTTAATACAACCTTTTTTGCACGGTTGCGGAAATATCGAAATCAGAACTGGCAACAGATACCTGAATGTTATTTTAAAAAGTAAAGAGTCCTTATTCTGATGTGATCATGTCGTTCTAGCTCAAATTTCGTGCGATATATACTAAAAAAACATCGAGCTGACATTTCGCATCGACTGAATTTGAATTTTCAGTGATACTAGAATAGGGACATGTCAACTTTGACATTTAAATTTTGACAGTTTTGTTTGACGTAATATTTTAACATCATATATGAGATTAAAATGAAATATTTTATTACTGCTGTAGCCTTAGCCACAGATAAGAAAATTGCCATAAATTCATTGAATGTTGAAATGAGAGTCATTTTCTACGGTTTCCGAACGCATATTAGAGGATTTATGATATGTGTGTAGATAAAGAATAATAAAGAACTAATAAATAAGGTTGTAAGCTTTTATTAGCAGGGCAAAATATTTATGTTGAATCTTTTTCTAAATAAATAAAAAAAGTACAAAATATTTATTTACCAAAATAACGCTCAATAATTATTTATGCTCTAAAAATTACGGTTGTTAAATAAAACACAAAAAAAAAAAACTTGCTCTTGCCTGAGATTCGAACCTGTGACCTGTGCTTTAGAGAGCAAGCGATTACTAATTACACCACAATGTACTTGGCTTAGTGGTTGAAATTAAGCTACTTATTTGTGGCTTACAACTTTGACTTTTTGTGTCGAGTCGTGATAAAATTTAGCCCTTATTTAGTTAAGTGAAATCTGTCAAACAACAGAGACAGAGCTATGCAATGACAAGTCTACACTCTTGCGTGAATGTCATAACAATCTGTTCTAAATTTAAATGGTTGACAACCTAATTATCACGTGCGCCACTCTGGCTTATTCTGGTTAATTTGACAAAGAAGGTCTGTCACATATTCAAATTCTGAGTTACAGCAATCATTAAAAAAACGAGGTCAGTGACCTGTCACAGTAAAGTGAGATAGTGTGTGTAAAATGTAATTGTGTTTGTTACTGGGGAGAATTACGATAATGTTGCGCCGCCTAGCGGATTTTTTGTGTCGCGTTTGTAGTTTCGCTGCAATAAGAAAGCCTTAACAGGTTAGCGACGATACAGGCTGCGTGACGCGAGCGGGACGGTTTCATATATTCTGGCGCGCAGCGGTCGCGTTGAGCGGCGTCCCGCACGCTGTGTGATCAAGCCTTTATGAATAAAGAAATGAATATAATAAACTTTATTCTAGCCCGCAATGGCACTTTTATAAGTCAAAAACTACTAGCGTAGCACCAAACCGTCTGTAATCGTAAGCGGTGTTCGTCAAATCTGATTGTATGGAAAGTTTGACAAGTTTCTATGGGATGACAGCTGCCGGCGCCATATTTTGACGATGACCGGGGATTTTGATCGTCGCCGCGTTGGTGAGCACACGTGCCTGGGGCGACGACGAGCAGAATCCATTTACCGTACAAAACCTTATCTACTGTCATGGCGTCGTTACCGAACAACGTCATTGAACACGTGACATTGGCGAAATCATCATAAATTTGATGGAAGCCATTTTTTAAAGAATTGAATTGAATTGACGATGACCTGTCTGTGTTCTTAAAACGTTGGTGCAACTGGCACTAAGTATACATTACTAGTTAACGAGTAATAGCCGAACTTAAGAACAAACTTTCGTACAAGTTCCATTGATACCTTAGATAATGTTATTAAGGCAAGGCAGTTCCACTGCAAACGTCCCGCTCTAACACGCGTGAGTTTACAATTCACCATCCCGCTATCAAAAATCTATCCGGTTATTTTGTTAGAACAATAAAAAAGCTACCCTTTTTTAAAAAAAACATATCACTGCCGTTGACAATTACGAAATAATCAGCATGAAAAATAAAAAATATAAATATATTATGGACCATCTTACACAAATCAACCTAGTCCCAAACTAAGCAAAGCTTGTACTATGGGTACTAAGCGACGATATACATACTTGTATAGATAAATAAATACTTAAATACATAGAAAACATCCAAGACCCAAGAACAAATATTCGTGCTCATCACACAAATAAATGCCCCGGCCGGGATTCGAACCCGGGACCTCCAGCTTCGTAGGCAGGGTCACTACCAACTAAGCTAAAGCGGTCGTCAAAAGTTTATTTTTACGATGATATTTAGGATTTTTTCATAGAGTTACCAAAGCATTTTTCAATATTTTGCTCGGTTATCTTGTTACTTTCTTTCTTTTTCAATATACAGTAATTTTTGTGTAGTGTAATTCTACATTATTTCTTCACACTCTAACCTCAAACTTTAATATTTTCGTCGATTCATGTACTGGCCTCACCTTAATTCTGTTTCCGTCAAAAACAGTAAATAAGTTTGCAAACTTTTTAGTCCACATAATGTAACGGTGGAACCCTACAATGCGCGTGGCCCGACACGCACTTGCCCGGTTTTTTTCCTTTTATCGTTGAGGAAAACGATCTGTAACCAGGTTTTTCAATTTCGTTACCATGTTACTTCCCCTTTGTTACTCTTTGGCTTCACTCAGTAAATACGAAGCTCAACAAAACCTTGACAAATATAACTTCTAACTTCTAAGGGTTCCTAAAACAAATTGTTGCTCAATGGATCACGTGCCTGGATTGTGATGGGAATTGTATTTTAAAGTAACGCTATAGTCCGTTAGTTTTTTTTTTTTTTTTATTTACTAATAAAAAGAATATACAGTTATAAAATTACATCGGAGCAGCGGCTAAAGCCGTACAGGTTTAACTGCCGCTGCAATTCGCTCGTGAATTATTATCTTATTACTTACTTATTACATCTTATAGACAGTACATCCTTATAGATAGCGCTTTCATAGATGATTTACACTTTTGTGGGTTCTCACAAATCTTAATGAAGATATCGAGGGGTAGTTCATTGAGAATGTTTGGTAACAAATACTCCCAACGACGTTTGCCGTACGCGTTACTACATTTGGGAAGGACAAAGCGAGGCAAATACTCTAGTTGATCAATGCTTGAATTTTTGAAGAATTTGTGCTCGAGTTAGGTTGGTTGAACGCTTGAACCGAATCTGAGATTTGAGTGGAACCGAGGTACTGGGATTTTTGTCGCCTTTCATATGGCTACACAGGAAAGACGCGACTTTTTGAATTTTAATTAAGTGATTCAGATCAATAGATTTGAATCTTCATTTGTTCTAAATTCCGCTTACCATCAGGTGGACCCTACGCTTGTTTGCCACCGTCGTAGTATAAAAAAAAACAATCGAATCAAAACAAATTACATTCTATTCCTTTAAGGATGGGTTGCGCCAAACCGTCTGTAATCGTAACCGGTGTTCGTCAAATCTGATTGTATGGAAAGTTTGACAAGTTTCTATGGGATGACAGCTGCCGGCGCCATATTTGACGATGACCGGTCTGTGTTCGTACGTTGGTGCAACTGACACAAAATCTTTAAAAAAAAAACATTTGTTTCTTTCTTAGGAACTTAGGTCTCGAGAAGTATTTTGGTATTTCTTTGCTAATTCGACGTTTTCTTTAATTCCAGATCCTGAAATGCGGTGATAGTCCACAGAACCCAGCTTTTTAAAAAATCCAAATTAGACGAATCTCTTCTGACCTAAATTCATCGCAAACTCATCGTACGGGCAACAAGCTATTAAGCTCCGCATATTAGCTCTTTAGCTAATCGACTAATATCTTGGCAGAAAATTCCAAGAGAGTCTTATCATTGTACAGTTCTTATTTTTTAATATTTAAGCCAAAATGGCTACCGAGAGATCCGTTGAGGACGTCACTAGAATGATGAAGGAGATCAGCGTCCTGTCTTTCCGGAAACTTGCTGACGTGAAGCGCCTAGCCGTGCACTTCAGAAACGTAATCTACCACCCGCTGACGCAATCGAGCCCAGTGATTTTGAACTATTTAAAAAACTTAAACGACACCCATAGACAGGTGTTCGTTCAAAAACGCGATGGCGTCGAGGTGGAATACATCTTTACCACTGAAAAGAAGAGCAGTCTTCAACGGCAGCGCTTTAACAGTCTTCCAGTGAGCGAGGTTCCCGAGCTGCTCAAAACGGAGCTCTTGACTGACGAGAACGCTAAACAGGTACACATCTGTACTGACTGCGATGTGGAAATAGAATTGAACGACGAGGAGCCATTAATGGAGTCTCTGCAGAAACATTTTAACTTGGAGGTGCATCTGCCGAAACCAAAGTTGAAACGAGAGAGCATCGACGTTGCTGAGCCTATCATCCTGCCCAATATGTCTCGCCGGCTCTCCGCTATGGAGTGCGGAGAGACTCCAGCGCAAACTCTCGATATTGCTAACCATTTGATGCAGATAATGAACAAGCCTAGCGAGAAACTGGATCGAATGTTCTCGAGCAAACTCGAGGCGTCCTTGATAAGGCACCTGCCTGACAACTCTGAAGCCAGCATCGACGCTGCCCTCAAATTCTACCACGTCGCTTTCGACAAACTGTGCCAGGACAAAGTGGACTTTTCTGCACTTACAAGCTCCGTCGCTCCGATCATCATGAGTATTAAAGACAACGTGAACCAACACTTCTCGGCAGACGCGAACAAAAACTTCGAGAACGAGGAACACGAGGCGCCTGAGAAACCGAACAAAAATCAAGTCAAGAAATACCGTTATTACGGGCCTATTGAGAACTATATCGTTAAGTTGCTCTTTAATCACAAGCTTCTGTCTCTGATCGATGACCGGACAGGAAAACGCGCGTTTTTCTGCATGGCGTGCGAGTACTATACGCTTAGATTCCGTTACGATTCCGTGTTGAATCATGTGTTCAGCGAAACGCACATTCACAATTTAGCTTCCATCCTCCAAGCTGATAAGACCATACCGTCTTCCATAGATAACAGAAACATAGAGGATATAAAGGAGATGAACCAGAAGTTTCTATTCAGCCATAGCATTAGCGAGGACGCGAACGGCGTCAACTGTGGGCTCTGCAAGACTTCCATAGATTCCATCGAAGCGGCTGTAATGCATCTCCTAGATGAGAACCATCTAGGAAAGCTGTCCGATAAGATCTTCCGGAAAGTGAAGGCTAATAATCCTGACGGGTCTATCCCGGACGAGTGGGGCCCAAAGAGCCTCGACTGGGCAAAATTTTTAGCCAGCGTCGGTAAACCTCTTAACAGCCGGGACAACGTTGTCATTGAGAACTTCATCAAGCCTTCTGGAAAGATCGCGAACTACTGCTCCTGCTGTGACATGACTCTGAAAGGTCCCAGGCAGGTGCTCTTCAACCATATTCGTCAGAAGAAGCACTTGAGGAACGCAGCGCCGCATAAGCTTCAGCTGTTGTACAAAAACCAGTGTAGACCGTCGGAGTATTACGCCAGTTTCGGCAATTATTACGTCTGCGCTCTGTGCCCTAAGTACATAGCTCTGCCTTCGTTCGCCGCTATCGTCGAGCATTTCGAGAGCGATCTCCATATGGAGACTATCGCAAAACTGATCCGCTCAGCCCTCTACGAGCAAAACGTTGATAAAGAGCTTCTCCATCACAACAAAATAACGACCACCGGTGAAATTAAGTGCGAATACTGTGATGCTGCCTTCCCTGATTTGTCCGAAGCCGTAACCCATGTCTTGTCAAGCGTGCAGCATCAAAACGCCGTAGTGGATGCTCTGACTAAGGCAAACAAAGGCGACATAATCAGCGTGTACATGAAAGGGAACTACATCCTTAACAGCGAAGGCGCTTCTTTCAACTGCACTTGCAAAGGCGTTTTCAATTCGATTCGCTCTTTGCTGATGCATCTAGTATTCGCGGAGCATTTCCCCGAGAAACCTACCTCTGAAAACGTGTTCCGTTTTTACTTGGAGCTGAAGCATAATATAAATATGTTGGCTCGCAATAAGTATGTGTATTATGATTTTGGGAAGCTGAAGTGTGGGGTGTGTGACGCGGATGTTGAGGAGGGAGAGAACGCGAAGAGACATGTGGTGTCGCCGCGTCACAGGGAGAATATGGGGGCCAGTTATGTTAATCTTAATTTAGATGTGTCCGGAAATGAGTGAGAGGTGAGTTGTACTGAACATTATTAATACACGCTTTTATTTAACTTGTAGTAAGTGTGTAAGTTGTCCTCAAAATTTGAATTCAAATGCATTTGATAGTGATCCGATTGAGCCGAAATTTGACATACCTATAGAATAGAATAGAATAGAATAGAATATTTATTTAAAATTCTTATAACTAACGTTTACATTGTGCTTATTTCATATACATTAGATAAATTGTTGCATGTGCCTAAACTAGGATTATTCCTGTATCTTAGGCAAATATAGAACTAATTACTTATACATAAGAATATCAAATTAAATCATACACAAGAAAGACAATTATTGCGTACATTATGCTCAGCAATGGGCGATTACAGGCTGAAAATGATGATGAATTTGCTGACAATACAATATTGTGGTACCACCGAGCTGATCTGATGCTGGAGACAGAAGGTGGCCATAGCAACTCCTAAACCACACAAGATACACTCGTCGTGTTTGGGCTCATTAGAATAGTCTTAACAGTAGTTGATGATTGTGCAAAATAAAGGCACAGCCGGCAATAAAAGCTTATTTTTTAACCAAAAATATATTTTTACAGAAACATATTTTAATCAAACATGCTCGGAAAAGTAGAACTTTAGTAGACTGCGCAACTTATAGTTGCCAGGTTTCGCGAGTTTGCATTGTCGGTGATCGGTGATTGGTAGATAGCAAATTTCCGAAACTTTGAAATTCACAATTGTTTTGATAATAGCACTATACTTCGACCGTAACAGGTATAGCCTGACTCGTATTAATCATGTTCTAAGCAAACAAGTTTAATCAAAAGTAAAGAAAAAATCTCAAAAAACTAAGGTAAACCAAGTAATTGTACCTAGGTTATTCTGAAATGAAGAAAACAATATATTTTATTTTTCCGTAAATTGGTAACAATTTGAAAAATATGGCTGACTGACTTGGTGATGGTGACTTAATTTCTCTTATTTCTTTTGAGGAGAAGAATTTTGAAGAGAACCGAACCTCTATTCTTTATGGCCTGCAGATTATAGAATATTGTCTCTGGTATTAAAATTGTAATAGTTAATAGGTACATTAAAATATTTTACAAAGGTTGATCCTTGAATAATGTCAGGACCTATCGTTAAATTTAAATAATCACAATTATTCACGACTTCACGAGTGGCGCTAGTGGACTCGCTCGTAATTGTTCGTACCCTCTTAAGTGTGACACTGACAATAGTACATTACTTAACAAGGGCGGTAAAACAAAGAATGTCTCAGATCGCAGGTATTTGACGCCCGAGCCGAAGGCAAGGGCGATAAATATGCGATTTGAGGCTTTCTTTATTACCGCCCGTGTTAAGTACAAAATTTTGTCACCCCCTGGCCAGGAAGTGAGATTTCCCGCGCGCGGAGCGTGCGGTAATTGCCGCTTTATGGCCAGGTGTGACATAAATGATCTTATGGAACTGGATATTCTACTTTAATTGTATTATTATTATTCTACTTGTTTATTTTATTGAATTGTGTCTGTTTGTCCGCAGTTATGCCTGAGTGTTGTCGCCGCCGCGGCCTGTTACTAGACGAAACCTATATTAAGTGCTGATGCGATCGTTTTACAATGAAATTTTAATAAATGAAATAAATAATTTTATAATTGAATTTGGTGTTTTATTCTACCTATACCTGGAAATGTTTACGTTTTCCTTTTTGACATATGAAATCTATAATACGCATTTTAGGTTTAGTTTAGTATGTGTTTTTCTTTCTATTCTTTTATGTTTTTTTTTGTTTTCTTAAGTGGCACTGCAAGTAGGGCCCTGCAGGCAGTAGGCAGCTTTAATAATACGCATTACACATCGAAATAATAAATAAAATTAAGTTATGATAGGTAGGTACTAGAGCTTCATGAGTAGCTAGAAAGTTGTAATACCTACGCGTTAAATGAATGTTATTGTTTTCTATCACTGATTCAGTCATTTATGACTAGTGGCTCTGTGAGCTGTAGACCTCGTGAGTGTTTTTAGGGTTCCGTAGTAAACAAGGAACCCTTATAGTTTCGCCATGTCCGTCCGTCCGTCCGTCCGTCCGTCCGTCCGTCCGTCCGTCCGTCCGTCCGACCCCCGTTTTTCTCAGTAACCGTTAGTACTAGAAAGCTGTAATTTGGCATGAGTATACATATCAATGACGCCGACAAAACGGTAGAATAAAATCTTAAAAAAAATTTTTTTTTAGCGTACCTCCCCTACCTGTAAAGTGGTGGTGCAATTTTTTTTTCTGCCAAACCCCATCGTGTGGGGTATCGTTGGATAGCTCTTTTCAAAATATTATTATGTTTCTGAAAGCATTTTTTGATTCAAGAATTGGTTAGCGTGATATTAAGCTTTGAAGTGATAATTTTAGCTATGGTCAAGTGTCCCCCCCCCCTGCCAGCTAAACGGTGGCTACTAGGCATGTGAAAAAAATCATGGTAGTAGTAAATACGATGAATTTAAAAGGAAAACTATCACAGCTAAGTAGACATTACTAGTTAACGAGTAATAGTCGAACTTCAGAAATGTACTTTCGAACAATTTCCATTGATACCTTAGATATTATAATGTTGTTAATTCTGTCAAAAACATAGTAAATATAAGTTTGCGAACTTTTTAGTCCATATAATGTAACGGGTAGACGACTACGGAACCCTACCTTGCGCGTGGCCCGACACGCACTTGTTTTTATTTCCAAAACTATGTTAGATATCGAACCTGTAGAGCAGGGGTCGGCAACCTTTTAGCACCCACGGGCCACATAGTAGCTAAAAAAATCTTCGCGGGCCGGAGATGATAATAATGATCACTGTCTGTTGATATCAACTCGAAACAAATTGGTACGCCGTACGCGACAGTAACGTAGTAAAAATTCGCATCCCTTTTTACTTACGTGAAAAACGAGAAAGACGAAAAAACCGACTTTTCACAGATAAACCAGCTAGTTTCCTTACCAAACCCAGATAATTCGCATTTCAACCGCATCGTAATTTCGCGATTCATTCGATCAATGCAAGCATATAGAATAGCAGATATAGAAACTTTAAGGGGGGACGGGTCATAAAGTCATAACACACCTAGATGAAAACGCGAGCGCGAAATTTTTCGAACACTGTTGCAAATGCGGCAAATACTTCATACGCATCAAGTCATAACACATCTAGATGAAAATGTGAGCGTAGGGAGCGCGAAATTTTTCGAACATTAAGATGCAGGTGTGGAAAATACTTCATGCGGCCCGCGGGCCGCTTGTTGCCGACCGCTGCTGTAGAGGAGGACAAACCATAGAATTTTTTTTAGATTACTCGACAAAAATATTCGATGTAATCAAAGAACGTGCTCACAATACTTCACGAGAATCTGTTGTGAAATGCGACCCTTAGAGGTGAACAAATCGAAATTCGGCCGCAGAAACACAAAATAATTGATAAAAAAATTGTTTTTTTAAATTTTGAAAAAGTGACTCGATAAAAAAATTCTATAGAATTACCGCACCTGCTCACAAAATTTCACGAAAATCGTTTGATAAATGCGACCTGTAGAGGAGAACAAACCAATGAATAAAATAAAAAAAAATTAAATTTACAAAAATTTACTTGCCTAAAAAATTCTATGTAATCATAAAACCTGCTCACAAAACTTCACGAGAATCGGTTGAGAAATGCGACCTGTAGAGGAAAAAACGGCCGCAGAAAAATACGAAATCATTGATACAAAGTTTGTTTTTTCGAATTTCAAAAAAGTGACTCGACAAAAAAATTATATATAGTTACCAAACCTGCTCGCAAAATTTCACGAAAATCGGTTGATAAATGCGACCTGTAGAGGAGATCAGCCAACGACGTAAAAAAAATTTTTTTTTAATTTACAAAAATTTACTCTACAAATAAATTATATGTAGTCATGGAACCTGCTCACAAAATTTCACGAGAATCGGTTGAGAAATGCGACCTGTAGAGGAAAAAACGGCCGCAGAAAAACACGAAATCGTTGATACAATGTTTGTTTTTTTGAATTTCCAAAAAGTGACTCGACAAAAAAATTCTATATAGTTACCGAACCTGCTCACAAAATTTCACGAAAATCGGTTGATAAATGCGACCTGTAGAGGAGGACATACAAAAATCCGGCCGGACATACGAAAGCATTTTTGTCGAAGCTAAAACAGAGACCTCGTTTTACTCGGTCAATAATAATTCACTATTAAAACAGGTATGTACAGTCAAGGGCACCAATATGTATACACTTTTTTACCTTATTCCATTGAAATAAGGTCCAAAAGTGTATACATATTTATGTCCTTGACTGTACCTACGTACTCTTTGTTTTTCTTAAAACTCTATTAGATGATTAGTTATGGAACACGATCAAACGAATGAATTTACCACCGTAATAAAATATGGGTTGAGAAAAGAAATATTCCAATAATACAGTATTTACCGATTTCTGAATGGTACATACATACAAAATTGACGTAGACATAGAATTCAAATCGTTTGACAATTGCGCAATTTGTCGAAGTTCCTCGGTAGGTTGGAAACAGTGCTCGACTGACTGGGGTTCCAGAGTGCTCTCGCTCGAGTGTATAGTAGAAATTATTTAAAATGCCCGACATTTTACAAAACTTGTCATTGGACTTTAATCTTCACGCTTGGACAGTAAAGTCGCTTTTTGAACGGCCTAATTTGATACAACTCTGACAGTTCAAATAATTTTAAGTATACAGGCAGTGTAAGGGTATTGCACGTAAAATAAATAAGCAACTCGTATTCGTTATTCTTTATTTCACCATTTTACATACGATATTATGTAAATACATAACCGTATATGAAACTTGTACAAAATACAGAAACTATTCTATAATTTACCGCCATTTCTTCTGTGCGCTAGGCACTAGGTATAACTAAAACCGTATTGTATGTATACATAAAATGTATAGGTACACTTGAATTAAAATACGTAAATAAATAAACTGAAAATATGCAAATTTTATTGGGTATAACAGTTTAAAATTATTATTGTTCACACCCTGAGTGTCGGTTAAAGTGCGATCCAGACGATCCCCGACAAGTCGGACGGAACGAACTTGGTCTACAAAGTAAATCTAGCTGGAAAAAACTGTCAACACGGTCACGGCGGACCAAGGTCGCACGGTTTTGGGGCTTCTTTTCGACCGTCTGGCAACTTCTTTTTTTGTCTATGGTGTTAGTTTCGCTTCGCAGCGATTTCAGCTACCTGCGGTGGTAGGGCTGAGGCAGGGATGATTTTTGGGGTAGCTGTGTTGTCGCAAGTACAGAAGCAGTTCTTGTTCTCCGGGCCGTTGGGCAGAATCAGGACCTTGAGGTTCATACTGGTTTCTAGGGCGTGGAGGATTTCTGAAATAAAAAATGTATTTTCCTCAAAAATGGCCCGCAAACCGGACGTTACTCGCTACATATTGGAAGGTAAAGTGTATAGTTTAAGGTCAGATCAAAATAAAAAAACATTGCAGGCCGCCTGCAATGTCACATATAAATTCCTTTATTTGTCGAGTTCCAAACTTTAAAAAAAATAGAAACAGTCATATAAAAGGAGGCACAGGTCGGATTCAGCCAATTCAGCACGTATATTTCTGTTGGAAATGCGACGTTTTTTTATGTGTCTCGAATAATTTGCCGTTTTCGGTGGAAAAATACACTTGCGATTCTGTTAAAAAAAACGGCGGGAAGGCATGATGTTTTTGACGTTTTAAGGTTATGTTTATCAAATCTTAATTCAAATTTTGTCTTTTCCCCCCCTTAAAAAAAAACACTATATTAGCCTCGGCCGGAATGGCAATTGCAGGCTTCGTAAGCCTGTAATTGCCTCCTTCCCGGCCACGGCAATAATGTACTATTAACTTTTGCGCAAGGGAACAAAGTGATACACTTGAATAATAGTTGGCAATGTGCTATTGTTATGATGTTACTGCATTGGTCTTTACAGTCAGTCACCCAGATCAGACCCAGGCCAGATTGGGCTGGTGTACTGTATACACCGTTTGTGATGTACAGACACAGCAATTCTTGAATTGTCTGCAATAGACGTACAGTCACACACTTTTCTCTAGGAACACAATACTTTGGAAGGTTCTTTAAGTATACAACATTAGGTTTTCTTAAGTAGGCTAAAAAAAATTACTAACAAATATAGATGTTAAGTTTCAGATAAAGAGTGTTGTTTTCGCCAACAAACTGTGATGCAGTTTGTGAAATCTTTTGCATGAAAAAAAAAACATTTTAAGTGATGATTATTATGTAATCCTAAGAGAAAAGGTTGACAATGATCAATGTCTTCAAGAAGCGTTTGTTTACATGATAGCCGTAAGGATGAATAAACTGTAAAGGCCTATGATTATGTGAATCCTACTGTGCAGGACGACCGATTAAATCGCGACCGCGGAGTGTATGTAAATAAATAATTAGTACGTAGTCTTAAGCGGATTAGTTAAGTTTCAATAAAACATAAGTATTTTCTTAGGCTGGGTTGCACCAAACCGTCTGTAATCGTAAGCGGTGTTCGTCAAATCTGATTGTATGGAAAGTTTGACAAGTTTGTATGGGATGACAGCTGCCGGCGCCATATTTGACGATGACCGATCTGTGTTCATATGTTGGTGCAACTGGCACTTAGTGTCCACTCATGCGCAGGGGTGGGCAAGGCATTCTCCATACAAACTCTGTGCACGTTTTATTCGTAGGTTTTGGCACTAACGAATGTAATATTTTTTTGGATGTGATTAGATATGCGAAAAAAGTGATGTGTGGACATTCCCAAATATTTCAAAATAAATAAAAATCAAAAAAAATTAAAAATAATATCAATGAAAAAATTTTTTAGGTACATAACGAAATAGCTAACAGAAAAATAAGTATACTGACCAAAAATCATAACTTTAATGCAAACACAAACGAAGAAAATCCTGCACAAAGTTTGTATGGAGAGAGCTTGCCCTACCCCTCCTCTTAACCCATAGAATAAGGAACAATAGGATCTAAGTAGGTAGGATTATAATTAGTTTTCAGACACCTACCTTTAGTGCCCTTCTGCACGGCAAGTTTGCCTCCCTGCTTGCCCGTATCTGGCGCTATGGGAGCCACAGGGGCGCCAGGTGCCGCCGGCTTCTTGCCTGACGCCGACTCATACTCCTCCAACAACTCTTCGTCTCTTTCTGACTTCTTCAAAATGCGTCTGCGTTCTTCTTCTTCGTCAGATTCTGATTTGACAATCTTCTGGTCTCTTTCTGACTTCTTCACGATGCGTCTGCGTTCTTCTTCTTCTTCTTCGTCAGATTCTGATTTGACAATCTTCTGGTCTCTTTCTGACTTCTTCACGATGCGTCTGCGTTCTTCTTTTTCTTCGTCAGATTCTGATTTGACAATCTTCTGGTCTCTTTCTGACTTCTTCAAAATGCGTCTGCGTTCTTCTTCGTCAGATTCTGATTTGACAATCTTCTGGTCTCTTTCTGACTTCTTCAAAATGCGTCTGCGTTCTTCTTCGTCAGATTCTGATTTGACAATCTTCTGGTCTCTTTCTGACTTCTTCACGATGCGTCTACGTTCTTCTTCATCAGATTCTGATTTGACAATTTTCTGGTCTCTTTCTGACTTCTTCAAAATGCGTTCTTCTTCATCAGATTCTGATTTGACAATTTTCTGGTCTCTTTCTGACTTCTTCAAAATGCGTCTACGTTCTTCTTCGTCAGATTCTGATTTGACAATCTTCTGGTCTCTTTCTGACTTCTTCACGATGCGTCTACGTTCTTCTTCTTCATCAGATTCTGATATGTCAATTTTCTGGTCTCTTTCTGACTTCTTCAAAATGCGTCTGCGTTCTTCTTCGTCAGATTCTGATTTGATAATCTTCTGTTCTCTTTCTGACTTCTTTACGATGCGTCTACGTTCTTCTTCGTCAGATTCTGATTTGACAATCTTCTGGTCTCTTTCTGACTTCTTCACGATGCGTCTGCGTTCTTCTTCATCAGATTCTGATTTGACAATCTTCTGGTCTCTTTCTGACTTCTTCAAAATGCGTCTGCGTTCTTCTTCGTCAGATTCTGATTTGACAATCTTCTGGTCTCTTTCTGACTTCTTCACGATGCGTCTACGTTCTTCTTCTTCTTCGTCAGATTCTGATTTGACAATCTTCTGGTCTCTTTCTGACTTCTTCAAAATGCGTCTGCGTTCTTCTTCGTCAGATTCTGATTTGACAATCTTCTGATCTCTTTCTGACTTCTTCACGATGCGTCTACGTTCTTCTTCTTCATCAAATTCTGATTTGACAATCTTCTGGTCTCTTTCTGACTTCTTCAAGATGCGTCTACGTTCTTCTTCTTCATCAGATTCTGATTTGACTATCTTCTGGTCTTTTTCTGACTTCTTCACGACGCGTCTACGTTCTTCTTCTTCTTGGCGTTTCTTCTTGGTTTCTTCAGTGGCGTCCGATTTTCCTGGTTTACCAGGCTTTCTTGGGTGGTGTTGTCGCTTGTGATGAGTCTTTTTATATCTTTCGTCATTAGTTTCCGAATTATCTTCCTGTTCCCCTTCGATGTCTTCTTCCGATTCCCTTGTCTTCTTGATGCGAGTCTCTCTTTGCTCCTCTGTCTCTTCGTTGTCCTCTTGATCTCTTTCTGATTTGATTATTTTCTTTTTCTTTTCGATTTCGGTTTCTTCAGTATCTCCAGGGTGTCCTGGCTGGCCTGGTTGAACTGGCTGACCAGGTTGTTCAGGCTGCTCTGGGCTCTTAGGACCCGTGGGTTGTTTTGGCTCTACTGGTTGTTCAAGTTGCCCTTGTTGTTTTCCTAGGCCGTCTGGTTTGCCTGGGCCGTCTGGTTTTCCTGGGCCGTCTGGTTTTCCTGGGCCGTCTGGTTGGTCAGGTTGGTCGGGGCTTCCTGGATGGTCGGGTTGGCCTGGTAGGCCTGGGGTTCCTGGGGTGCCTGGTTGGCCTGGGTTGCCGCCTGGTTGACCTGGGCTTCCTTGTTTGCCAGGACCGTCTGGTTTCCATGGGCCGTCTGGTTGTCCTGGACCGTCTGGTTTTCCTGAGCCGTCTGGTTTGCCTGGGATGTCTGGTTTGCCTGGGATGTCTGGTTTGCCAGGACCGTCTGGTTTGCCTGGGGTTTCTGGGGTGCCTGGTTGACCTGGGGTGCCTGGGGTGTGTGGTTGGCCTGGGCTTCCTGGGATGCCTGGTTGGCCTGGGGTGCCTGGTTGACCTGGGATGTCTGGCTTGCCAGGACCGTCTGGTTTCCATGGGCCGTCTGGTTTGCCTGGGATGTCTGGTTTGCCTGGGATGTCTGGCTTACCAGGACCGTCTGGTTTGCCTGGGATGTATGGCTTGCCAGGACCGTCTGGTTTGCCTGGGGTTTCTGGGGTGCCTGGTTGACCTGGGGTGCCTGGGGTGTGTGGTTGGCCTGGGCTTCCTGGGATGCCTGGTTGGCCTGGGGTGCCTGGTTGACCTGGGATGTCTGGCTTGCCAGGACCGTCTGGTTTCCATGGGCCGTCTGGTTTGCCTGGGATGTCTGGTTTGCCTGGGATGTCTGGCTTACCAGGACCGTCTGGTTTGCCTGGG
The DNA here is from genome assembly GCA_951800055.1 of Cenopis cana. Classification (NCBI taxonomy): domain Eukaryota; kingdom Metazoa; phylum Arthropoda; class Insecta; order Lepidoptera; family Tortricidae; genus Cenopis; species Cenopis cana. Next base: position 1,281,555 of record OX637498.1, on the reverse strand, counting down.
ATGTATGGCTTGCCAGGACCGTCTGGTTTGCCTGGGGTTTCTGGGGTGCCTGGTTGACCTGGGGTGCCTGGGGTGTGTGGTTGGCCTGGGCTTCCTGGGATGCCTGGTTGGCCTGGGGTGCCTGGTTGACCTGGGATGTCTGGCTTGCCAGGACCGTCTGGTTTCCATGGGCCATCTGGTTTTCCTGGGCCGTCTGGTTTGCCTGGGATGTCTGGTTTGCCTGGGATGTCTGGCTTGCCAGGACCGTCTGGTTTCCATGGGCCGTCTGGTTTTACTGGGCCGTCTGGTTTGCCTGGGATGTCTGGCTTGCCAGGACCGTCTGGTTTTCCTGGGGTTTCTGGAGTGCCTGGTTGACCTGGGGTGCCTGGAGTGCCTGGTTCACCTGGGGTTCCTGGTTTGCCTGGGATGTCTGGTTTGCCTGGGATGTCTGGTTTGCCTGGGATGTCTGGCTTGCCAGGACCGTCTGGTTGGCCTGGGGCGTCTGGTTTTCCTGGGCCATCTGGCTTGCCTGGACCGTCTGGTTTCCATGGGCCGTGTGGTTTGCCTGGGATGTCTGGTTTGCCTGGGCCGTCTGGTTGGCCTGGGGCGTCTGGTTTTCCTGGGCCATCTGGCTTGCCTGGGCCGTCTGGTTTCCATGGGCCGTGTGGTTTGCCTGGGATGTCTGGCTTGCCAGGACCGTCTGGTTTGCCTGGGGTTTCTGGGGTGCCTGGTTGACCTGGGGTGCCTGGGGTGTGTGGTTGGCCTGGGCTTCCTGGGATGCCTGGTTGGCCTGGGGTGCCTGGTTGACCTGGGATGTCTGGCTTGCCAGGACCGTCTGGTTTCCATGGGCCGTCTGGTTTGCCTGGGATGTCTGGTTTGCCTGGGATGTCTGGCTTACCAGGACCGTCTGGTTTGCCTGGGATGTATGGCTTGCCAGGACCGTCTGGTTTGCCTGGGGTTTCTGGGGTGCCTGGTTGACCTGGGGTGCCTGGGGTGTGTGGTTGGCCTGGGCTTCCTGGGATGCCTGGTTGGCCTGGGGTGCCTGGTTGACCTGGGATGTCTGGCTTGCCAGGACCGTCTGGTTTCCATGGGCCGTCTGGTTTTCCTGGGCCGTCTGGTTTGCTTGGGATGTCTGGTTTGCCTGGGATGTCTGGCTTGCCAGGACCGTCTGGTTTGCCTGGGGTTTCTGGGGTGCCTGGTTGACCTGGGGTGCCTGGGGTGTGTGGTTGGCCTGGGCTTCCTGGGATGCCTGGTTGGCCTGGGGTGCCTGGTTGACCTGGGATGTCTGGCTTGCCAGGACCGTCTGGTTTCCATGGGCCGTCTGGTTTTCCTGGGCCGTCTGGTTTGCCTGGGATGTCTGGTTTGCCTGGGATGTCTAGCTTGCCAGGACCGTCTGGTTTGCCTGGGGTTTCTGGGGTGCCTGGTTGACCTGGGGTGCCTGGGGTGTGTGGTTGGCCTGGGCTTCCTGGGATGCCTGGTTGGCCTGGGGTGCCTGGTTGACCTGGGATGTCTGGCTTGCCAGGACCGTCTGGTTTCCATGGGCCGTCTGGTTTTCCTGGGCCGTCTGGTTTGCCTGGGATGTCTGGTTTGCCTGGGATGTCTGGCTTGCCAGGACCGTCTGGTTTGCCTGGGGTTTCTGGGGTGCCTGGTTGACCTGGGGTGCCTGGGGTGTGTGGTTGGCCTGGGCTTCCTGGGATGCCTGGTTGGCCTGGGGTGCCTGGTTGACCTGGGATGTCTGGCTTGCCAGGGCCGTCTGGTTTCCATGGGCCGTCTGGTTTTCCTGGGCCGTCTGGTTTGCCTGGGATGTCTGGTTTGCCTGGGATGTCTGGCTTGCCAGGACCGTCTGGTTTGCCTGGGGTTTCTGGGGTGCCTGGTTGACCTGGGATGTCTGGGGTGCCTGGTTGGCCTGGGGTGCCTGGTTTGCCAGGACCGTCTGGTTTTCCTGGGCCGTCTGCTTTGCCTGGGATGTCTGGTTTGCCTGTGATGTCTGGCTTGCCTGGACCGTCTGGTTTACCTGGGCCATCTGGATTGCCTGGACCGTCTGGTTGGTCGGGTTGGCCTGGTTGGCCTGGGGTGCCTGGGGTGCCTGGTTGACCTGGGATGTCTGGCTTGCCAGGACCGTCTGGTTTCCATGGGCCGTCTGGTTTTCCTGGGCCGTCTGGTTTGCCTGGGATGTCTGGTTTGCCTGGGATGTCTGGCTTGCCAGGACCGTCTGGTTTTCCTGGGGTTTCTGGAGTGCCTGGTTGACCTGGGGTGCCTTGGGTGTCTGGTTGGCCTGGGCTTCCTGGGGTGCCTGGTTGAACTGGGATGCCTGGGGTGCCTGGTTTGCCTGGGATGTCTGGTTTGCCTGGGATGTCTGGTTTGCCTGGGATGTCTGGCTTGCCAGGACCGTCTGGTTGGCCTGGGGCGTCTGGTTTTCCTGGGCCATCTGGCTTGCCTGGACCGTCTGGTTTCCATGGGCCGTGTGGTTTGCCTGGGATGTCTGGTTTGCCTGGGCCGTCTGGTTTGCCTGGGCCGTCTGGTTGGCCTGGGGCGTCTGGTTTTCCTGGGCCATCTGGCTTGCCTGGACCGTCTGGTTTCCATGGGCCGTGTGGTTTGCCTGGGATGTCTGGCTTGCCAGGACCGCCTGGTTTCCATGGGCCGTCTGGTTTGCCTGGGATGTCTGGTTTGCCTGGGATGTCTGGCTTACCAGGACCGTCTGGTTTGCCTGGGATGTATGGCTTGCCAGGACCGTCTGGTTTGCCTGGGGTTTCTGGGGTGCCTGGTTGACCTGGGGTGCCTGGGGTGTGTGGTTGGCCTGGGCTTCCTGGGATGCCTGGTTGGCCTGGGGTGCCTGGTTGACCTGGGATGTCTGGCTTGCCAGGACCGTCTGGTTTCCATGGGCCGTCTGGTTTTCCTGGGCCGTCTGGTTTTCCTGGGATGTCTGTTTTGCCTGGGATGTCTGGCTTGCCAGGACCGTCTGGTTTGCCTGGGGTTTCTGGGGTGCCTGGTTGACCTGGGGTGCCTGGGGTGTCTGGTTTTCCTGGGCCGTCTGGTTTGCCTGGGATGTCTGGTTTGCCTGGGATGTCTGGCTTGCCAGGACCGTCTGGTTTGCCTGGGGTTTCTGGGGTGTCTGGTTGACCTGGGATGTCTGGGGTGCCTGGTTGGCCTGGGGTGCCTGGTTTGCCAGGACCGTCTGGTTTTCCTGGGCCGTCTGCTTTGCCTGGGATGTCTGGTTTGCCTGGAATGTCTGGCTTGCCTGGACCGTCTGGTTTACCTGGGCCATCTGGATTGCCTGGACCGTCTGGTTGGTCGGGTTGGCCTGGTTGGCCTGGGGTGCCTGGGGTGCCTGGTTGACCTGGGATGTCTGGCTTGCCAGGACCGTCTGGTTTCCATGGGCCGTCTGGTTTTCCTGGGCCGTCTGGTTTGCCTGGGATGTCTGGTTTGCCTGGGATGTCTGGCTTGCCAGGACCGTCTGGTTTTCCTGGGGTTTCTGGAGTGCCTGGTTGACCTGGGGTGCCTGGGGTGTCTGGTTGGCCTGGGCTTCCTGGGGTGCCTGGTTGAACTGGGATGCCTGGGGTGCCTGGTTTGCCTGGGATGTCTAGTTTGCCTGGGATGTCTGGTTTGCCTGGGATGTCTGGCTTGCCAGGACCGTCTGGTTGGCCTGGGGCGTCTGGTTTTCCTGGGCCATCTGGCTTGCCTGGACCGTCTGGTTTCCATGGGCCGTGTGGTTTGCCTGGGATGTCTGGTTTGCCTGGGCCGTCTGGTTTGCCTGGGCCGTCTGGTTGGCCTGGGGTGCCTGGGGTGCCTGGTTGACCTGGGGTTCCTGGTTTGCCTGGGATGTCTGGTTTGCCTGGGATGTCTGGCTTGCCAGGACCGTCTGGTTTGCCTGGGGTTTCTGGGGTGCCTGGTTGACCTGGGGTGCCTGGGGTGCCTGGTTGACCTGGTGTTCCTGGTTTTCCTGGGCTGTCTGGTTTGCCTGGGATGTCTGGCTTGCCTGGACCATCTGGTTTACCTGGGCCATCTGGATTGCCTGGACCGTCTGGTTGGTCGGGTTGGCCTGGTTGGCCTGGGGTTCCTGGGGTGCCTGGTTGACCTGGGATGCCTGGTTGGCCCGGGGTTCCTGGGCTTCCTGGTTTGCCCGGGATGTCTGGTTTGCCTGGGATGTCTGGCTTGCCAGGACCGTCTGGTTTCCATGGGCCGTCTGGTTTTACTGGGCCGTCTGGTTTGCCTGGGATGTCTGGTTTGCCTGGGATGTCTGGCTTGCCAGGACCGTCTGGTTTGCCTGGGGTTTCTGGAGTGCCTGGTTGACCTGGGGTGCCTGGGGTGTCTGGTTGGCCTGGGCTTCCTGGGGTGCCTGGTTGACCTGGGCTTCCTGGTTTGCCTGGGATGTCTGGTTTGCCTGGGGTTTCTGGAGTTCCTGGTTGACCTGGGGTGCCTGGGGTGTCTGGTTGGCCTGGGCTTCCTGGGATGCCTGGTTGGCCTGGGGTGCCTGGTTGACCGGGGGTTCCTGGTTTGCCTGGGATGTCTGGCTTGCCAGGACCGTCTGGTTTCCATGGGCCGTCTGGTTTTCCTGGGCCGTCTGGTTTGCCTGGGATGTCTGGCTTACCAGGACCGTCTGGTTTGCCTGGGATGTCTGGCTTGCCAGGACCGTCTGGTTTGCCTGGGGTTTCTGGGGTGCCTGGTTGACCTGGGGTGCCTGGGGTGTGTGGTTGGCGTGGGCTTCCTGGGATGCCTGGTTGGCCTGGGGTGCCTGGTTGACCTGGGGTTCCTGGTTTGCCTGGGATGTCTGGCTTGCCTGGACCATCTGGTTTATCTGGGCCATCTGGATTGCCTGGACCGTCTGGTTGGTCGGGTTGGTCTGGTTGGCCGGGGGTTCCTGGGGTGCCTGGTTGGCCTGTGGTGCCTGGTTGACCTGGGATGCCTGGTTGGCCCGGGGTTCCTGGGCTTCCTGGTTTGCCTGGGATGTCTGGTTTGCCTGGGATGTCTGGCTTGCCAGGACCGTCTGGTTTTCCTGGGGTTTCTGGAGTGCCTGGTTGACCTGGGGTGCCTGGGGTGTCTGGTTGGCCTGGGCTTCCTGGGGTTCCTGGTTTGCCTGGGATGTCTGGTTTGCCTGGGATGTCTGGCATGCCAGGACCGTCTGATTGGCCTGGGGCGTCTGGTTTTCCTGGGCCATCTGGCTTGCCTGGACCGTCTGGTTTCCATGGGCCGTGTGGTTTGCCTGGGATGTCTGGTTTGCCTGGGCCGTCTGGTTTGCCTGGGCCGTCTAGTTGGCCTGGGGCGTCTGGTTTTCCTGGGCCATCTGGCTTGCCTGGACCGTCTGGTTTCCATGGGCCGTGTGGTTTGCCTGGGATGTCTGGCTTGCCAGGACCGTCTGGTTTCCATGGGCCGCCTGGTTTTACTGGGCCGTCTGGTTTGCCTGGGATGTCTGGTTTCCATGGGCCGTCTGGTTTGCCTGGGATGTCTGGTTTGCCTGGGATGTCTGGTTTGCCTGGGATGTCTGGTTTGCCTGGGGTTTCTGGGGTGCCTGGTTGACCTGGGGTGCCTGGGGTGTGTGGTTGGCCTGGGCTTCCTGGGATGCCTGGTTGGCCTGGGGTGCCTGGTTGACCGGGGGTTCCTGGTTTGCCTGGGATGTCTGGCTTGCCAGGACCGTCTGGTTTCCATGGGCCGTCTGGTTTTCCTGGGCCGTCTGGTTTGCCTGGGATGTCTGGTTTGCCTGGGATGTCTGGTTTGCCTGGGGTTTCTGGGGTGCCTGGTTGACCTGGGGTGCCTGGGGTGTGTGGTTGGCCTGGGCTTCCTGGGATGCCTGGTTGACCTGGGGTTCCTGGTTTGCCTGGGCCATCTGGATTGCCTGGACCGTCTGGTTGGTCGGGTTGGTCTGGTTGGCCTGGGGTTCCTGGGGTGTGTGGTTGGCCTGGGCTTCCTGGGATGCCTGGTTGGCCTGGGGTGCCTTGTTGACCTGGGATGTCTGGCTTGCCAGGACCGTCTGGTTTCCATGGGCCGTCTGGTTTTCCTGGGCCGTCTGGTTTGCCTGGGATGTCTGGTTTGCCTGGGATGTCTGGCTTGCCAGGACCGTCTGGTTTGCCTGGGGTTTCTGGGGTGCCTGGTTGACCTGGGGTGCCTGGGGTGTGTGGTTGGCCTGGGCTTCCTGGGATGCCTGGTTGGCCTGGGGTGCCTGGTTGACCTGGGGTTACTGGTTTGCCTGGGATGTCTGGTTTTCCTGGGCTGTCTGGTTTGCCTGGGATGTCTGGCTTGCCTGGACCATCTGGTTTACCTGGGCCATCTGGATTGCCTGGACCGTCTGGTTTGCCTGGGATGTCTGGTTTGCCTGGGATGTCTGGCTTGCCAGGACCGTCTGGTTTGCCTGGGGTTTCTGGGGTGCCTGGTTGACCTGGGATGTCTGGCTTGCCAGGACCGTCTGGTTTCCATGGGCCGTCTGGTTTTCCTGAGCCGTCTGGCTTGCCTGGGATGTCTGGCTTGCCAGGGCCGTCTGGTTTGCCTGGGATGTCTGGCTTGCCTGGGGTTTCTGGGGTGCCTGGTTGACCTGGGATGCCTGGTTGGCGTGGGGTGCCTGGTTGACCTGGGGTTACTGGTTTGCCTGGGATGTCTGGTTTTCCTGGGCCGTCTGGTTTGCCTGGGATGTCTGGCTTGCCTGGACCATCTGGTTTACCTGGGCCATCTGGATTGCCTGGACCGTCTGGTTGGTCGGGTTGGCCTGGTTGGCCTGGGGTTCCTGGGGTGCCTGGTTGGCCTGGGGTGCCTGGGTTGTCTGGTTTGCCTGGGATGTCTGGCTTGCCTGGACCGTCTGGTTTCCATAGACCATCTGGTTTACCTGGGCCATCTGGATTGCCTGGACCGTCTGGTTGGTCGGGTTGGCCTGGTGGGCCTGGGGTTTCTGGGCTTCCTGGTTTACCTGGGATGTCTGGCTTGCCAGGACCGTCCGGTTTCCATGGGCCGTCTGGTTTTCCTGGGCCGTCTGGTTTACCTGGGCCATCTGGATTGCGTGGACCGTCGGGTTGGTCGGGTTGGCCTGGGGTTCCTGGGGTGCCTGGGGTCACTGGGGTGCCTGGTTGGCCTGGGTTGCCTGGTTGGCCTGGGGTGCCTGGTTGGCCTGGGGTGCCTGGTTGGCCTGGGGTGCCTGGTTGGTTTGGGCTTCCTGGGGTGCCTGGAGTCACTGGGGTGCCTGGTTGACCTGGGGTGCCTGGTTGGTCTGGGCTTCCTGGGGTGCCTGGGCTTCCTGGGGTGCCTGGTTGACCTGGGGTGCCTGGTTGACCTGGGGTGCCTGGTTGACCTGAGATGCCTGGTGGGCCTGGGGTTCCTGGGCTTCCTGGTTTGCCTGGGCCGTCTGGTTTGCCTGAGCCATCTGGTTGGCCTGGGGCGTCTGGTTTTCCTGGGATATCTGGCTTGCCAGGACCGTCTGGTTTGCCTGGGGTTTCTGGGGTGCCTGGTTGACCTGGGGTGCCTGGGGTGTCTGGTTGGCCTGGGCTTCCTGGGATGCCTGGGTTGCCTGGTTGACCTGGGCTTCCTGGTTTACCTGGGATGTCTGGCTTGCCAGGACCGTCCGGTTTCCATGGGCCGTCTGGTTTTCCTGGGCCGTCTGGTTTACCTGGGCCATCTGGATTGCGTGGACCGTCGGGTTGGTCGGGGCTTCCTGGTTGGTCGGGTTGGCCTGGGGTTCCTGGGGTGCCTGGGGTCACTGGGGTGCCTGGTTGGCCTGGGGTGCCTGGTTGGCCTGGGGTGCCTGGTTGGTCTGGGCTTCCTGGGGTGCCTGGAGTCACTGGGGTGCCTGGTTGACCTGGGGTGCCTGGTTGGTCTGGGCTTCCTGGGGTGCCTGGGCTTCCTGGGGTGCCTGGTTGACCTGGGGTGCCTGGTTGACCTGGGGTGCCTGGTTGACCTGAGATGCCTGGTGGGCCTGGGGTTCCTGGGCTTCCTGGTTTGCCTGGGCCGTCTGGTTTGCCTGGGCCATCTGGTTGGCCTGGGGCGTCTGGTTTTCCTGGGATATCTGGCTTGCCAGGACCGTCTGGTTTGCCTGGGGTTTCTGGGGTGCCTGGTTGACCTGGGGTGCCTGGGGTGTCTGGTTGGCCTGGGCTTCCTGGGATGCCTGGGATGTCTGGTTTTCCTGGGCCGTCTGGTTTGCCTGGGATGTCTGGCTTGCCTGGACCGTCTGGTTTCCATAGACCATCTGGTTTACTTGGGCCATCTGGATTGCCTGGACCGTCTGGTTGGTCGGGTTGGCCTGGTTGGCCTGGGGTTTCTGGGCTTCCTGGTTTACCTGGGATGTCTGGCTTGCCAGGACTGTCCAGTTTCCATGGGCCGTCTGGTTTTCCTGGGCCGTCTGGTTTTCCTGGGCCGTCTGGTTTACTTGGGACATCTGGATTGCGTGGACCGTCTGGTTGGTCGGGGCTTCCTGGTTGGTCGGGTTGGCCTGGGGTTCCTGGGGTCACTGGGGTGCCTGGTTGGCCTGGGGTGCCTGGTTGACCTGGGGTGCCTGGTTGACCCGAGATGCCTGGTGGGCCTGGGGTTCCTGGGCTTCCTGGTTTGCCTGGGCCGTCTCGTTTGCCTGGGCCATCTGGTTGGCCTGGGGCGTCTGGTTTTCCTGGGATATCTGGCTTGCCAGGACCGTCTGGTTTGCCTGGGGTTTCTGGGGTGCCTGGTTGACCTGGGGTGCCTGGGGTGTCTGGTTGGCCTGGGCTTCCTGGGATGCCTGGGATGTCTGGTTTTCCTGGGCCGTCTGGTTTGCCTGGGATGTCTGGCTTGCCTGGACCGTCTGGTTTCCATAGACCATCTGGTTTACTTGGGCCATCTGGATTGCCTGGACCGTCTGGTTGGTCGGGTTGGCCTGGTTGGCCTGGGGTTTCTGGGCTTCCTGGTTTACCTGGGATGTCTGGCTTGCCAGGACTGTCCAGTTTCCATGGGCCGTCTGGTTTTCCTGGGCCGTCTGGTTTTCCTGGGCCGTCTGGTTTACCTGGGACATCTGGATTGCGTGGACCGTCTGGTTGGTCGGGGCTTCCTGGTTGGTCGGGTTGGCCTGGGGTTCCTGGGGTCACTGGGGTGCCTGGTTGGCCTGGGGTGCCTGGTTGACCTGGGGTGCCTGGTTGACCCGAGATGCCTGGTGGGCCTGGGGTTCCTGGGCTTCCTGGTTTGCCTGGGCCGTCTGGTTGGCCTGGGGCGTCTGGTTTTCCTGGGATATCTGGCTTGCCAGGACCGTCTGGTTTGCCTGGGGTTTCTGGGGTGCCTGGTTGACCTGGGGTTCCTGGTTTACCTGGGATGTCTGGTTTTCCTGGGCCGTCTGGTTTGCCTGGGATGTCTGGCTTGCCAGGACCGTCCGGTTTCCATGGGCCGTCTGGTTTTCCTGGGCCGTCTGGTTTTCCTGGGCCGTCTGGTTTACCTGGGCCATCTGGATTGCGTGGACCGTCTGGTTGGTCGGGGCTTCCTGGTTGGTCGGGTTGGCCTGGTTGGCCTGGTTGACCTGGGGTGCCTGGTTGGTCTGGGCTTCCTGGGGTGCCTGGTTTGCCTGGGCCGTCTGCTTTTCCTGGGGCGTCTGGTTTTCCTGGGCCATCTAGCTTGCCTGGACCGTCTGGTTTCCATGGGCCGTGTGGTTTGCCTGGGCCGTCTGGTTTGCCTGGGCCGTCTGGCTTGCCTGGACCGTCTGGTTTGACTGGGCCGTCTGGTTTGCCTGGAAGGTCTGGTTTCCATGGGCCATCTGGTTGTTGAGGTCCACTTGGCTGTTGTGGTTGGTCAGGTTGGCCTGGCTTGTCAGGTTGTTCTGTTTGTTCCGGCTTTTTAGTAGTTGTAGTGGTTGCCGGTGCTTCGGGTGTTGTTGCCGGTGTATCGGTTGTTGTCGGCGCTCCGGTGGTGGTGGTCGCTGTGTTTGTGGGTTTCCTCTTTTTGCTTGGTTTGTTTTGTTTGATATGCTCGATACACTTCACGATGTCTGGAAACAGATTTTATTTTGCAATTGCATTGTGTTCTGACCTAAATGTCTAACTAAACCAAATAGATATTTAAAGCCTGTATAGTCCAGTCCGCTTTTTAGATGATTAAAAACAACCGAGTACAGTTGATAGTATTTTAAAGTACATGTAGTAATAGTATTGTTGAAATGTCCTAATTTGTCTGTATTTTTTACCTGTTTTTTGTGTACAATAAAGTAATTACATACATACAATACAATACAATACAAATACTCTTTATTGCACACCTCAATTAAAGGATACAGTACAATTCAAAATCACAGTAAGTAGAGGCAAACAACAGGCGGTCTTATCGCTAAAGAGCGATTTCTTCCAGACAACCTTAGGGTAGCGGAAATTAAGACATACTTACATACATACATACAGTACAGAAAGACAGCTTATCATTTGTCACATACCTGTTTCTCCGGTCGCTTCTCTGAGCTGTTTTAGGGAATCGATGAAATCTGAAAAGAATACACAATCACACATGTCAGTACCTAAGCACAGAATAGTATAATAGTATGACCTAAGTCCAAACCCAACCAGTCCCAAACAGTAGGATTTTTACAAGTTATTTAACTTGGACTGTTTGTATCTCAGATCTAAGTGAATATGTACCTAAGTATTTAACGTTTCTTCAAAATTTGAAAGATAGAAAGAAAAAATATTTATTGTCACACAACAGATATGAGATTTGCAATCCTTTTTTCATTTCAACCAAGTGGTTTCCGATAGAGCTGAAATTTGGCATACTTAAGTATGTTCGGTGACAATGCAATATTATTGTAACATCGAGCTGATCTGATGATGGAGACAGAAAGAGGCCAATGGCCATAGTAACACCTAAGCTACACAAGATTAAACGCATCGCGTTTGGGCTCATTGGAATCGTCTCCACGAGTAATTAACTACTTAATTTTCATCGACACTTTAACCGGGACCGTGGTAGCCTGTAGCTTTAATTGGTAAAGCACTCCTGCCCGCGAAAAGAATGCAGGTTCGAGTCCTGTCAGCCCGATATATTATATATATTCAATAATTAAAAAGTCATCTTAATTAATAATGACACAAACACTGACCGGTTTCATTTTTTGCTCGTATTGAATTTACACGCTGTAGGTACATCTTGTTTTAATGTAAGGCAAAGCTTAATAATACGCAATCAGACAAGACTTATTGAAAATATGCTTACCAATAGTGTCAGTGTACTCCTCGAGAATGGTAATGACCTCCTCAAAAACTGTAAAATAAAAAAGTATAGGTAGCTAATTTTGAGGAAAAAACAACCCAATTCTACCAGAAAGCCTAGCAAACCCTTGAGGTGTTTGCCCGGTATGCTGCCATATTGTTTTTATTAATAAAAAAGTAATAAAAATAAAAGGAACGCTCCAGTCAGTTTGGTTGAGCGGTTCCAACAGATTCTCAGTTGTCATACTGTTCGTTGACATTGTCATACATAATTAAAGTGATTTACCACAGTAAAGTGTCATGACATAACTTACCAAACCGCTTGCTGATGGTGATAACGATTTCGAAGAACTTGACAATATCTGCGAAAGGAAAATAAGTCGTAGAAATCCTTAAGGGTATCTTAACATATTCAGTGGCGATGGACGAATTCGTTTAGTTAACAAATGCAAAACTGTTTCACAATTGAAAAATATCCTTTGAAGAGAGTTTGTTATGCCTTTGAACCTTGAAAGGTTATTGGTTAGAACAAATTATGTTTTCGCATCACCTATTCGGATAAGGGCTTTTTCTTTCCTGCTAGGAGGGAGCAAAGTGGCATTTTTCTGTAACGTGTAATAAGTTACTGTATCGCTGCCCCTGTGGTGCCGAGGTGGACCGCCTGGGCTGGGCCACCATAGCCTCTCCTGCCGTAGGAGCGCCGGCCGCTTGTCTCGTCACGCAAGCCTCAACGATACAATCCGTCGGGCTCTTGCCAGCGTCAACGTGCCAGCGGTGCTGGAACCACCTGGTCTGGCTCGTGACGATGGCAAGAGGCCTGACGGAATGACATTAAGCGCCAGTTGCACCAACGTACGAACACTGACCGGTCATCGTCAAATATGGCGCCGTCAGCTGTCATCCCACAGAAACTTGTCAAACTTTCCATACAATTATATTTGACGAACACCGCTTACGATTACAGATTGTTTGGTGCAACCCAGCCTAAGGGTCGGTTGCACCAACATACGAACACAGGCCGGTCATCGTCAAATATGGCGCCGGCAGCTGTCATCCCATAGAAACTTGTCAAACTTTCCATACAACCAGATTTGACGAACACCGCTTACGATTACAGACGGTTTGGTGCAACCCAGCCTAATTCCTTGGCAAATGGGGCGGCCGCTTATTTGGGATGCCACCTGTGTGGATACATTGGCGCCGTCCCATTTGCCAGTTACTTCGTTGAGAGCCGGCGGAGCGGCGGCAGCGGCTGAGGCGCTGAAGCGCCGCAAATATCTTGATTTATCAAACAACAACATATTTGCGGCGTTTTCCGTCGAAACCCTAGGGCCCTGGAGTTCCGACGCCCACAGGCTTATTAAAAGCATTAAAAAAAGGCTGAGGAAGGCTAACGCAGATCGCAGGGCTGGCTCATTCCTCTGTCAAAGGATAAGCATAGCCATCCAGCGGGGGAATGTAGCCAGCCTTATGGGACAGATTAGCCTTCCACAGGGGACAGATTTGGGAGATTTATATTCGTTTTAATTTAGTTGTAGTTTTGGATTATAGATAGTTAAATTATGTCAATTAAAATTAAAGTGGAATCATCATCAGCCTATATACGTCCCACTGCTGGGCACAGGCCTCCTCTCATAGATGAGAGGGATTGGGCAGTAGTCCCCACGCTGGCCCAGAGCGGGTTGGGAAGGTAAAGTGGAATAGGCTCCGTAAAAAAAAAAGATAATAGTTACTGTACCGATTTTGATAAAATAAATGCACAACCAATGTTATTTCAGATCTTTCATTATCCTCAATAGGTGATGTGAAAAGCAGTATGTGGCACATGGAAGCTACATTATTTCCACCTTGGGCGTTAATTCTTGAATCCCTCACTACGCTCAGGATTCAATTTACGGCTTACGGTCGGCTTATGTCATTTTGCTCCCTTGTGACACAATCTACTATTACCGGTGATGTCTACCAGTGGCGGCGCGTCAAAAATATTCTTAGGAAAGCCGGAAATAATTTGCCTTTCTTATACTTCATGAGCCGTAGTAAAAGAACTGCACTGGCTGAAAATTAGGTAAGCCGGTGGGAATCGAGTTGTATGGACGCTCCGCCACTGATGTCTACCGTATTAAATGAAGAGGCTTTAGAATAAACTCACCGATCTCCACGATCTCCCAAATGACTCGGATGGATTCGAACAAATCTGAAAACATAGTTAATGGTCATGTCGTCATCATATCAGCCGAAAGACGTCCACTGCTGGACATAGACTTCCCCTAATGATTGCCACAACAACTGGTGTTGCGCGCGCATCCAGCGGTCTCCTGCGAGCTTCACCAGATCACCAGTACGAGTACATCAGTCCAGTTGCTCTAGTATAAGTTTTTTCGAAACATTAACTAATTCGAACGCGTTTGCGTTTTGTCTCAAACTGTATGAAAACGCTCTCACCGAGTTTGAAATACGCGCGTTCATCGGTTAGCAACAAATGTTATACTCGCTGTTTTAGTTTCCACTAGTGACCACCAGAGGCGCTGTTCACGTTTTCATACCACTTTCATACATTTTGAGACAAAACGCAAACGCGTTCGAATTAGTTAATGTTTCGAAAAAACTTATACTAGAGCTACAGTACGAGTACGTGGTAACACAGTTAAAAGTTATCAATCAGGGCTACCGTTTTTGCGCTCACCAGTTGGCGCCACTGTGCTCTCAGTTCTCAGTCCAGCTGTCAAAGTTTGTTATTGGTTATTATGGGCGTAAAAACCAAATTTACGTTGAAATCGTATTTCATACATTAAAACCGCACCGTAAATATTTTTATTAAATATACCGTATTAACACAGTCTCGTTTTGTTCGGAAAAAAGTAAGACATAACTTTACGAGCGATAAAATTGTCGCAAAGCACTGAAATTCGTAGATCCGTAACTCGTATTTGTATAAAATCTCAGATATTGCAAAATAGTCTCCATATTAATCTAATTAGAAATAAACCCGCGTAACCCACCCATAAACTATGTAATTTGACATTTCGAAGGACTGACGTCACACTAGCGGCAACCCTCATTGAAAATGCTCATCTCGAGAGTAAAAATAACGGGTACATTTTCTATGGAAGTTCAATACAAAGTGTATGTGTTTTCCGTGAGAATAGACGCGCATTACTCTTTGTTACTATCTTATACAGAACTATTATGACCTGATGGCATAGCTAGCACTACTGCCACTACGAAGCGAGTAGAAAAAAAGTACAGGTCGAGCGAGAACGTCTTGACAGCAAGTTGTGCTAGCCCACCTGATCTTATCAGCACAGAATAGTATAATAGTATAAAATACAGAACGGCCACGAACCCCCCCGCACCGAGGTCAGTTACCTCGTCCCTGAGAGACCCACCTGGTGTCGATCGAGTGCCGTCGCGCCTCGCGATTCCTCCGCGCCACGCGCTACGCACCCGCGCACACTATTGACGCATGTACCGACAGCGAACGCACACATACTTACCCACAGCGCTTACGTTCCTTCGCGTGTCACGTCACAGGTGTGGTATCAGCTTGAGTATCCGTGGCTACTTACGTTTCTTGCCGGTGAGTCTGTTCAGTTTGGAGATGGCCACGGTGAACTTGGTGGAGTTGGTGATGCGCATGATCGTCTCAATGAACGTGATCACTCGGACACGTGTGTACTTGTAGATCTTTTCGAAGAACTCGAAGATGTCTGGAATTGTTGAGTTTTTTTAGTTGGTAGTTGCACCGCCAACAATTTCTGCTTCGCCTTAAGATTGACTGGGAGAGAATGCCATACGGCATTTAGTCCGCCTTTTGTACGATAAGGTTTTCTATTGTGCAGACATAAAAAAAATCTGGACAATTTTACACAAATCTTCTACATTGTATCAATTTATAATATTCTTAATTGATACAATGTAGAACATTTGTGTAAACCATAGTTTATGCGAAAAATTGGTTTACTACACAGTGAATTAGTTATAATGCAATTTAAGATTGTTTTCTGCAAAATGAAAAACAATATCTATTTTGTGAAACAATTTCTCGATAGTAGAAGAAAACATAAGTGAGAACCTGTAACTTTAAGTGAAAACAGAATTCAAAAAAGAAGACTAAAAGTAGGTAATGATTGTTCTTCGAATATTGCTGATGTATCAACTATAAGGGTAGATTCTTCAAGTTAAATATGGATTTCTGTAAAATCTAATAAATACTAATTCTTACCTATTACTGTGATGTACGTGATCAAGACTTCCCATGCCTCTTGGATAGCTGAAAAATTAATTAGTTAAATTATGTACCTACATGTCAATAAGAGAGACTTAAAGGAATTAGTAACATCGAGATAAACAACTGAATAAAAGTACGAGTAAGTAGCAAGTCTTACATTTCGTGGCGGTGTAGTCGATGATGCGCCTGAAGAAATCGATGATGTCGTTGTGTCCCGACTTCGCTCGGATTTGCTCCAAGATCTCCAGAGCTGACACTGAAATAAACGTATTTGTCTGAGAAAATGAGACTTACTAGATATTTCTTAGCATATACTTTTTCTTTTGCTTTTTGTTATGCCAACATAACGGTAAATTTAACCATTTTGGTTAATCTCACAGTTCTTGTTGGCAGTAATTTCCTCTAGCGAAGCAAAATCATTTAAATTTTGCTCGTATTGAACTTCAACTATGACTCCATAAAGGGCGATAATAGTCCTCCTGTATTATTTGACCTGAGAACTAGGAACTAGTAAAGCAGTGTCGGTATACCTAAAGTTCTTGCTGGTAGCATTTTTTTTTCGGGGTATTGCTTCCTATGAGGTCTTATTCTATGATTGTACAAGTTTTAACCTTCTGCCATTTGGGGGATTCAATAAGGGAATACTTGACGGATGAAGAGTTGTAACTGTTTAAGTGTTTACGCATGCTCCATCTTGACTCAAAATATTTGTATGCCTTATGACAAGACATAGAGATACTATATTAATAATTATAAGACCTATGAATCTATGTTTACAAATAAATATTTATGATTTATGATTTGTTCTGACCAATGCAGTTTGCCAGAATCACAGTTTTTATTATTGACTTACCTAATGACATCACTGCTATGTTTTGTTCTCCAGTACATGGGATAACGCTTGGATTATGATGTCTATACTCACAGTTTTTGGTTGGTGGTGAGTTTCCTAAGCGCTGTGTTGACGTTATTGATGATCTTACTTGTATGCAGCATTGATTCCAGAAGAGGGACATTTCATGTTTATCACTACACCATTTGGACTGACTAATACACCATGATGTTGCTAGTACCATCATGATCATCATCATTGTAAACCTAGAGTTAAAATATTCACAATTCTTGATGGTAATGAGTATCTTGAGCGCTGTACTGGAATCTTTGTGTATGCAGCATTGATTCCAGGACGGGGACTGTTCATGTCTCTCGCTATACTATTTGAATTGACTAATACACCATGATTCTAGAGTAACTATATTCACAATTGTTGATGATAGTGAGTTTCTTGAACGCTGTATAGGTATTCTTGATGATCTTCCTTTGTGTATACCGCATTAAATTCGATGAGGAGGACTGTTCATGTTTTT
Organism: Cenopis cana; assembly: GCA_951800055.1. Classification (NCBI taxonomy): domain Eukaryota; kingdom Metazoa; phylum Arthropoda; class Insecta; order Lepidoptera; family Tortricidae; genus Cenopis; species Cenopis cana. Next base: position 1,264,858 of record OX637498.1, on the reverse strand, counting down.
CACTATACCATTTGGACTGTCTAATACATCATGATACTAGACTTACTATACTCACGATTCTTGATGGTAGTGTTTCTTGAGCGCTGTACAGGTATTCTTGATAATCTGGCTTTGTGTATGCAGTATTGAATCCACGAGGGTGACTATTCATTTTATCATGATACCATTTGGACTGACAAATACATCATGATACTAGAGTTACTATACTCACAATCCTTGATGGTAGTGTTTCTTGAGCGCTGTACAGGTATTCTTTATAATCTGGCTTTGTGTATGCAGCGTTAATTCCATAAGGGGGACTGTTCATTTTTATCATGATACCATTTGGACTGACAAATACATCAAGATACTATACTCAAAATTCTTGATCTTAGTGAGTTTCTTAAGCACTGTACTGGTATTCCTGATGATTTTGCTTTGTGTATGCAGCATTAAATTCCATGAAGGGGACTGTTCATTTTTATCATGATACCATTTGGCCTGATTAATACACCATACGAGTACTAGAGTTACTTATACTTACAGTTCTTGTTAGTGGTGAGTTTCTTGAGGGCTGTACTTGTATCCTTGATGATCTTGCTCTGAGTAACTTCGAGCAATGACTCCAGGAAGGTGAGTGCATCTCGGCTCTTGGAAATCTTATTGATCCTCTTGATGACGCTGACAATATCTGGAAAAATAAGATGATTATCATGAATTACTCGGATTGTTTCCTTTTTGTTAGAGATTCCCTATGCTATTTTTACCCCCATTTTTTTTCTGTATTTTGTATAATCAATCATTAATCATACGTTCTTTTAAAATAAAGTTTGTAATGTTAAAGGTTTTTCCCACTTTTATTTGTATTATTAGCAAAAAATAATGGATCCAAAAAAAATTAATATTTTTTTTTTAACTAAATCATATACAAATACTTATGTAACTGGTTTTTAATCTGCACTTACTGTCAATCCGGAAGACTTCGTAGAAAATGGTTTGCACCTCTTCAATATCAGTGCATCCGGTGATCTTGTATAAGGTCTCTATCACAGTTCGGAGACCTAAAACAGAGAGATTCTTTTAAACAATATAATCATCATCAGACATCACCTTATATAGGTCATACTGTCGAGCATACAATTGTATGTAAGCTTTTATCAGTCTCAATATATTGTCTCTATGAGATCTATAAAACACCCCAATGGGAAATCCCCAATACTTAATAGAAGGCTCAAAAACATTTTTCTGAATTGCCTTGTCACTTCAAAACCAAGTCGCACGTTAATAACATTCCATAGGATCAATTTAGGTCAACTTTGTTCATCTTTCAAGATAATTTCGCCCAAAGATTTATTGCCCATATCATTGCATCATTTTTTTTCCGAAATCGCAAGGCTATAGTAGGATATAGGATATATTTATCAGGGTAACTCGGATAAATTAATAATTACGAAAAAAACGTTTTGCCACACATTGTGAAGTTTTAAGTTAAATGGTAGACCAAAATCGATGCGTCTTCGCTTCGATTTTAAACGTGTTCGTTCTCAAACTATGTAAAAGTACCTGAAAACAAATTAAACTTACTGAGTTTGTTGCATTCGTGTGTCAATTCCTCCAATGCGTATTTAAATTCTGAAAATAAAGTAAAAGTCATGAAGAATCAATAGACATACAATTATAGACTGAGAATAGTGGGAATTGAATTGAATCACATTTATTCAGGTAAACACATCATCAATAAAATCTAGATAATGGAATCTAGGATAGGTTTAAATTACATCGTATAATAAATAATAGCGTTTTCATCACATTTACCTCCTGCGGGAGTTATGGAATTTTATAACTGCCGTGGGAGTTATGAGTTTGTGTGTGATCTGATTGGTTTAAAAAAATCTAGTTAGACGCGCGCCGCAAGAATACTGCTCTGTGATTGGTTGAAAAAAATCTAGTTGGCCGCGCGCCGCAAGAATATTGCTCTGTGATTGGTTGCGCGTTGCGCTCCTCTCGCAGTGATACTGGAGGTGAAGTTGTCAAGTTCATCAATTTTTGATTGGTGTGGTTGTATGAAACATGGATTTTTCTGCCTTTTGTAGTTATTTATTTCCTCGCAAATGTGATGAAAAACATTGTGTGTATCACGGGAGGTAAGGGTTATTACAAACTCAAGTCAATAAAAGCCCTCCGCCTTCAGCGTCGGGCTTCTATGACTTTCGTTAGTAATGACCTGCTTACCTCCCTAAATGCACAATTGAATGTTTCCCGTTCTTTGAACGGGATATGAAGAGCAAAATCCACATGCCCCCGAACCTGCTGTCTCTAGCAGTCAACACAACGAATCCTCAAGCCAATAAAGAGTTGACAACGCGCTTCTTATTTTCCTGAAGTTGCACAAGCGTCTATAATTTACGGTGTCTGTTTACCATCATGCTGGCCGTTCGTTTGTATCCAACTGTCTTGGTATTAAATCGTTCATGGTTCTTCGATCAGGATATTTAATGCAATATTCTTGAATACGCTACACACTGGTCGAGTGGCATGGAAGTAGTGTGGAAAGAAGGCAGAAACGTAGTGTGGCAAAGTAACTCGTCATGCTTCTCTTCATGCCCACGGCTCCCTGTATTGTCGATTTTTTGAGAGTGAGTCAAAGAACCTAGTGTGGAGCGTTGCTTTTAATTGCGCGAGTAGAAGATTGGGTGGGCAGGGCCATAAGGCAGGCAGGGTGTATGTTACAGACGTAAGGTATATGTAAATATGGGCCTTGTTGCCTGATTCAAATAAACACCTAATAAAGGTTCGACCACACCGTAGCTCAAAATAGGTACGCTGACGCGCCGTAATGTGCGCAGTGCCGAGAGGGCGATAGGCCGGTCCCAATAAAGCGATAGGAGTGCGCGGTTGGAGAGTGGCCTGGGAAAAATCCAGCGGAAACCTCCGACACGACCACGCGGGCGGCTGGGGGACAGCACTCAACGCGTCGCGTACGCTATATGTCCAAATCTTAACACTTTTGGATGATGTACTTACGTCGTTGTCCCGTGATCTTCTTTGTTAGCGCCTCTTTCGCCAAGAAGTGGCTGGTTTTATTTTTCGTGTCAAAAGGAACGTGGTGACTTATAATGTATTGATTTTTCGTTGTCATTCAACTAGAACAAATTCAAATGTTTGTCTAACATTTTCAATGTTTAATTCATGTATTAACATGATATTTTGGTTAGTACAAGAATTAAACATTGAAAATCTTAGACAAACATTTTAATCTGTTCTAGTTGAATACTGTAACCTATGGAACTACTTCAGCTCCGTATCTGGCTGTCAGATGTCTGAAGCAACTCGCTGATGAATGCAAAGACCGCTCGATTGGTACAGTCATTGAGCACGACTTGCTGTACTTACGTCGTTGTCCCGTGATCTTCTTAATGATGAGGATGCTCTCTGAGAACAGTTTCTTGCCCACGATACGGTTAAACTCTAAGATGGCTTCTCCGAGATCTGAAAGATTATTTATATACTTGTTAGTATCCATTTATTTGTTTTGGGCATTGTATGATTTATCTACAACCAATTATTAAATCATCAATTAAATTAAAACAAAACTTAAGGCCGGGTATTACCACTTTTGAGTTTTTAAAAACCATCTGAGACAGTTGCCGCGTTGCACTGCAATGGATAAACTTTGCAAGAATGATTCGGAGCGGGGGTCAAGCCCCCTGTCCCGCATGTCCCAACCTCATTTATACTCCATTTTAGATATCAGTAATTCAGAACATATAGTTGACATCCATAAAAAAGATAGCATTTTCACTTTATAATACGAGTTGCTTACCACCAGTCCTGGTCACCGAAATGCATAGATTCAAGGCACCCTTCAGATCTGCCAACAAATGTAAAAACGGTTTAATCTTGATACAAATCAAGCGAAACGCTTTGTATTTTCAAAATCTTAACGAAACTGTTGTAAGATTGAATTTGTCTGATCTGACTTGAAAACAATCTTTGCAAATATCGTTCCATATAGTTAGTTGTCACATTAAAAATTTAAGGAATGACTTCGTCTAAGTCCCTTCGTTTACCTTAGATATATAAAAAAAATTGCACTTGATCTATTTAATTCGATCATTTAATTACTTTTCAAACATAACACTACCATTATTTGCATATTTCAAAATACATATCCTTGAAATCGCATTGACGATTTTAAACGATTTTTCGAGTCTTATTGGAATTCACTTACATCACTTCTGACATGTCTTTCTGACTTCGCTTATACAGAACATCACCGCTTCGAATTCATACCAAACATTTTCAAAGTTCCGTTTAGTGCGACGTAATATCACGTGTCCCTTGACTGTCACTGTATCCGGATTCTACTGTATGTAGTACTCTTTTTGTCTAATTACTTATCAATGAAACATTTTTATGTGAAAATACTTGAATAGGTCTTACCGATTTCTGGAAGTAGAACTTCAAACACCTTAGGGAACTCCTTAGGGCCCACATCTCCAGTCATCTTCTTTACTTGGATACGAATACCCTCCACACCTAAAAATAACATTATATATGTCAGAATTACGATTAATAACATGATATTTACCATGTATATTTGTGTTATTGAGGTTCCGATATTTCGGCACTGTTGCACACAACATTTCAATAAGGATTTCTACATACATACACACACAGAGAGAGACAGAGATAGAGGCCAATGAAACGTCATCTCGCTCATATTAGGAGCAGCCCAACTTGGGAAGTACCTCCACCTTACAGAAGAATACAGTCCCTTCTGCTGTCAACACAATGAATCTTCAAATTTTATAAAGGGTCGGCAACGCGCTCGTGACACCTTTGGAGTTGCGAGCGTCTATAGGCTGCGGTGTCAGCTTACCATCAGATGGACCGTACGCTTGTTTGCCACCGATGTTGGATCAAAAACGAATAGGTACTTATAGCGAAGTATTTTATAATTAAAATCACTTACCATTGGTGTGAGCGACGTGCCTGAAGAAATCGGCAATTTCATGGGAATCTGAAAACAAGTATTTACATCACACTTGGCCATAAAATAACAATTACTGCACGCTACACTACTGTACCCTTATCATGAGTTTACAATGTTTGCATTACCGTACCCTTACCATGAGTTTGCAACGTTTGCATGACCGGTGTTTGATGGTAGGTATGGAGGGAGGGGGGAGGGGAAGGTAGGGTTATGTAGAGGTTGGTGGGTTCAGGGGAAGGGGGGGGGGGGGGATTTCATTGTATGTTTGAGAAAAGCACTATACCTCGGCGCGAACAGGGATTGTCGGCCTCGTATTTCTATAACTACTCGGCCGGCAATCCCCTATTTCGCGGCCTATGCAGTAATGTGCTATTATATAAAAAAATCTTACTTTTGCCGCTAGAGAGTTTCTCCAGGATTTCATAGATGGCGTCAAAGTCTGCGTGACCCGTCAGACGCTCCAATATCTCGTATGCCTTGAATACATCTGAAAACACAAGTAAAATGGTTAGAAAACAGGCAAATCATCATCCTCCTAGCGTTATCCCAGTACAGTTGCATCCTGAAGGATGCCTGGGGTCCGCTACCTAATCACAAGATTTGGCGTAGGCACTAGTTTTTACGGAAACGACTGCCATCTGACCTTCCAACCCCGAGGGGAAACTAGACCTTATTGGGATTAAGCTTTGTCAAGTGAGTGGGCAACTTGACTGTTAGAATTTCTCAAGCCGCCCGAAGGCCTCCAACTTGGCTTAACGACTGCTGCCATAGACAGCAACCGGGATCAACGGCTTAACGTGCCTTCCAAAGCACGGGAGCGCTCAGTTAGTAACCACTCAAAGCGGTCACCCATCCAAGTCCTGACCGCTGCCCACGTTGCTTAACCTTAGATACCGCAAGCGGTACGCAGGCGCCGCTGGGCCACGAGCGCTCCGGTTAGAAAACACGCAAATATAATCCAAAATATAATTTAATAATGACTTAGAGTAGAGAGGTAGGGCACAGCAGAATGTTATCTCTTGCTCCAATTTGGAGCAGCCCAACTGGGCAAGTACCTCCGCCTTGCAGAAGACCACAGCCATAATAACATTATTAACTATACAAGTATGTACGAGTAGTGTTGTGTTCCTGGAGGTGAGCAAGGTTGCCAGAGCTCCCGAGGATGCACTGTGTTGAGAGCGACCTTTTATCCCTTCTGCTGTCAACACAGGGAATCCTCAAATTTTATACAGAGTCGGCAACGCGCACGTGACTCTTTTGGAGTTGCGAGCGTCTATAGGCTGCGGCGTCCGCTTACCATTAGGTGGGCCGTACGCTTGTTTGCCACCGTCCTCGTATCAACTTCCATCCATAATTTCAACTGGCTTCAATGACATCGACAAACTCGCGACAGGTCACGTGTCCGTCTTACGAATTTTCAATCTGACGAATCTGACGGTCACGTGACCTGACGCGAGTTTAACATTTTTTCCCCATCACAAAAAGTAGTTTTCACTTTAAAAAATCATGGTTTTTTTACAGTATCCAAGATTATTATAAATAAGTCAAATAGGGTAGTTAAGTCAATTATGGCAAAAACTTACCAGTTTCGTTTGTCAGTATTTGCAGGATTTTTACAATGATTTCGATGTCTGGAAAATAAAATAATGTATGTAAAAATACAAGGTTTACAACTAAGTACGCTAAATTAAATTTAATGCTAGTTTAGGTGTAAATATAAAGAATTTATTTATTTATTTTAAACTTTATTGCACAGTTACAAATTTGTAGAACAAAAGGCGAACTCAATGCCATAAGGCATTCTCTACCAGTCAACCTTCAGGCTAAACAGAGATAATTTGTAACTGTAATAACTATTAATTTCTAACTCTGTCTATATTTTTTACACAATTTACTTTAATAATAGAAAGTCCTACACCAATAGTAGGTATTCCAATTCTGAGAAAATTATATTAGTTAAGTAGTTACGAGTACTTAATAAATTCCCAAAAAGTGAGATTTTTATTCGGAAATTTCTAAAAACGTTTACAAGTGTTTCTAAACGAAACCATGTTTATAAAATAATAGATTTATGAACGTGTGACGAACGGAATGATACTTCATAAATGGAGCATTCCACAAAAATGTCCCTTACGAAATACAATTTCATTCAAAATTTCTTGAAATAGGGATGACGACACTATAAAAGAAAATCAATAAATCCAAATTTTCTACATAAAGGCTCAAATTCTCAATCAAATGGCGAAAAAAGTATTTCAAACAAATAAATAATTACGTAATTATAAGTCTTCAAAGTTTTAAGAGTGGGTATGTTCTGTCCCTTTTCCGCAAAACGCACCTTTGTATTGAACGATCGTCATTTACTATTGCGCTACTTAAGAGTGACGTCACGGTTAGGTAGCACTTTCTCTCTCTAACTACGAACATTCTAACCATTGTAGCTTCGTTATCTTTTGAGATATTTGAATAGGATTTTCACTATTTGGCATAGTTTTATGTCTTCTTTCTATTGAAGTAATATTTTTTTTTGAGTCGACATCCCTATTGGCAACTTGTTTTTACAAATAATATTTATATGCAGGTGGGTTACTTATGTCCCATAAGTTTGGACTGCCATAGAAATGGGGGTTAAAAATAAAGCAAAGACAAAAAAAATGCATTTCGTAAGGGACGCCCTCCATGGAATGTTCCAAATACTCATTCATTAAACAAATGCATTCCGTTCATCAGCTCATTCACTCTCTTCTAAAACATCTCATATCGCGTGCATGTGTTCCTGCTGTGAATCTCAATTCAAATGTAATAAACACTTAAACAGTGATTTCCAGTTTAAAAGAAGACTTTTAATCATCCACCAACATAAATGGTGCCGAACCCGGGACCTTATGATTTTTTTTATTCAATCTGAACCCTATAGCTAGTTATCTTCGCAATTTTACTGTGAATTTCTCAATTGGTTATTTGGCGCTACTTCAATGTCAGCGTGGTAACGCAGGTGACATTTGTTGCCAGTCTGTGTGTGACCTGGAATCCCTACGATATATCCGTAATTTCATTTGCAATAATACCATTACGTGTTTGCCATAATCGTCATTTGCCATAAAAGTGTTTTTTTTTTCTGAATCCGTAACATTATGAGATTAATTTAAATACACTTTGTATAGAGCCCCGTAGGTATATTTCAGAATAATCTTGAAAAGTTTCTGAAGAAACGATTTAAGAGGAGAGGTAGGACAAGCTCTATCCATACAAACTTTGTGCAGGATTTTCTTGGTTGGTTGTGTTTGCATTAAAGTTATGATTTTTGGTCAGTATGCTTATTTTTCTGTTAGCTATTTCATGATGTAATTTTTTTCATTGATTTTTTTTTTCCTTTTTCATTTTGTTGAAAAATTTGAAAATTTCCACATCACTTTTTATCAAAAAAAAAATTACATTCGTTAGCGCCAAAACCTACGAATAAAACGTGGACAGAGTTTGTATGGAGAATGCCTTGCCCACCCCTGCGCCTTAAGGCGAATGATAACGATGGCAATCGTTATATTTAAGGCAAATAGAATTATAGACTTTATTAGTAACCCATGTGAAGTATGTTTGTGTTACTTACGTGAGCTGCCTTCTAGTAGTTTCAAGAAAGAAATGACGTAACTCCACTCCCTGGAACCTCTGCATCCTATCATGAACTCGATCAACTTTTTGCGGTCTGAAATAAATGTACAAATTCACGTACAACATACTTTCATCGCTAGTTTTACACTTGTAACTGTATTGGAATTAATAATTAAACTGAAAAAAAATATTCTGCAAATGTCAATTTCAAACATTACTAATTCATTAAGGCGATATATCGATTGAAAGAGACACCCTTTGTTTTTCGCTCACGACAAAACGGGATGCAACCCTCTCCGAGAATGGCTTTTTAGACAAATCTCGTTAAATATCTGACTGTGTGCAGGTTTATTAAATTTCCTCTTGTCAGTACCTAGATGAGGTAAAATACCATCATATTAACTTAATCGTGTCTTTTAATAATGCGTTGTTTTAGTAGGCTGAGGAAAAAAAGGAAAATATAGACTCGACTTTGGATTTATTTTCTATCGAGAAAATTTTAAGCAATCATGTTTCGCTATTGTCAGTACCACAATCATGTAGTCAAGAATCATAATATCTGAAAATCAGCCCCTGCTGTTTGCTAGTCTGGGCAGGACAGCGTTTCAAAGTCTCCAAATTTCTCAGTGTAGCGCCTTAAATGTTACTAAAGGTGACTACAAAAATGGGCAACTATAAGGTTTTTCGCCAATTTTTTGGTGTAATTGTGAAAAGAATCATACTGAGATCTTTTTTTTTGTAGTTGAAAGTACTATATATAATTGACGTGAATATTTATCAAAATTGTTAATAATTTTTCTTTAAAATTTATAGGTATACTTATAGTAGAAGAGCCGGTGACACTGAACCTAGTATGATAAGATTCCCAGATGGCATATATATAATTAGGTGCGTCATTAGTCGGGGAACACGAAACGGCGATGCTGCAATGCGAAAAACCTGGCGAAGCCATTGAAAATTAAAATTGAAAAATGATGAAAAATCCGGTTTCTAGTATGATAAGATTCCCAAGTTTCGTTTGTTCCTCGAAACAGGGGAAGGGTAGGACTATACGATAGTGCAATGCTGCAAGCCCCCCTGGCTGGCCTTGTCAGTGGCAGCAGTATGATAAGCGACCACTTTTCTGAGGTATCTAGTATGATCGGATTCCTGAAAAAAACAGGGCTCATCTGAAAGATCAGCACTTTCTGTGTAAGAAAAACCACTGCTGCATTTTCCAAACAGTGGAGAAGGTGGTTGCTGCAGCGATTAAAGGAGCCGACAACACTGAACCTATTTCGATAGATTCCCAGATGATATATATATAATTAGTCGCGGCATTAATGGGGGTACACGAAATGGCGATGCTGCAAAGCAAATGAGCAGGCAAACCTATTAAAAATCAAATTTAAAAAAATAAAAAATTAACGGTTTCTAGTATGATAAGATTCCCAAGTTTCGTTTGTTCCTCGAAATAGGGGAGGGGTAGGACTATACGATAGTGCAGTGCTGCAAGCCCTCCTGACTGGCCTTGTCAGTGGCAGCAGTATGATAAGCGACCACTTTTCTGAGGTATCTAGTATGATCGGATTCCTGAAAAAAACAGGGCTCATCTGAAAGATCAGCTCTTTCTGTGTAAGAAAAACCACTGCTGCATTTTCCAAACAGTGGAGAAGGTGGTTGCTGCAAACGAAACTTGAGAATCTTATCATACTAGAAACCGGTTTTTTTATGTTTTCAAAATTTCTTTTTAATAGCTTTGGCTGCTCATTTGCTTTGCAGCATCGCCATTTCGTGTACCCCCATTAATGCCACGACTAATTATATATATATCATCTGAGAATCTATGATAAAAAGGATCAGTGTTGTCGGCTCCTTTAATCGCTGCAGCAACCACCTTCTCCACTGTTTGGAAAATGCAGCAGTGGTTTTTCTTACACAGAAAGTGCTGATCTTTCAGATGAGCCCTGTTTTTTTCAGGAATCCGATCATACTAGATACCTCAGAAAAGTGGTCGCTTATCATACTGCTGCCACTGACAAGGCCAGTCAGGAGGGCTTGCAGCACTGCACTATCGTATAGTCCTACCTCTCCCCTATTTCGAGGAACAAACGAAACTTGGGAATCTTATCATACTAGAAACCGTTTATTTTTTATTTTTTTAAATTTGATTTTTAATAGGTTTGCGTGCTCATTTGCTTTGCAGCATCGCCATTTCGTGTACCCCCATTAATGCCGCGACTAATTATATATATATCATCTGGGAATCTATCGAAATAGGTTCAGTGTTGTCGGCTCCTTTAATCGCTGCAGCAGCCACCTTCTCCACTGTTTGGAAAATGCAGCAGTGGTTTTTCTTACACAGAAAGTGCTGATCTTTCAGATGAGCCCTGTTTTTTTCAGGAATCCGATCATACTAGATACCCCAGAAAAGTGGTCGCTTATCATACTGCTGCCACTGACAAGGCCAGCCAGGAGGGCTTGCAGCACTGCACTATCGTATAGTCCTACCCCTCCCCTGTTTCGAGGAACAAACGAAACTTGGGAATCTTATCATACTAGAAACCGGATTTTTCATCATTTTTCAATTTTAATTTTCAATGGCTTCGCCAGGTTTTTCGCATTGCAGCATCGCCGTTTCGTGTTCCCCGACTAATGACGCACCTAATTATATATATGCCGTCTGGGAATCTTATCATACTAGGTTCAGTGTCACCGGCTCTTAAACTATTAAAATCATTACAGTTGAACGAATAGCTCCAAAGCAATTCCTTCAAAAAGTTACTTTACTGTTCAAACAATAAAGTTCAAAATCCAATTACATTTTAATACAAATACGTTCAACAAAAAGAATTTCAACCATACCAGTGATCTTAGTGACTCGCTCGCAGTATTTCATAGCCCTTTCGATGTCTGAAAAGTGAAAGAAAAGCATGTCAAATTAATAGGAACAATAATTTATATATTTCTGTTATATTTTCGCATTAGCTGAGTAAGCAAATACAATACAAATTATTCTTTATGACAAATGTTATTCTGCCTCGTCTGCCAACAAAACACACTGTGGTTTGGCAGAAGTGTGTTTTAGTCAATATTTGTGTTTTTGGTATGAATAAACGATTTTTATTTTATTTTAGTTGTCAAAGCGGGGCCTAGTCCTTAGGGCACAACCAGGAGGGGAGGATGATGACTTATTTATTTATTTATAGAGGCAAGGGGGTGACCACTTGACCAGAGTGCTGGCGCCTATCCATAGCGGCAATGCCAGCATTCTGGGCACCTTGCGACAGGGCACAGACCTGGGGACCGATTTTTGAGTGTCGAACGCTTGACTTTTCACTCGACATCTGTCAAAACGTCATAGTTAGTCTTAGTGAAAATTCGAGCGTTCGACACTCAAAATTCGGCCCCCTGGGGCCGGTTTTAAATAAATAAATACCTGAATATTTGTGCATCACAAGGGATTACCAAGGTGGCTCAGTTGCTTAGAGCAATGGACGGATTCCAGAGGTCTTGGGTTCAAATTCCAACTGTGGCGTTGAATTTTTCATTTTAGTTGGAAATTGTTTTTTATAACCTGACTGTGGCTTTTTAGAACTTGCACCACGTCCGTAGGGAAAGTACCCACTAAGAAGGAAGCTACCCTACACGTGACCCCTGTCTTCTCGAAGATCTCACGGTTAGAAATAAATGCCATACGATAAATAATAATGTGGCTTTACATGCCGGGCCCAATAAAATGATAGGAGTACGAAGTTGAAGAGTGGCCTAGGGAAAGTCCAGGGAAAACCTTCGACACGACCACGCGGGCGGTTTAAACACTGGAATACTCTAAGAGTTTGCGCTCCAGTGAGCTTGGTTGAGCGGTTCAACTGGATCTGAGTGCTTATATTTGCCTTTTTAAAAAGTTTGTAACTCGACAAATAAAGAAAGATAGAAACTTCTTCTTATTTATCTCGTTACCCTGTGCTGGGGTGTAGGTCTCAAATCAACTCTTCCATCCCCAAAGAGCCCAAGTCTTGAAAGAAAGGACAGTATACATTTTTTTCCATTCTTGTCGCGTCGCAGCCGTAAACGTGCTAGTCCTGAACAGGCTTGCGCAAAAAAAAAACACAAAAAAATGATTTCCGAGGATAGTATGGAATATTCGAGGCGGATAATGGCGGCAGTATTGGATTCGCATGGCAATAGGGATGTCGACTCAAAAAAATGTATTACTTCAATAGAAAGAAGACACAAAACTATACCAAATAGTGAAAATCCTATTCAAATATCTCAAAAAATAACGAACCTACAACGGTTAGAATGTTGGTAGTTAGAGAGAGAAAGTGCTACCTAACCGTGACGTCACGTTTAAGTAACGCCATAGTAAATGACGATCGTTCAATACAAAGGTGCGTTTTGCGGAAAAGGGACAGAACATACCCACTCTTAAAACTTTGAAAACTTATAATTGCGTAATTATTTATTTGTTTGAATTACTTTTTTCGCCATTTGATTGAGAATTTGAGCCTTTATGTAGAAAATTTGGATTTATTGATTTTCTTTTATAGTGTCGTCATCTCTATTGCATTCAATTCGCGTTCATTCCCTAGTGAGACTCTCGATAAACCCACAGTTGATTTATTTCTCGTGCGCACACGCAAACAATGTGCAGCAGCCAATTTATCACTTCAATTCATTGCCTGAACATATATTACCTCAATTTGTCTTAATCGATTATTTGCCCAGGTGCGTGCAGGGAAGGTTATAGTGATCAAAACGACTGTACAAATAGTGATGTTATTGGAAAATAGCGAATTTCCTTTATTAACGTCATTATGGTTGAATAGAGAATGCGCAGTTCTCCGAAATTTTCCGTGTTTATATATTTTTGGATAATAACGAAGAAGATATTGCGAATATAATGTCTGTTTTATTGCTCACCTTTTTCCCCTGTCAGTTCGTAGAGGATTTCGCCGCCTTTTTTGACGTCTGAAAAAACGAAAAAACATTTTTACTTGCTGATAAATCAAACACTAGCTCACAAACCTAGTTGCCCCCTAACTTAATGTGTGAGGACTTTAGCCTAAATATAATTTGAATGTGTGCCTTAGTCCGATAAAATTATTATAAAAATGATAATTATATTTCAAATTACATATTACACATACATTAACGTTACCCCTTCCCCCCGAAAATTATTTCACACAATTAGTTTTGGCTCATTGATTGTGGGGAAAAAAGTATAATCGGCAATAAAAGACTGTACCAAAAATATTGTTATTCTGAAATAGGGCTGCCATCCGTCCGGGTTTTCCCGGATTTGTCCTAGTTTGGAGGCCGTCCGGGGGCCGTCCGGGCGGGGTGTCAAGAAGTGTCCGGGGAAAACCCGGACACTTTTCATGTAAGGAAGCACCTCACTGAATTTAAAGGGCTTGTTTTTTTAAAATATTATTTTCGGACTCGTCCGGGGAAAAAATGCGATTTACGCCAAATGTCCGGGTTTTTTTGAATCTTTGTCCGGGTTTGGCAAAATTCGAGATGGCAGCCCTATTCTGAAACTCATTAATATTCTCTTTTTGCTTTGTTGTTGTTTTGTTGTGTTTGTTTTGGTTTTTCGTTTGTTGTCAACTGTGTTACCGATATTAGATAGATAGCTATTTGCATTCACTGTTGTTGTGACAATTTTATAATATGTGCCTCTGCCTGGGCACGAATGACATAAAGGATGTCCCAAAAAGGACGCAACATTTAAATTTGCCGCCATTTGTGCATTTTAGTGCTGGTAACCCTAAAAAACTATTTGACAGCTGATAGTTTAGGGTTTTTAAAAATGTAGCACACTGTACCAGAGAACACCTCATTTTTATTCTTGAACCAAAAACAATGAAAAATTGGCTACGAATTCTCGCAAATTTCGTACAAATTTCGTGTACAGATTCGTTTCGGTAGCAGATTTGGCCCCCTATGTCATATGTGATTTAACACCATTAGATTTCTTTGTATAGGGTTATTCAGTTAAAGGTTTATGCCAAAAGTCCTAACGCTTAAAAGGTGGAGGTTTAATGTTGCATTCGCGATATTCAGACACATTTGTGCAAAATGGTCATGAAAAATTTCATTAGATGAATTCGTACGAGTATGTGCCAGCAAAGTCGTGGTGGGTATTTGCCTGATGTGCTATTTCATGCATAACCCTATCATATGTAATTAATGTTTAAATAAAATAAAAGTTCAGTAAAAAAAAAATGTGTTCTAATTAATTGAAATATTGCGTCCTTTTTAGGGTTCCGTAGTAAACAAGGAACCCTTATAGTTTCGCCATGTCCGTCCGTCCGTCCGTCCGTCCGTCCGACCCCCGTTTTTCTCAGTAACCGTTAGTACTAGAAAGCTGTAATTTGGCATGAGTATACATATCAATGACGCCGACAAAACGGTAGAATAAAATCTTAAAAAAAATTTTTTTTTAGGGTACCTCCCCTACATGTAAAGTGGTGGTGCAAATTTTTTTTCTGCCAAACCCCATCGTGTGGGGTATCGTTGGATAGCTCTTTTAAAAATATTATTAGGTTTCTAAAAGCATTTTTTGATTAAAGAATTGGTTAGCGTGATATTAAGCTTTGAAGTGATAATTTTAGCTATGGTCAAGTGTCCCCCCCCCCCCCCCTGCCAGCTAAACGGTGGCTACTAGGCATGTGAAAAAAATCATGGTAGTAGTAAATACGATGAATTTAAAAGGAAAACTATCACAGCTAAGTAGACATTACTAGTTAACGAGTAATAGTCGAACTTCAGAAATGTACTTTGCAAAAGCAAACTTTCGTACAATTTCCATTGATACCTTAGATAATGTTGTTAATTCTGTCAAAAACATAGTAAATATAAGTTTGCGAACTTTTTAGTCCATATAATGTAACGGGTAGACGACTACGGAACCCTACCTTGCGCGTGGCCCGACACGCACTTGGCCGGTTTTTTAGACACTCTATATAACGCGTACCTACCTACAGTACATACCTTTGAAGCCAAACAGTTTACTGATGATATCCTCTGCTGCATTCTTGATACCTTCAATGACTGTAAATTATACGAACATGGTATTATGATAAGAAATTAAAAATCATTATGTTATGCAGGCAAATCACACTGTTTAGGTAGGTTAGGTAGGTACATTATTACTTTTCAAGGTTCCAAAGGTTTTTTTTTAGGGTTAAGGGGTCGTTACGATCTCCTTTTGTCGCTATTTTGTTTATTTTTATAAAATAAAGAGTATTGTATTGTTTTATTTCGAATAAAATGAATTCAATGGCGCAGGTACGAACCGAACCTAGGGTGATGGCACCAGTAACCGGCAGGCTCCAGTAATCGGCATTTTTTTTTACAAGTTGGATTAAAATTAGGACTGCCAACAATTATTCCAATTAATCAACACTGGACCATAGACAGTGTATATTCTACTCTCGTCCAAGACAATATCATAGACACAGGCGGTTTTGTTTCAAGATGATAGCATGAAAATGATGAGAAAAACAGTGCTTTTGAAGAAAATGAATAATCCTTAAGGAAATAGTTAAGAGAGTGACTGTACATATTTGTCGATTATTTAATAACTATGAAAGATGTTTGAGTTTTTGTTTACGTTATGTATAGCTATAAATATCCTTCAAATAATGTTGTATTAGAAAAATTAAATGTTAGCTTATTCTTGTTAAAAAATATAGTGCCGAATACTGGTCCCGTGAAAGTACACTTTCGCCAGTAATCGGCAGATGGTGATAATAATGATTCTTAATATGCCATTAATAAATTATTCGTAAATACATAGATTTTGCCCGACGCAATGACTCACAATATATCAATACGAGGACAGATAGTGAGAGAAATACATGATTTTCATTCTAACTGCAGTACTAATCTAATATTATCAATTTAAAAAATCAACGTCCTAACAAAGCTACTGAACGTAGAAGCTTGTTTTTTTTTACAGTAGTCTTTGTAGCCTATACTTTTTGTTTATCTACCTTTCCAAGCTAGCTCTCTCGGAACATTTCAACTTCTCCCTGTCACTTTTCATTTTCATACATTTTATAACCTAAAAGTTTCTTTTAGGTTATATAAAGAAACAGAACACCCTAAGCAACTTTCTACAGTTCGATTCTTTATTTATTCGTTTCTTTTAACGATAACTTTTTATCCTGTTCCGTAAAATACATCAAAACAAAAGTACCTATTCGAAATACTTGCACTAAACTAGTGCCGATTACTGGGTGCCGAATACTGGAGACTGCCGATTACTGGGTGCCGAACACTGGAGACTGGCTGCCGATAACTGGAGATTGCCTATATTTTTGGTTATTAGAATGTTTTTATTTATCCGTGTCTCTTCAGTCAAAAAAAAAACTAATATGTTGTTACTCAGAGATATATTTAACGTTTTTATTCAGTTATTTTTGTCCTAAGTACAACCATATTATTTTTATCATTGATGAAAGTACACAACCTCCTTAAAGTGCCGGTAACTGGTGCCATCACCCTACGCAAACTGTGGCGCAGTAATTTTTCTTGATATTTGTGGGTTGTATCTAATGTAATAAAATTATTTGACATACATTGTAAATGTTGACGGTAAAAGTAGTCAAGTAGACTGTAAATCTAGAATTATTAATATTGTGATTAAATGTACCCTTACGGGGTTCATGAAATTACTTATAATGAAAAATGTAACAACTTATTATGTATGCATGACATTAAAATAACTAAAACAAACTGCTAAGTATACGTGTCAGACTTCGCTACAACCAACAGAACCAACAGAAAAATTAATTTGATATTAATAGGAAAATAATGAAAATTCAAAGAAAAAATCTGAGTTACCTATCGCTATATTAATATCTGTTGGTAAAATATACGTAGTAATAAAAATAAGCATCAAATTTCAAGTTCATATGTCAATGGGAAGTTAAAAAATTCGTCGGAACAACATTTTGTTACAGAGAACGGACAGACGGACGGACGAATGCTAGAGACAGTAATAGGGTTATATTTGGACCCTTTGAGTACGTAACCCTAAAAATAAATCAACTATGCTTACTTGGCAAAGGTCTGACCGGGATCCGTGGAAGTCCGATTGGCAGATCTGGTGTTTGCGGTAATTGCGGCGGAACCGGTCTTTGTGGTTCAAGAGGCCATAGTCCAATTGGTGGCGGGCGCCCAAAAGGTATTCTGTGTGGCAGATCTGGTCTCTGTGGTTCTAGAGGTGGTAGTGGCCCAATAGGCCCAATAGGTCTCTGTGGGCCTAGAGGTTTTTGTGGCCCAATTGGTCTGTGTGGCAGATTTGGTCTCTGTGTTTCTAGAGGTGGTAGTGGCCCAATAGGCCCAATAGGTATCTGTGGACCTAGAGGTTTTTGTGGCCCAATTGGTCTGTGTGGCAGATCTGGTCTGTGTGGACCTAGAGGTGGTAGTGGCCCAATAGGCCCAATAGGTCTCTGTGGACCTTGAGGTTTATGTGGCCCAATTGGTCTGTGTGGCAGATCTGGTCTGTGTGGACCTTGAGGTTTATGTGGCCCAATTGGTCTGTGTGGCAGATCTGGTCTGTGTGGACCTAGAGGTGGTAGTGGCCCAATTGGCCTGTGTGGCAGATCTGGTCTCTGTGGACCTAGAGGTGGTAGTGGCCCAATAGGTATCTGTGGCACCAGCGGGTGTTGTGGTCCAATTGGTTTTTGTGGTGCAACTGGTCGGTGTGGCAGCTTCGGCGAATGTGGGCGGCCGAAAAGATTCACGTCTAAAACGCCTGGTACCGATACATCGGCTTCTGGCAGGCCAGCGTCGGGGAAGGCCGATACACTGACAGGCGGCAACGGCTTCGGGACATTGATTCCTGCCGAAGATACTTTATTTAATTAATTAATACGTCTATGACAAAAATATTTAGGCAGTGTCCATGTTAGGGTTGCGGCAATGGAGAATGTCAACTAATTTAGAATTCCATTTTTCTGTATTCTCTGTTGAAAATAAAAAAATATTTGTGAAAGAATTATTTCGATACGTCAATTAGCTTCCAAGATATTGAATTTTAAAGTGACGCGCGACGACCCGCCCTCGTGACGTCATAGTGCAACACTCGCCATACACGCGCTCACTACGTTCGCACGCTTCCGTACTAGACTAGCGTTGCAAAATGACGTCACACGCGGTTGTCCCGCCAACCGCGTGTGACGTCATTTTGCAACGTCACTTTTAATGCCTGTAAAACCAAAACTACTTGGTATTTTTGAATGGAACAAAAACTAATGTATTTGTATGAATCAAAGCTTACCGTAACAAAATTTTGAGTGATTTTGCAGACCTATTGACATTCCCTATTACGTAAGAGGCCTACCTCAGTGTGGTCGACACCCACACGACCCAGGGCTACCTATATACCAGCTACGTCACTGGCCGTCACAACTATGCGGCTCCTCTTAGTATGGTCAGCCTCGCAAGAGGCTTAACACCTTTGTACCTTGCCGCTTTAACGACATGTTTGAACTGTCATGCTAATTTTCTTAACGGGTGAAAGCGACAAAGTACCAAAGTGTTCAGCTACTTATAAGGCCGGCTGTACTTAAAGTATTAGCGACTAAAAGAGGGTCCTCGGGGCCGAAGACGGTCGTAGTTGGGGGCTGCGATCGTCCATAAACACATGGCGGCCCAGCGCCGTCCGAAATGGGTTGAAGAGGACAATCGGGGGGCTTTTAGTCGGTGCAAGTACGACATAACCTGCGCACTGTCCCCGTGGTGCGGAGGTATCCATAAAGGATTATCCCCCGTACAAAAAAAGGGGGTTAAGTAATTAAAAACAGGACTAAATAATTATATTCTTACCTCCCGTATTTTGCTCGATGCGTTGGCTGCTCTGGCTCTCACTCTCACTCTCGCTGAACTGTTTCTGTTCCGAAAAGCTCTGTTCACTCTGCTCACTTTCAGTAAGGCTGGAGGAGCTTGAGATTTGTTCATTCTCGGTTAAGCTAGAACTTTGTTCCTTAGAGCTTTGTTCAGTCTCGGTAAAGCTAGAACTTTGTTCCTTAGAGCTTTGTTCAGTCTCGGTAAAGCTAGAACTCTGTTCCTCAGAACTTGAGCTTTGTTCAGTCTCGGCAAAGCTAGAACTCTGTTCTGAGGAACTGCTAGAAATCTCTGAAGAGCTAGACTGTGACTCAGAAAGTTGCTGTTCCTGGAACTCCTTCCGTTCCTGTTTCACTTCTTTCACTTCTTCAACTTCTTGTACTTCTTGTTTCTGGACTTCCCTGTGTTCGAAGTGACGGTGTTCTTCTTTGCGACGGCCGCCTGTGAACAGCTTGGGTTAGTTGCGTAATGAAATGACTGGAGAAAAAGTTGGGATTTCAATTTCACTAGTAAGTATAACTGGACCGATCGCATGGGGATGTTATTGCGGTCATGTATTTTACAATCCTGGAATAGAAGATTTGTCATTTTGGTACCTAATCGTTGGAATTAAGTAGAATAATTCTTTGATTACATGTTCCCCTTTGTTTAGCATCCGACTCAGTGATCCCTCTAGCTTAGACGTACACTTAATGTGAGTAACAACTTTTAAAAAGCCAGATATTCTAAAAATAAATAACTTACCATTGAATTCGCGAACTACATGTAATCCATGAGGCACTCCTAAAAAGCCAAACATATATTTTAATCGACCTTTAGATCTAATTACAGTATACCCTTGGCCCGTGGGGTCCCAGTGGTCACTTGCTGTTTAAAGAATTAAGCAAAAAGTTAATAGAATCAACTGGTGACCGAAGAGCTGGCAGCTTCCTCGCATAATGCATTAGTATTGCAATACAGCGAGGAGATGCTGCCAGCATCTTCGGTACCATGCCACGGGGGCCCAATTTTTTACATATGTTTTAGTTTAGTTTAGTTTATTTAGATATAGATGTTTAATTTTAATTTAGTTTTATTTCTAGGTCTAGTTTTAGTAGTTTATTTTTATTACAGTATTATCGCAAGTATCTGGAAATATTAAAAATCTCCCAACAAGTATCTTTTAAGGGAATAAAGCCTCTTTGCAGATAAATATACCTAAATAGATAAATTAAAAGGGAAACTTACGACTTGGCTCAGGTGACGCTGCCGTAAGGTAGACCTGAAGAAAATAACATCATTTTACAAAAAAAACGAAAAAAAGAAATAAAAATGTTCTTGTGTCATACCTCTGCTTAGCGCCTGTTTTATTAGTGAATTCTTAGAATTTCATTTTGGTTTTAAACCAGACACTAAGTACACTCACACACACACACACGGAACAGGATTGCTTGCCTCGTTTTACTAGACGTCCTCGCATACACTCGGCCGTCTATAACCCTCCCTTCCCGGCCGTTGAGTAATCTTTTGCCATAAACCAGTGGTTTTCACAAAATGAGTTGCACGCAATTTTTCCGTAAAGGGTCTAATGCCTATATACGTGACCATCGAGGGGTGCTTACTGCTTACACAAAGATTCCATGCGTGCGTACTTTTTTAAGTTATCCCATTAAAACTATCAAAAAAGTAGTTTAGGTTAGGTTAGAACAGCGAAACTTTAAAAAAAAATTTTTTATTAAATGGAAGTGTATTTCTGCCAAAAAAGTTACCATAACACATTTAGATAAACCAAAAATAACTCACGCCAAACAGCGCTAAAAGCGCGAGCCCCAAAATTAATTTCATATTCGTTTGTGTCGCCTAGTGGTCAGATTTCTACCTCTGTTTCCACTAAATAACAACCAGCCTTTGCTACCATTTATATTAGCTTACTTCGAAAATAATAAGGCATCTGTGCAAACACAGTTTGTTTGAATTAAACTGTATTAAATAAATGTTTAATGGCGCGGAACGAAGTCGTGCGCGCCCATTGGCTGTCTTTTGCGGGGTGCGCGGCGGTTTTTCTGAGAATTTTTGCTGAAAGTTGTGACGTCACTAAGGTGAAAATTGATGTAACACAGGACACTCGTATACCTTTATAAATAACTAAACTACAAACACGCACATACACATATAAACACATCCGCGCCGCACACACAAGAGATATATAGGCAGAGTGTACCCAACATGACCGACGTAGTTTAGTTTAGTTTAGGTATACATAAAAGGGATCAGTCTGAAAATCAGCGCTGGATGTGCGACACCTACCCAGCTATGGCTGAGACTGGTACCCATTGCCCAAATATTTTATTGTTAAAATGTATTTTAATTTTAATTGAATGTTTAGTTTTTTTTTTCTTAGAAAATATTTATGTTTAATTTTAAGTTTGTGGCAATAAAACATTTTTTTTTTTACATACGTACACGTTGCTGTGCGTTGTTGGACACGGGATAAGTTTGTCAATCCCTCAAAGGTTAGCTGGAAGAGATCCCTCATAGGGATAAGTTCACCTTTGTGCAATCTTATGTGACATGTATGTATATTGGGTCAACATGTTTTGTGTACAATAGCGCTTACATACATAGGTACATACATAAACTAAGCCAGTCGCTCTAGCCAACTGAGCTATAGGTGCGACCCACACCCGGCCCCCAAATTCTTCAACCGTCCCTCCCCGCCGGTCCTGCTCCGCAGTTCTTACAGTGGCAGTGGACGTGGCATATTGCATTTTTTTGACATTTGAAATGAATGCATTTAAAATTAATAAACAATACATAAAGTTAATGACCTGTGCTTTGGAAGGCACGCTAAGCCGTTGATCCCGGTTGCTGTCTATGGCAGCAGTCGTTAAGCCAAGTTGGAGACCTTCGGGCGGCTTGAGAACTTCTAACAGTCAAGTTGCCCACTCACTTGACAAAGCCTAATCCCAATAAGGTCTAGTTTCCCCTCGGGGTTGGAAGGTCAGATGGCAGTCGCTTTCGTAAAAACTAGTGCCTACGCCAAATCTTGGGATTAGGTAGCGGACCCCAGGCATCCTTCAGGATGCAACTGTACTGGGATTTACGCTAGGAGGACATAAAGTTAATGACCTCGAAAGTCTCTATTTTTTCAATTAAATTGTAAAATTTACGCATGAAACAATAATTCTTACATCAAAATGTTTGCATTCATATTCCTTCTTAATATTCATTACAAAAATATACTTTTCGAGAAAAGTACGAAATATTAGTTTTATTCCGTAAAAATGGCAAAGTTTGATGGCATATAACTTGGTATCAGTTAGACTAGTTGAGGTAAAGTGAGAGGTACCTATATTGTTTAAGCCTTTGTTAATAAGACGAGACAAAAACACCGCGGAAAAATGAAGAATTACAGTTTCGTCAAAATTTCGTGCAGGACCCCCCTTAAGGCGACTTCCTGACTTGGCGGGGCGGGATCGATATGTGACATTTTCTTCTTTGACGTAAACTTACTGACGTCGCAAAGATTCCCACTTGACGGAATACTGTCAGTATTACATTTGCGCAGTAGTAATATAATGCGCAGAAGTGGACCAGTACTGCCTTCGCATCGTCCCGCTTCCGCGCATCCCGCGCCAGTCAGGAAGCACTCATTTAAATGTAAGGGCACAGTAAAAAGTAGTACCGAGTTGACTGACAGTTGACACTGACATTTGACAGTTGTCCCATATCGTACCGCCTCCGCACCGACAAATCAGGAAGTCGCCAGGCGGTCGATCATAGTAATAATTAGTTCTACATTATTTTTATCTTCTCAAGGCAACAGACTAGCGTCATATATACCTATATGTAAATACACAGACAATAATATATGACGCAGACAATGCTGTGCCAATATTGGTACAACACAATATGCGTTCACGCGTGCGCTTCTAATAGGTTAATCGATTCTTAATGAAAAATATAGTTGCAATTATAAAAAACGTTGCTATAATTGTATACAACAATTCCTAATTATAGACAAATGAAGGTTCCTCACTCTGAACGGTGTTTAGGTATTTATTTATCGTATGGCAATACGGTATTAAACTCATAGTCAAATCAGCAACTTTTTATTAAATGTCAAAAACGATTTGTTAATATGAAGTTTGTAGGGAAATACTGTCTTAGTGACGTCACTAAGGCTGGTTTTCCACTAGAGCTATGCTACGCTACGTTCCTATGGATGCGTTTGAAATCCACCAATCACATGCCTTGATTCACATAGCATAGCTCTAGTGGAAAAGGGTTCAGCTATGCTATGTTTTTTATATGGAAAGATGCGAGCTGCGGATGCGTGCTATGGATGCGTGCTAGGGATGCGTGCTACGGATGCGCGCTACGGATGCGTGCTGCTGCTGCGGATGCGTGCTGTGGATGCGTGCTATGTTTGCGTGCTATGAATGGTCGCGAGTGTGTTAAGTAGACGCGTGTTTGTCAACGAAAGTAGACATGCCATCGTGGAAGCAAAAAGTTATTTTATATCTCGCAATGTGCGAAAAAGAACTCATGGAGGAAGAGGATTCATAGCGCATCCTCGCACAGCTACGTAGCATAGCACATCTTCATAGCGCATCTACCTCGCACAGCTACGTAGCATAGCACATCTTCATAGCGCATCTTCCTCGCACAGCTACATAGCGTAGCTCTAGTGGAAAAGGTCGCATAGCTCATAGCGCATCCACGCGGCATAGCTCTAGTGGAAAACCAGCCTAGGACGGTGTGAATTGGTTTGTTCAAATCAGCGTCCTTTTTAAATCTTTATGTCTATAAAATCTTTCAATTAGCTAAAATAAATAAATAATTGATGTTTTTCGAGTATTTTCGTTAGATCTTTATTAAGTCAAAAAAAAAATATTTTTACCTTAGTCTAAAACCCTATTATTTAGAACCGTAAGATCTTCAATATATTTTTTATATTGATTTTTCTCCTCAAATTTTGATTTTTTCTACTATTTTTTATTTTCTTTTTATTTTGGCAATTAATGTGTAACATTACATACAATGTGGACCAAAACAGTGCGAAATGATTTTTAATGCAATGGTATACACCGTGCTCCCTCTATCGTATAGCTGCGTCCTGCAGATTGGCCGACGTTGGGCCAACATGTTACGCATCGGCTTTAGATTATAATAATTTAAACTACTCTAAGGAAGTCAGCGTTAGAGACAAATAAAAACCATAATACACTTTAAAATAATTTATTTCTCCATATACCTTACTAATACATAATTAAGCTAATAATATACTTTGGTACACTATCTACACATGCATTACTATTAAATACCTTTACTGGATACACAAGCCATACAAACTGAGATTTTCCACCAGCGAGGCAACGTTTCTACCTGTGGTATACATTACTGTCTCTAAATAAGGCTGCGTTTCCACCAGATGTGCGAGGATGTGTTTTCATATATTTGACCAGGAAAGCCAGCGTACCTTCATCTTCAATGATGGCTGATACCCTCAATTATTGATATTTGTATATTTACTGTATGATTATTAACACTATGAAATTAAATGACACGGATTAGAAACACTTATGAATAAAAAAAATATGAAAATAAATTGTAGAATGAAAAAAAATATGATAATTAACATTATGAATTTAGACAATACGGATATAATACTTATGATTCAAAAAGTTATGGTGATAAATACTAGGATGTTAAAGCTGTATGAGTTTTGGCGTTATGAGTTCGAATGGTTATGAGTTATGATAGTTAGCAATACGACCATTTATGAAGAATGATTATTATGGAGTAAAACTGTATGAGAAACATTTTCGGACTTCGAATGATAGGACGTCAAAAATTATGTGAGCAGAAGCGCACCCGTTTTCATATATTTGACACCTCGCTCGGCGCGTTGCGAGGTGTCAAATGTATGAAAACGCATCCTCGCACATCTCTGGTGGAAACGCAGCCTAAAGGCCACATATATTTCTGTTTATTGTTAAGTAGGTTTTTCCCGCGACTTACTTTCGCGTAGAACTCGTTCATCGCAACAGAATTCAAGTAATTGCTATTAACTTATATCAGGCGTTTACCTACTCATCGCTCTTTCATACAAACTTCCACCCCCTTAAGGAATGATTTTCGGGATGAAAAGTATCATATGTCCTTCCCCGGGACTCAAACTATCTCCATACCAAATTTCATGTAATTCGGTTCAGCGGTTTAATCGTGAAGAGGTAACAAACAGACAGACACACTTTCGCATTTATAACATTAAGTATGGATTATTGGACACCTATTTTTTTGGTGATTTGACCAAGGTTGATATAACATTTTTTAGTCCTCTTAACCTCAGCAATGCATGGTAAAAATTTGTCGGCATATTTGGGCCCACCGTGAATATAGAAGCCTGACGACCGAAATAAAAAATTTCATTTCATTTCATTGCGAGGTTTACATGGAATGTCACTACATAAGTAAAAAAAAAAAAACTAAACGAAAATTGTTTCATCAGTTTGGGAGCTACGATACCACAGACAGATACACAGACAGACACGTTAAACTTATAACACCCCTCTCTTTTTGCGTCGGGGGTTAAAAACACCGATGATAGAGCGTTACCTCTTTCTCATATCAACTATCTATTACTCACCTAAAGTGTATATATGTCAATATGGGGGTCTTCAAGAAAGGAGTGTATAAATTTTTAAAAGGGTCGGCAACGCGCGTGCGACTCCCTTGGAGTTGCAAGCGTCCATAGGCTGCGGTGACCGCTTACCATCAGGCGGGCCGCACGCTTGTTTGCCACCGACGTGGTATAAAAAAAAACCTAAAGTGTATGGCTCAATGTATCCAACAAAGCACTTGGATATGATTTCATAATTAACATTAGATCTCATAAACTTAATTGTTCAGGCGCCTGTAGAGGCAAGGCATTCTCCATACAAACTGTGCAAGTTTTATTCGTCGGTTTTGGCACTCCCGCATACACATTTTTTTGCTTGTTAATATAACCGTTATACGAAGAATGTCAAAAAAAAATTCAAAAATTTCAAAAAATGAAAAAAGAAAATACAAAAAAAATCTTGAGGTTCTGGCTAACAGAAAAATAAGCATACTGACCAAAAATCATAAGTGTAATGTAAACACAAGCAAAGAAAAACTTGCACAAAGTTTGTATGGAGAGTGCTTGCCTCTACAGGCGCCTTAATATGTATGCAACTGGCATATTCTGGCCGCGTCAATGAGGTTTCATTTCCTAATAAAAGGTGTCGATCACTAGGACTTCTATCTAATGGTACTTATCTTATATGCACATTTTTTCCTCACTGACTTCGGCAAGAGGTACTGATGCTCGACATTGACACATTATCATTTCGTTAACAACAATGTTATTAAACAATAGACATTGAGTTACGAAATAGTGTAAAAAAATCCACCTTCGCAACTGGTCGCACTAATCACCTGCCTAAACTGGTACATTAAAAATATTATTTATAGAGTAATCACTATCACGAGTTACGAAAGTACTACAAAAATTCCATTTTCGTAACTAATACGGAATAAGCTCGTAAACTAATAGACTAATACAGATCGACTAATGAATGGCGTGTTTCAGGCGGAGCAGTATGTCAACTATTGTATTACAGACAATATTTGTGCAAATTGTGCAAAGGGCAAATTACTTGTTATATTAGCAAAATAATTAAATATTTAAAACTACACATGTAGCAGTTTTAGTTTGTTCGAAATTCCGTACACCCGTTTTAGACATATCGGACCTAACAATGCTTTTAAATCCATGTTCAGATAATTTTAAGCATACTAAAGTGTAGAAATATATGAGAATAAGAATAATTTGTTTAACTTAAACACATTTTACACGGGAAGATAGTCAGTGGGTCCCAAACTAGGCCGTGCCTGTATCTTGGGAACCAACTAAATAGTAGGAAATGTAGGAATTATATAAATGCAAGTATTTAACACAAAACAAGATGTGTATATGATAACACTGCAATGTTTGAGAAAGGCTAATACAGTTGTATAATATATCTTCAACAAAAATTCATTAGACAACTGTTTATTGACTTTGTTTTAGTTTGTTTTTCTTGAATTCCAATTAAGGATGTTACGGAGGTTCGGCTTCGGCTCCGATATACCGAAACTTTCGGCTGAATTCACACCTCCGGCTTCGGCTTCGGTTTCGTCTAATTTTAAAGCGGGTATTACACTGTCCTGAATCAGACGTCCTAACTAGTGGAGGGGAGTTGAAGCATCTCGCTCTAACGTATAGGTCGGAACCCTTCTAAGTGTCCTGAATTCAGGACAGTGTAATACCCGCTTAAGCGGAGGTTTAAACGGAGCCGAAAGTCAGTGGCCGCGGCACGCGGCGTGTGCCTAGGAGTACAAACAGGTTTTGACTTGTCTCCCCGGGAAGTACCCCACCTATTTTACGACGATTGTTTATTACTCATTCGTTTAGTCATCTGCATTGTTTTGGTGGCTCCGGTTTCGGTTTCGCTTTTGGGTTCGTTTCGGGTGGGTTCGGTTTCGTTAAAACAAATTTGAAAACTCCGGTTTCGGCTTCGGTTCCGATAAAACCACCTCCGTAACATCCCTAATTCCAATGACAATATCAAGAAAAACAATTTCGATCCTTAAATGATTAATAAAAGGTCGAAATTACAACTTAAGGCCTTAAAAATAAACAACTTAGTGATAAGTTACATCAGATTTAAAAGCCTAAAATATTACAGTCTTAATAATTTTATTTGGCTTTCAGACAGAACCAAAAACATTTGGGCTTCCAGTTACGTAACTAGTTTCTTCTTTCGCAACTTTTTCTGTGAAAAGGCTTTTACAGAAAAAGCATATTAATAAAGCTCTCGCAAGTTAAGAATGTCAAGTAAGTTTGACATTTGATAACGACGCATTTCTTATTAAATTGCGTACCAATTACCCCTTAAATTACTATACTACTCAAAATAAAATAGTAGCCACGAGTATTTTGATGGTTACGTGAAACTTATATTAAACAGTAGGTAATATATTTTTTCCAGCTTTTAGACTTAAACAGCAACATGAAAGAGAAAGTTGGATACTGAAGGATGCGAGACATAATTAATTAGCCACTAATTAATTAATGTCTAAAATATTTAAAAATAAAACAGGAATATGTAAGTGTCCCCTATTTTGTTTTGAGCAGTATATATAATATTTATTTTACACCTATTATATATTTATAACATGTATTGTCTATGCTATAGATGAAAATGTATTTACATAAACTGTTAAAGGCAGTAATACGCAACAGTCTTCTGGTTTAAAAAAATAGCTTTGGTAGGGTCAGACTTGAAAAAATAGCTGAGCATATAGAGAAGTAATAACCGCCATCTCTGTCTGATTAATACTGTGTGAGAGAGATGGTCGCCAATCGAGGTGAGGCGTCTATTCTTATGAAAAAAAAAAGATTAAGCCTAGTTATCTATGGTTTCTAGGTAAATAAAATGTACTTATTTATAAATATACGTTTTTGGAACAGAATAAGTATAAATCTAGATGGAAGGGAGCACAACATATACTATTGTATATATATTTTCTTACCTAGTTTTTTAACTGTTATCCAAATACATTCAATTTAGTTCAAATTTCAAGTATATGATGGAGGAAAGCGCACGGTTCCCATAGCCCATGGATACCAACTCCATTGACTCATGATCGTTACTGCTCTTGTAACTGCTCTTGCGGTTTACTTTTTGTTTTTGACTTAACTGAAAATTGTTGACACAAAAATATATTTTTAACAAATCCGGTTTCGGGTTAGAATAGCACCATCCCCTTTCTTCCCGGGGGTGTCAGAGTCTACAACAGAAAAAAGGTTGAAGTGTGTTACTGGCGGTGGGCTACAAACCTATCCTCCATATAAAAAAATGCTAATAGGGGCACATAATTAATTTTGATTTTGTACTAAGCTGTATCGTTTGCTAACGAAAATTATAAATTTCAAAATAAAGGGCCCCACCCTAAGACGTTGGCTAAGGGAACTGGTTGAAATAATATTTGGTTTGAATTTTTATTTTTCGTATAGTTCAGTTGGCCTGAGCGATTGACCGCGTATGCGAGCATGCTCGGAGCATTATCAATTTTTTCCCTTTAATAGCACAGAAGCTAGAATTTCATGATCTCCGCCTAACCCTTTCTTGTATGCGGATGTAAATTCATGCAAGTGATCTAAATTCAATGTATTTGTCTCAATAGCTACGCATGTACGCCTAATAATATAAATTCAACAAATATCAACTGTTCAAGCAGAAATAAATGCGTAAACATCAGAACAAAACTGTCTTAATGTTTTCAAGTATTATAAACGACTTTTGGCGATTTAATCGATTACGCTAAGTATAATCTGGCAACCGTGTAAGATATTAAAGTACCTAGCTGAGATAATACACTTATCTCTTTTTTACTCATCACTATCGTCCTAAAAGATTTGTGAAGGAAAACTTAGCAGCTTTGCCACTGACGCACGGTTGTTTTTTTAGGGTTCCGTACCCAAAGGGTAAAACGGGTCCCTATTACTAATCTCCGCTGTCCGTCCGTCCGTCTGTCACCAGGCTGTATCTCATGAACCGTGATAGTTAGACAGTTGAAATTTTCACAGATTATGTATTCCTGTTGCCGCTATAACAACAAATACCGAACCGCTTTAGCTTAGTTGGTAGTGACCCTGCCTACGAAGCTGGAGGTCCCGGGTTCGAATCCCGGCCGGGGCAATTATTTGTGTGATGAGCACGAATATTTGTTCTAGGGTCTTGGATGTATTCTATGTATTTAAGTATCTATTTATCTATATAAGTATGTTTATCGTCGCTTAGTACCCATAGTACAAGCTTTGCTTAGTTTGGGACTAGGTTGATTTGTGTAAGATTGTCCACAAATATTTATTTATATTTATTTATTTATACTAAAAAACAGAATAAAATAAATATTTAGGGGGGCTCCAAACATGGTTATTTTGCCGTTTTTATAAATAATGGTACGGAACCCTTCGTGCGCGAGTCCGACTCGCACTTGGCCTTTTTTTTAACCTGACTGTGGCTTTATAGGCCGGACCCAATAAAACGATAAGAGTGCGTGAGATTGGTGCTGGTTGAGCGGCTTCAACCCAATCTGAGCTGTGAGTGGAATCGAGCTACTGGGAGTTATGTCGCTGGTTCATTAAACCTAGCCTAGGTTTATGGAAGTGTTAATGTAAGAACTTTACAAAGTAACCGATATAGCCTTTCGAATCGCTAAACTTAAGTGGCAGTGGGCGGGGCACATTGCACGTAGAACCGATGGACGTTGGGGCCGAAAGGTTCTCGAGTGGCGACCACGGACCGGAAGGCGCAGCGTGGGTAGACCCCCCACAAGGTGGACTGATGACCTGGTAAAGGTCGCGGGAGTCCGCTGGATGCGGGTGGCGCAGGACCGGTCATTGTGGCACTCTTTGGGGGAGGCCTATGTCCAGCAGTGGACGTCTTTCGGCTGATATGATGATGATGAATGTAAGAAAGAGATAAAATGCATTTTCGTTAGTCTCTAGGCGATGCGGATGGCTCGCCAGAATATACATTTAATTCTACACTTCTACAGTGTATGCACAAACAACTGTATCAAACACAGTTTCACTATATTCACTATTTGATCACATTTGCTAAATTACATTTAAAAACATACCCCTTATTCATAAAGCAATAAACCTCTGCAAAACTGTCTTTTGTCCCTTTCTCACAAACACAAATATTAAAGTGAGAGATAAGGACAAACGAACTATAGCATTAACTAAAATAGTTGATAAACTATTATGAATGAGGGATTTAGAGTTTAGTAAGAATATACGAGAGAAATTTTAATAATTACAATATGTTTTACATTTAAAATTTCAATCTCAATGATTATTACGTTAATGGGTACCTTTTTATGACGTCAATTAGGCGAGATTTCCTTACTGACGTAATAAGAAATAGACCTTATTGACATCTGCAAAGATACCTTCTTGTTGAGTATGACACATTTACTATAATAACATAGTATCTTAAATATTATAGCTTAATATCGCTTATGTACGATACCTGATCATTTTACGTTAAAATCGTTTTTAAAAATAGTTACGCTTTGAGAATTTCCAATTTCGTAACTCGATCGATTTCAACGCCATTTCTTTTGACTTTGACGGACTTAATGTCAATTTAGGCGCCAAAATATTACAAAGAATAATTAAAAACTTAGCGTTCTAATTGGCCTGTATAATACTTATAAAGAAAGTTTCCATTTACGTAACTAATAAATGCCAAAGTAAATTAAAAAGTATATCTACGTCACTTTTTGGTGCCGCATCTTACAAAATACCATATATAGAGTCAGCAAGTAATCTTTTAGTAAATTTAGCTTTAGTTTTGAAAATTTTAATAAAAATTCCATTTGTTCTCTTATTTTGACCAAAGCGACCATTATGAACCCCAATCGTACGAACATACCCATTGACGTGTATCTAAATAGGTAACAAAAATGTAACACAAAACCCCCAAATTAATATAACACAGTTCCACAAACTGAAACTTTCACGGAGGAAAATTATTAGTATAGGTGAAAACTGACTTAAGTTGTGAATGACATGTTGTGTGTGTGAGTAACGTGTGCGAATAGATATTCCATTTTTGAATTTTGTAATATAACGTATGGTCTGCAAACTCATTATTTGCTTCTCATAAAAACTATAGACGACGCATGACAAACAACCTAATGAAGCTATCAAAAACCAAGCGCATCATGTAAACACACGCTCACTCACACATAGACAAACCAAAACCAAGCGCAGAGCTCTTCAGTACATATGACAAGACGCTGTCAGTTACGTACGGTGGAGTTCAAAAAACATCACCTAAATGCTGGTCTACTGCACAACGAAAGCATGTAAAAATATTATCAGGACGGCTAATAAAATGAATAACGTAACTTACCTACCACTTGTAAATGTTAAAATAATACTTGACTCAAAACATTATTACAAAACATTGTTTTTCCGTTGACATTGGTTGACGTAACGTGACGCGCTAGTGATACCAGAGTATGATTTTTATTTACCCCAAAAGTAGGGAACTGTTTATGAAGATCGTATACGATTGCTTGAATATGTAAAAGAGTAAAACTAACCTTTTTGATTGAGATAACCATTATTCCAAGATTAAGTTAAAGGTGAGTTTTTTTGATATTCCTACGGATAAGAATATTTCAAATTAAAAATAGAACATTGACTAAGTTACACTTAATATGGCTTGTAATTACTGGTTACAGCAGACTGCTTATGAGTAATAAATTACAAATAATTATGTTTGTTAAAGCTACTCCGCCACTGACACGGTTGGTGGGTTGATGTAACGTTAAAAATCACCCCAATTATGCGGACTTCTTCCTTCCAGTGGCCACACTCACATTCACACATCTTTACAAAAGTGGCTTCATTTTGTTGTTCGTGACGTTCCGTCTATATTTTTTATTTGGACTGAGATTTGCTTATGCGTTTTTTTGCAAACTGTACACAACTACATACAAAAGGTCATTTACTTAAGTTTTTCACCTATACAGTACTTGCTTAGGGCATTAAGGCGCTACAACAAGAAATTTAGAAACTTTGAAACGCTGTCCTGCCCAGACTAGCAAACAGTAGGGGCTGATTTTCAGATATATGATTCTTGACTATATGATTGTGGTACTGACAATAGCCGAAACATGATTACATAAAATTTTCTCGATAGAAAAAAAACCAAAATTGGGTCTATATTTTCCTTTTTTTCCTCAGCCTACTAAAACAACGCTTTATTAAAAGACACGATTAAGTTAATATGATGGTATTTTACCTCATCTAAACTCTGTCAAGAGGAAATTTAATAAACCTGCACACAGTCAGATATTTAACGAGATTTGTCTAAAAAAGCCATTCTCGGAGAGTGTAGTATCCCGTTTTGTCGTGAGCGAAAAACATAAGAGCGTCTCTTTCAATCGATATAGCGCCTTAAAGCAAAAAAAATGTCTTGGATCGCAGGTAATTTGATAATAATACGATGTGAGAATTTCTTTATTACCACCCGTGGTAAGTTAAAACGGATTCCGTCTACCCTGGCTAGGAAATAGGGTGTTAAGGTAAAAAATATTATATTTAAAAAAGAGAGAGACAATGCTACACTTGTGTTATAGTTTAGGACTAGTAAGATTTGTGTCAGGTTGAACGAAAATGTTGAGCACTTTAGTACTTTGTCAAATTAAAGAGGTTTCAAATTTTATGACGTTTCAGTCTAAATATTTCTTAGATTTCGATGTGACAAGGTTCTAAGTATGCTCAACATTTTCATGGGCTGACTGTGCACAAATATTTATTTATTCATAACAATTAAAATAAACACGTCTCAACACGTCTTGGTAAGATCGTGAGGGCTGTAAATCTTACCCCAACACAACTTCATCGGGACATGCGTTGTCTATTTAGACACTTCTCACTTGTGATCCCATCTTGTTTCGGATATTTCGATTAGTTGGTCGTTTCTTTTCGAGCGGTGAAGGAGACTATGGACCGAATGCCTTTCACTGACGTCTGTGGAGAAATGGGGGGTTTAGCAGCAATAGTACATTACTTAACAAGGGCGGTAAAACAAAGAATGTCTGAGATCGCAAGTATTTGACGCTGGAGCGAAGGCAAGGGCGACAAATATGCGATCTGAGGCTTTCTTTATTACCGCCCGTGTTAAGTACAAAATTTTATGTCACCCCCTGGCCAGGAAGTGGGATTTCCTGTGCGCGGAGCGGGCGGTAATTGCCTTTATGGCCAGGTGTGACATAAAATCATATATTTACGGCGAAGGCGGTATATTGAATCCTGAGTGAAGCGGAAGATTCTACAATAGAATCCTGAACGTAGTGAGGGATTCAGAAGTAGAAACTTGAGCGTAGTGACTAGTGAGTGATTCATGAGTTTACGCCGATGACGAAATTGTACGGATTGGGCTGTGGAGGGGCGCGCCCTCGTGGATACCGCGCACTATACCGTGTGACACTGCTTTTCACAATTTCTATGAGGAAAAAAGTCATTGTTGCCCTGAAATGAGGGAAGGAAAGTACGACTTTGGTCCCTCATTCGAGGGCAACAATGACTTTTATGAATAGCGGGTGTGAAATAGTAGATTGTGTCACAAGGGAGCAAAATGACATATTTACGGCGTGGGCGTAACTTGAATCCTGAACGAAGAGAAGGATTATATAATAGAATCCTGAGCGTAGCGAGGGATTCTAAAATATAATCCTGAGCGTAGTGAGGGATTCAAGAATTAACGCCCAAGGTGGAAATAATTTTGCTTCCATGTGACACATACTGCTTTTCACATCACCTATTGAGGATAATGAAAGATCTAAAATAACAATGGTTGTGCATTTATTTTATCAAAATCGATACTAATAACTTATTACTCTTTACAGAAAAGTGCCACTTTGATCCCTCCTAGCAGGGAAGAAAAGTGCCATTTTGATCCCTCCTAGCAGGGAAGAAAAAGCCCTTATCCGAATAGGTGATGTGAAAATAGTATTTATGTCACACCTGGCCATAAAGCGGCAATTACCGCACGCTCCGCGCGGGAAATTCCACTTCCTGGCCAGGGGGTGACATAAAATTTTGTACTTAACACGGGCGGTAGTAAAGAAATCCTCAGATCGCATGTTTATCGCCCTTGCCTTCGGCTCGGGCGTCAAATACCTGCAATCTGAGACATTCTTTGTTTTACCGCCCTTGTTAAGTAATGTACTATTGTGTCGTATTGTACTTGCAGTAGTAGGTACCTTTTTCTTGGAGCCGTTGAGGTAGTCCTTGTACATCTCTGAGCGGAGGTACCGCGAGTAGCTGTCAGATTTCATCAGGTGGT
Source organism: Cenopis cana (assembly GCA_951800055.1). Lineage (NCBI taxonomy): Eukaryota > Metazoa > Arthropoda > Insecta > Lepidoptera > Tortricidae > Cenopis > Cenopis cana. Next base: position 1,229,506 of record OX637498.1, on the reverse strand, counting down.
ACACGTGGGCCTAGAACCGAAACGTACCATTTTAAACAATTGGATATATTCGTCGTTGGCGTCAAAAAGGTTAAAGTTTTTTCCATTTCTACTCGTATTTTTCTAATGGAAAACGAACGTTTTTTCTATGTCTCAAATAATTTGCTGTATTTCGGTGGAAAATAACTCTTGCGATTCTATTTAAAAAATAAACGACGGGAAGGCATGAAGTTTTTGACGTTTTAAGGTTATGTTTATCAAACCTTCGTTAAAATTTCTTCTTATTTTCCCCATTTTCGACTCCGGAAGCTTGTCCGTTTAAACGAACACTCAGCTTGCAATCGACTCCTTCCCGGCCGGCAATAATGTTACTATTACTCGTACCTGTGCCTGGTCGAAGCAGTATCTATCAGCGGTTCCAGATTCCACCTTCACGCGGGTCAGTTCTCTGTAACAAACAATAGGGTTGTTTATTCAAAATTAATTATTACTCCAAAAGAAATAAGGCGAAACAATTAGCCAAATGGCGAAAATCCTATTCAAATAACTCAAAAAATAACGAAGCCACAACAGTTTTAATGTTGCTAGTTAGAGAACGCTTAAATTTTTCATTTAATTTTTATATTTGTACTGTATTTATGCCACAATAACAGTGGACTCCCGCGACCTTGACCAGGTCATCAGTCCACCTTGTGGGGGGTCTACCCACGCTGCGCCGCACGGTCCGTGGTCGCCACTCGAGAACCTTTCGGCCCCAACGGCCATCGGTTCTACGTACCATGTGCCCCGCCCGCCACTTTAGGCGCAGGGGTGGGCAAGGCATTCTCCATACAAACTCTGTGCACGTTTTATTCGTAGGTTTTGGCACTAAAGTAAGTAAGTAAGTATCTTTATTCACCATGTAACATACATCACATTTAGCACGTCATACGATTACAACATATTCAATATTTCTATTTAAATAATTATATTGTCCAGTCCTTAAAATTCTAAGTTTTACATTTAGTTTCTTTTACCAAAAGAAAAAAGAAACTAAAGAATGTAATATATTTTTTGGATGTTAATAATAGATATGCGAAGAAAGTAATCTGGAAATTTTCAAATATTTCAAAGAAAAAGAAAAATGAAAAAAATTAAAAATAATATTAGTGAAAAAAAATTACATCACGAAATAGCTAACAGAAAAATAAGCATACTGACCAAAAATCATAACTTTAATGCAAACACAAACGAAGAAAATCCTGCACAAAGTTTGTATGGACAGAGCTTGCCCTACCGCTCCTCTTAAGGGGCCTTCCAAGTTTGTAAAAATATCTTGATTTTAAAGTTTTTATGTCACACCTGGCCATAAAGTGGCCATTATCGCACGCTCCGCGCGCGAAAAAACCCACTTCCTGGCCAATGATTAAAGGATACGATGATTTTAAAGTTTTAGATAGTAGAATTTAAGCGGAAAAAGCAATTTTTAGCTCCTAAATGGTCGATTTGAAGTGATGTTTAAAACAATATTTCTTAATGAAAAATCCAAAAAATTCATTTAAATTGTATGTCATTAGGTCGCAATAGTCCTGGGGGCCGATTTTTGAGTGTCGAACGCTCGACTTTTCACTCGACATCTGTCAAAACGAAATAGTTTTTTGACAGATCTCGAATGAAAATTCGAGCGTTCGACACTCAAAAATTGGCCACCTGTTCTAGATTGTAACATTGAGAAAATGTCAAGATTCGAGTTAATTAAACAGAAAATGGCCTAAATTTAGCCTTTTTTAATGACAAGTTTTTTAGTTTTGCGATTCGAAGGGTATTCCTGGGAAAGCGATTCCTAGGTATATCGATTGTGGCATTCTTTGTGGGAGGCCATGTCCAAAAGTGGACGTCTTTCGGCTGATATGATGATGATGATGATGATGATAGTATCAGGAGCTGACCTGCTGCTGGCGTCGATGTTGACGGGCGAGGGCGCGTCGACGGCGAGGAACTCCTTCCAGATGTCGAGGGCGCGCGACGCCACGCGACGGATGGGCTGCGCCTTCAGGTCTTGAACTGCCAGCCAGAACCTGCCACAAAGACCCACTGTCATACAATACAATACAAATATTCTTTATTGTTCACCAAAAATTACATATAAATCCAACTTAAAATTAAACATGTTGATGGTAGACAACAGGCCCCATACATGTCGATTGACACAGAAAATAGCCGCGAGCGAAAATAGATGAGCATTTATCACTACATAGTATAAAACAAAGTCGCTTCCTGCTGTCTGTCTGTCCCTATGTATGCTTAGATCTTTAAAAATACGCAACAGATTTTAATGCGGTTTTTTTAATAGATAGAGTGATTCAAGAGGAAGGTTTATATGTATAATACAATGCACCCCGCGCGAAGCCGGAGCGGGTCGCTAGTAACTAATAAGCAACTCCTTTGCTATTATCTGCTACGTACTCAACCGTCGAACACTGCACGAAAACGAACTGACTTGAGATTCTCCCAGAGAACTCTTTGGAGAGGAAGCAATAGATGAGCGTTTATAACTGATAAACAACTCGTTTGCTAGTATCTGCTATATCCTCGACTGTCAAAAGTATTAAGATCATCGTTTTACTTCCCTGTCAATCAGCACGGTAGCAGAGCGTGGTATCGACCCACGGACCTCTGCTACCATAATTGAAATATAAGAGCCCGTTCAGACATGTCGTTTATAACTGACAAACAACTTGTTTGCTAGTATCTGCTATATCCTCGACTGTCAAAAGTATTAAGATCATCGTTTTACTTTCCTGCCAATCAGCACGGTAGCAGAGCGTGGTTTCGACCCACGGACCTCTGCTACCATAATTGAAATATAAGAGCCCGTTCAGACATGTCGTTTATAACTGACAAACAACTTGTTTGCTAGTATCTGCTACATCCTCGACCGTCAAAACTATTAAGATCATCGTTTTACTTCCCTGCCAATCAACACGGTAGCAGAGCGTGGTTTCGATCCACGGACCTCTGCTACCGTAATTGAAATATAAGAGCCCGTTCAGACATGTCGTTTATAACTGACAAACAACTTGTTTGCTAGTGTCTACTAGGTACTCGATCGTCATACACTACACTCTACGGACTGACTTGAGATTCTCCCCGGAGAACTCCTTGGAGAGGAACTTGGCGAAGTGCTCCTGGCCGGCGGGGTCGGCCAGCAGCTCGCGCAGCCCGAAGGCCCAGCGACGCACGCGCCGGAGCGGCAGCGGGTCCTTGCTGCAAGTTAAATAACGACATCACCAGATTGATCAGCATCATCAGTTACGTCATCCTGAGGATGCTGTTGTGGCTGCCGAAGCACTACAGTGCATCTGGCATGTTAGCCGAGGCGCGACTGGATGACTTTTTTGCCATCAGGCGAAAAAGAGTTGCCTCCATGCTGAGACGTGTGCGCGGGAGCAGCTACGGACTGCTCAGGGCGCTGGCCGAGAGACTCGACTGCCCGATCACTACATTCTGGGTAGAGGTGGCCATTAGGAGGGCTATATAGTCCTCTGTTTTTAATTGCATTAATGTTTTCATTTTATTCTATCTTTTTAGTAGATCCACAATATGGATCAAAATGGTCTGAAATAAATGATTTTTATTTATTTTATTTATTACTTTTAAGGCTCGGTGCGAGCAAGCTGTCTCCATACAAACATTGTGCAAGTTTTCTTAGCTTGTGTTTACATTACACTTATGATTTATGGTCAGTACGCTTATTTTCCTGTTAGAACCTGGCCAATTTTATTTTTAATTTTATTTTTGGCTATGAATAAATGTTTCTTTCTTTCTATGTACTCACCATTGTTTCTCCATCTCCCATAGTTCGGTGGTCTCGTGTATCCAAGGGTTTGGGTATTCGGGCGGTGTCAGGAACATATCGTATTCCGCGTATTGCTCGCAGTACGCTATGAAACTGTAAACAAACACATTGTTTGATTCAAAACGAATCAAATAGCAGTTTATGCATTAGTGTGAGACTTTAGTTCAATGGGTAACTTATTAAACAACATAATAGCTTGGTAACACGACGAATGCTTGACAACTTGGAGCTTAGTGCTAACAGGCTGCGGCAGATCCCTCCGCCTAGAAGCCAACCGCTTTTCCCTCTGGTCTTTAGATTCTATTTCATGCAAATGTTTAATCAAGTCTGTCAACACAACCAAAATACCGGATAATTTGCAGCCCATACAAAATTTTTCGTTGTACATTTGGTAAATCGTGGTTCCGGTACCCTAACTATGGTCCGATTGTTATAGGTTTTTGATATGCCGTAAAGGACAATATTTGTCATCGTATCCCGAAATTTTCGACCCTCCAGCTCCATATCTTTCTCCGCCATCTTGGAAAATCTGTCATATTTTTCAGTTTTTTTCCTTGTACTGTCGCTAAAGTTCATTTTAGTGGTAAACATGGTTCGGCAATATTATATTGTAGAACATAAAATGTTCTAAACCTTTTGGCTACAAAGATTTTTTCTATGACCCCTAGGGACGAAGGTATGACAGGAGATATCTTTAAAACTGCAATTTTTTCTAGTATTCCTCCCATATTTGCGTTTTAAGTGCATTTTATTAGCGCTAACTATAGTTTTGCAATATTGTATCACAAAATGTGCTACAACTCTTCTATTGAAATATTTTTTCCATGATCATCAGGAAAGAAGATACGAAGTCATCTATGGAGTACTACCGTCGATATTTGCTTCTATTTCCAGTTTTGGTGGTAGGATATGGAGGGAGGGGGCGGGAGGGGAGCTGGGTTTGGTGGGTAAGGGCGTTCATTGTATGTTTGAGAAAAGCACTATACAAGCCTCGGCGCGAACAGAGATTGTCGGCCTCGTATCTCTTGATATCTACCGATATCTATAACTACTCGGCCGGCATTCCCCTATTTCGCGGCCTCTGCAGTAATGTACTATTGTTGAGCCTGGCTATGATAGGGTCTGACTTACATCTCGGCGACCTTGCTGACGCGCACGTTGCGCCGCTCGAGCCTGGCGCGCAGCATGGCGAGCTGGCGCCGCGCCGCCTCCAACTGCCGCTCCATGCTCGGCGGAGGGACCTGCCCAAACCACAATCATCCTTATTTACTCGGCCTGCCAACACGAAGTTCAGGCATGAGTCAAGCGCTCGTTGATGTCTTCATTGTACCGTGGTTTCACCAAATGGTCACAACGGAAGACCAGCGCTAGCTATGCCAGCATAAGGCTAAGTTGTGACCATTTCGTGGCAAAATTCGGTTTTGTAATGTACTATTTGTAAGTGTTTTGTTAGTCACGAATCAATGCTTTTTTTCTTTTGTTCTGTATCCCCCGGCCGTAGGGACGGCATTTTCCATGTTTCGGGCGCGGAATCGTGGATGACACGCATTTTAATTTCGGAGCTCATCCAAGATCATCAGGAAGTAGCGTTGGCTGTGTTTAACTACCACACCACGCCGTGATGCGAAATAACAGAACTACTACAAAGGTTCGCGTCGTTTTTGACGCATCTTGTAAAGCGATTAATGGTAGATCCCTTAACGATGATCTCCTGTTTCCGGCGCGTAATCGTGGATGACACGCATTTTAATTTTAGAGCTCATCTAAGATCAGCAGGAAATAGTATTGTTTAACTGCCACACCACGCCGTGATGCGAAACGACAGAACTACTACAAAGGTTCGCGTCGTTTTTGACGCATCTTGTAAAGCGGTTAATGGTACTTACATCACATTATCATGGAATGTACTTACTTTCTAAAAGCATATTCGGAATGGCACTAAGGATTTACAATAAGTTACCAAAAGCCATCCTCAATCTTCATGACCTACATATGTTTAAAAAAGAGTTGTATATTTTTTTAGTTAAGAAGTCATATTATACTTAAAAGGTTTGTTATAACGGGTCTAACGCGACGACCGCTTTAGCTTAGTTGGTAGTGACCCTGCCTACGAAGCTGGAGGTCCCGGGTTCGAATCCCGGCCGGGGCATTTATTTGTGTGATGAACACGAATATTTGTTCTTGGGTCTTGGATGTCTTCTATGTATTTAAGTATTTATTTATCTATATAAGTATGTATATCGTCGCTTAGTACCCATAGTACAAGCTTTGCTTAGTTTGGGACTAGGTTGATTTGTGTAAGATTGTCCACAAATATTTATATTTTATTTTATATTTATATTTATGTATTTACCTTTTAACGTTAGTTTTAGTGTTACAAAGCGCGAGAGTTTAAAGTCATATTATTCCATTCTAGTTTTTAAATGATTACGACGTACTCGTAAAATAATGAACAAATTTACTATAAATTAATAATGTAATATAATAATTTAAATTATCAGATCTTTAGGTATACCTAGTGTTTAAGAATGCATGCGGCATGCTGAGCTAATTGCTAATTGCATTTGTATGCCTTATGGCTAGACATAGTGATACCGAACTACAGAGAAGAGGACACCTATGTAAATAAAGACAAATAAAATAATTTATATTTGTAATGGCGTGTTTGCATTTTGCGATATTGTTAACAGCCCAAAATGACATTTTGCTCGAATTTGGATCAGCCCAACTGGGGAAGTACCTCCGACTTGCAGAAAACCAGAGTCATAATAACTTTATTTATTATACAAGTATGTAGTATTGTGTTCCTGGAGGTGAGCTGGCAACCCAGAGCTCCGAGGATGCACTATACAGACAGATTAAAGTTGTAAGATACTGATTTCTAACGTTTATTGTGCTGGCAATGTCCCGCTGAGATCATAATAGATTATCGGATGTTTCGCGTAACGTTTGGAGTGTCCTCCACTCCTTATCTTGCGGTAAAAAATCTACAACAAGGGGGTAAAGATGATGGGAAAGATTGTCCATTGGCTGCAGACAGGTGCTGAAAGATTTTTACATGGATGACTGTTTAAATATAAAACCTGTATCGTCCTTCATTCAAATCGAATTAGCGCAACCTAGCCGCGAGTGCAAAGCACGCGAGAGTGATGATGGCGATGGTGTCGAAACGTGGAAACTATGAGTCTATCAAACATGGAGTAATGCATATTATCGCGCTGCGCTTTTACGGTCGGAAATATTGGTAAATCATGATATAATTCTGGATTAAACTGTGTTGGTGTATAGCGAAAGATAACTGTGACACGTAGTGCAAGAAAAGTATTGGAGATCCAGTCCTCTGATGCTGGGCGAGCATCGAACGCGGTCTTCTCAATGACGGAGCGAAACAACAGGTATGTGACTGGTTCTGTTTGTATGAAAACGATTCTGGTATTGCCTACATTGGGGTTTTAGCTTATTCATTACAAATTCAAAAAGTTTATGATTATGAAAGTTTATGGAAAAGAATATCCCATCAAAAACATTACATGTAAAAAGATGCAAGTCTCGCAACATAGTTCTTTTACAACAAAAAGTAATGATATGTAATCTTAAACCAAGTCTGTTATATTTTAGTCAGTAGTACCGGAGGCGTGCCCACAGAACAAAATTTCCACCGACTTGCATCAGAATTAGGTACTTTATGTTTTTGATCATGTCATTATATATATTAAAAAAAATAAAGTTATGCAGATGCAAGTCGGTGGAAATTTTGTACTGTGGGCACCCCTCCGGTACTATTGACTAAAATATAACAGACTTGGTTTAAGATTACATATCATTACTTTTTGTTGTAAAAGAACTATGTTGCGAGACTTGCATCTTTTTACATGTAATGTTTTTGATGGGATCTCATCCCTTTTTTTTTCTTTTCAGGTATGTATGATTTCTAGTAACGAACATGCAAACTGTAAAAGTAACTTTGTAATCGCATGTATTTTGTATAGGATTACAAACTTACTTATGCAGTTTGTATATCTCAGATACGTGACTGATATTGCAATATTTTTTAATTTTCTAGCAATTAATAGGCTAAAAACTAATTATGTTTAAAATTTGGAGCTTGTGGGTCTGCTAGAAGTACCTTAAACGATTGATGATCTGTCAGTCAGTCAGTGAGTCAGTGACAAAACTAAGGAATTTTGAAGGGCAATAGTTCTTAAAATAAAAGTTCAAATTGAATGTTATTGAGAATATATCTAACCCATATTATGCCCAACATGTTACTGAAAATTCAGGGTTCTAGCTTTAACTGGGACAAAATTACAGGATGTTGAAAATGGCCTGAATGGCTTCGAGAAAAGGATGGTACGGCCGTCCACCTTTTTGCTCGACTTGCGGGGGCACTGCCGTGCCCCCAGATTTATAGTATGTATATGAAAGTTTGTTTCCAAAATCTCTCAATTCAAAAAATATGTATATTTATCCACAAATAATTAGACCACTTCAATAACAGTGCAGTGCGCTGCGCTAGTGTTTGTTCGCCTTTTGCTATAAATTTCTTTGTAATTCAAATAGTTTTTCTTTTTTCTCCAAATTATAACTCATAGCCATGATGTGTACATATATTTTTGGACTGTAATCTGGTCATGTGTGTCTCTTCTATGTATTTTTCTGTACATTTTGATTACTGTCTGTTTTATGTACCTTTTGAAATAAATTAAAATAAATCATTCCGAAATTGTCAGTTTATTAAGCAAGGCGGGATTCCAGCTGCAAAAGTAGGAAAGTAAAAGCCCAAAACTGAGGAACACGCTAGAAGACTCAAAATCGAGTAACAGTATTATAAAATATCGGCCAACACAAATGATTTCCACTATAAATTAGTACGTATACGTGTATTAGTGTGTGCTTTTGTTCTACCTCTGTATCCCTGTTTCTTTGTTTTTCTTTTGTATGTGTGCTTATGTGAGGTGTGCAATAAAGAGTATTTGTATTGGGTATTGTATTGTGTATACGAGGACGAGTATGTGTATGTGCCTAAAATTACCTTGTTCGCTTCTGGAATGCACACAGTTATTTCTGGTTGAGACGTTTCACCTGCAAAAACAATTGTTTTTTAATGAAAAAAGAAACTTTGCATAGCAAACTCATGAATAGGGTTGTTGACTCAAAATTTTTTACTACTCCAAAAGAACACTCCACAAGCTACGTTAGCCCAGTGGTTCAAGCATTCGGCTGTCAAGCGGCGGTCGTGGGTTCGAATCCCAGCTCGTGCCAATGAGTTTTTCGGAACTTATGTACGGAATATCATTTGATATTTACCGTTAGCTTTTCGGTGAAGGAAAACATCGTGAGGAAACCTGCATACATCCGCGAAGAAATTCAAAGTTGTATGTGAAGTCCCCAACCCGCTCTGGGCCAGCGTGGGGACTACTGCCCAATCCCTCTCATCTAAGAGAGGAGACCGGTGCCCAGCAGTGGGACGTGTATAGGCTGATGATGATGACTCGAAAAGAAACAGCGCATAAAATATGACAAATGGTGAAAATCCTAGTCAAATATCTCAAAAAAAAAACCAAGCTACAACCGTTTTAATGTTTCGAGTTGAGAAAAAACGCTCGAATTCCGTGACGTCACGGACCTCGAGCGCCATACTAAATGACGATCGTTCCAATACAAAGGTACTTTTTGAGGAAAAGGGACAGTTTATGCCCCATCTTAAAACTTCGAGGACATAACTATGTAATTATTTATTCTTTTGAGTTACTTTTTTCGCAATTTGATTGAGAATTAGATCCTTTTTCGAGAAAATTCGAACTTATTGATGTTCTTATTTGGGTCATTGTCAGTCGGAAAAACAAAAGTTGTCCATTCGGTGGACAATAGTTAACGGCTTGTGTGCATGTAAGTTACGTTTTTATTACATGGATTTATAGACTCGGAATTACAGATTATGCGGGTTATCAGATCAATCGAAAATTAAACTTTGTGTTTGTGTGACCACCGAAAAGACGCGCACCTAAATCTGACAATGACCCATTTGGTGTCAACATCCTTTTTATGTCGAGAAATTGACTTACCGTTTTCTTTGACCACGTTTTCAGTTTTCTTTTGAATCTCTTCCTCGCTCTCTTCAGGGTTTGTGATTGTGACTATCGGGTTGTTCTGAAATTGGCACAAAATAGAATATGAACGTGGCGTTAAGTTGTTACCTAATTTACTATACATTTTAATGTATACAAATACAAATACAAATACTTTATTAATAACGCCAAGTTACATGTCAGGGGTAAGTACCTACTAAAACATCGGTACATTATATACTCGTACATTATATAAAACTTCAATTCATTAAATTAATTGCAATCATTTACATTTCATTAACTTTTTGATTAAATACAGTTTTTTAGTTGCTAATTGCTATTTGACTAGAAGTATCATAATGTATATACTTAAGTATAAACTCATTGAATGGGGAGCTCATAGAACTCATGTATAGAGTAAAATGTATGGTCAAGGAGCCATTTACGCAATCTTAACCTAAATACCACTATGGAAGTTGCATCTTTTGTAATAGTGTCCGGTAGCCTATTATATACTGACGGCCCCATGATATAGACCGACCTCTCCGACTTACGCAGCTTGTGTGAGGGCGTGACAAGGAGGTGGGCGAGTTTATTGCTGCGCATCAAATGGGATGTGTTGATACCTCGCTGCCGAAATACGTCCAAGTTGTTGTGTGTGAAAAGGGCGACCTGGTAGATGAGTTCGCAGGGAAGAGGCATAATATTTAACATCTTAAATAGCTCTCTGCATGACTCATCGTCGGGTACGCCCACAATAGCGCGTACGGCGAATTTTGCATTCTGAAGGCTCGCTCGGCGTCCGCCGCTCGCGCCCACAGCTCCACCCCGTACGTGATGAGGCTGTGGACGGTCGCGAAATAGCATGACAATACTACACTGCGAGATGCGGTACCAGCGAGCCGACGGAGTGCAAAGCAGGCCCGGCCCAACTTGGAACAGATTTCGTCAATGTGGCACTCCCAAGTAAGACTGCTGTCGATTTGAAATCCCAGTAGTTTTGTCGATTGAACCATCTGTAAAGCGGTTTGTTCGACAGTTACTTTACATGGTGGCGGTGTCGTCCCATTCAGCTGAAATGATAGAAACAGAGTTTTTTCTCTGTTTAACGCTAGACCGTTTAATCGAAACCACCACTCGAGTTGTCGAACTACGGAATTATACTTTTGCTCCAGCTCACACGATGTCGGTGCAGTCACCACGGCAGCGACGTCATCGGCGTACATGTAAATCTCCGCTTGTTTTATGGCGCTGGGCAGATCATTGAGCAGCAAGCTAAAAAGAGTATTCGACAGGCATGAGCCCTGTGGTACGCCCATCGTGTTGATCATCTCTGACGATTTGATCCGCCCTTTGTCGCCGAAAACTGTTTGGGAACGGTCAGACATAAAAGATGTCAGCAAGGACAGGACTGGGCCACGTATACCGTAGAACATAAGTTTATCGGCAATAAGTTGGTGGTCGGCGGTGTCAAACGCGCGCGAGAGGTCGCAGCACAACAGCGCGACGTGCTGGCCCGCCTCGCGCGCGCTCAACACGCGCCACACCACTTCGCGAACTAAGTCGGTGGTGGCGCGTCCAGCCCTGTAAGCATACTGCCTATCCGTCATAATGTCACGCTGTGCAATAAAAGATAGAAGCCTTTTATTTAATCCCACCTCAAACACCTTACTGATAGCGGGAACTAGCGATATTGGCCTGTACGATTTCATATCTGCCTTTTTGCCTTTTCCTTTGAAAAGGGGGGATATTTTCACTCTTTTTAGAGGTGCGGGATATTCGCCCTTCCTTACGCAAACATTAAATAGGTAGGCTACAATGCACGCGATCTGCTGGGAGACTGATCGGAGTAGGTTGGGTGAAATACCGTACAGGTCGGTGCTATTTTTTGGGGCTACATGTTTATTTAGGATTAATGTAATTTCATCCGGGGAAAACAAAGTAAGCCGCAGAGAGGAATCGCTCGCGGGCGCGGCGGCGCGCAGCGCGGTGTGCGCGCGCGTCACGTCGGCCGGCGGCGCGCCGCATCGGCTGGCGGCCGTCGTGAACTCTGTGTTCAATGCATCGACTAGTTGTTGTTTCGTGTCAAATGCTGTGCCGTCAGAATTTCGTAGCAAGTCTGTATAATCGACCCTATCGCAGTTTCGCCGACCGAGTTCTGTAGATATTATGTTCCACATACATTTAGCCTTATTTGGGTGGTCGCGAATTGTTTTTGAGTAGTGGTTGGTTCGTTTTTCTTTTAACATACAATCATATTTTGCGGAGTAATTTTCTAATATATCTATTAAGTTTTCGTTATGTGGGAAGATTTGTTTTAAATGTAGAATATCGAGTAATAGGTTTTTTAGATTATAGATATCGCTATCGATCCAGGTTTTGCGCAGTACAAGGTTGGGTTGCTTGCGTATAGGGAATCATATATTAAACTTGTCAATTATAATATTTAACAGGGTTTTTGCGAGCGTATGACAGTCACCGCCCGCACGCTCTGCCACCGCAGCCCAGTCGATGGATTCGAGGGCGTTTGCGAAACTATTCTTATTCGCTTTAGTGATGGACCGTCGTGCGACGCATTGCGGCGGCGGCGCGGCGGTACGCACCAAGCGCACGCGCTGCGCGTCGTGGTCGCTGAGGTGCGCCGCGACGCCGGTGACGCTGGTGACGCGCTGCGCGGGGAGGTTACAGTACACATGATCTAATAATGTTGCCGTATCTCCCTCCGACCTTGTCGCGAAATCTATTACTTGGTTAAAGTTATACCTAGATAAGATATCAACTAATTCTTTTTTCGATTTAGAACTTTTAAACCAGTTTATGTTAATATCTCCCATTATAACGGCGTCTAGTCCTTCGTTACATACTTTATGTAATAATTTTTCAAATAATTTCAGATATGCAATATCGTCCGTTTGATTAGAGTGATATATCGCAACAACCAACATATTCTCTTTAACGAGCTGGACGGCACACACATCAAACAGTTGTTCGATTATAGCTTATCTTTTAACCAAACAGTTAAAAGATAAGCTAATTAGTCAATCTATTGCTAAAGATCGTAAGTGATTTCTCACACATAGCAAAGGCCTTCTCCATACAAACTTTGTGCAAGTTTTATCCGTCGGTTTTGGCACTCCCGCATATATATATTTTTTGTTGTTAATATAGGATATACGAAGAATGTCAAGCAAAAAAATCAAAAATTTCAATAAAATTAAAATTAAAAAAATACACGAAATATTTTTTTGAGGGTCTGGATAACAGAAAAATAAGCATACTGGCCAAAAATCATAAGTGTAATGCAAACACAAGCAAAGAAAAACTTGCACAAAGTTTGTATGGAGAGTGCTTGCCTCTTCAGGCGCCTTAAGAGGATTGTGTAGCAAACATTTCTATACAAAAACGTACTTCGGGCGCCAACGTTTTCCACCCCCTAAACCTGAACCGATTTGCATGATTTTTGGAAATGATGTAAGTATCATTAAATACTAGGTTTATACTTTTCGATTTTTTGGAAATATTGCACACAATTGAAAACATGAACCCTTAAAGTTTCGATTTTTTGACAAGAAAACTTCGTCCTGGGTTTTTGTTAATGTTTCATAAACTAGAAAGAATTACGTAAAAATCAAAACGTATTAACCTAGTTAAGGATGTGAGGAATCGATCAAGGCCAATATTGTCTCATTTGATAAAGGTTTAAGAGGAGGGGTAGGGCAAGCTCTCTCCATACAAACTTTGTGCAGGATTTTCTTTGTTTGTGCTTTCATTAAGGTTATGATTTTTGGTCAGTATGCTTATTTTTCTGTTAACTATTTCGTGATGTAATTTTTTTTTCATTGATATTATTTTTAATTTTTTTGAAATATTTGAAAATTTCCACATCAATTTCTTCGCATATCTAATATTTACATCCAAAAAAAATATTACATTTGTTAGTGCCAAAACCTAGGAATAAAACGTGCACAGAGTTTGTATGGAGAATGCCTTGCCCACCCCTGCGCCTTAAGGGGTGGAAAACGTTGGCGCCCGAAGCACTAATTCTGCGAGAAATTACTACTATCTCTATCGCACGCAAGAATATTCCGGAATGCCTGTTCTCACTCGCGCCATAGGTTCACAATAGTCTTAAGTTTTATGGCTGTTTGGGCTTAGATCACCGTATAAACCAGGGGTCGGCAGTAGGCGGATCGCGGAAGGTGGAACCGCGGACCCCAAATGATGTTAAATATGCTGCATTGCATAATGATTTCATTCAAAGATTTTTTTTCTGGACCACGAATTTTTTTTCTATCATATCCGGACCCCACATAAAACTAATTGCCGACCCCTGGTATAACTTATTATTATTATTATCGTACGGCCTTGAAAACTAGTCCTGCGTGTGTTACAAATCTATATCTAAATTTTTTAGCCAGTCTATGGCCGCCTCAGAGCACTCGCTAAGCTCCTTGATGCCACCAGCAAAACATCGGTTGGGACACTCCTGTACGATATGGAAAACTGTTTGCTGCGGTGCGCCACAGTCACACGCCGGCGACTCTTTCAGGCCCCACTTGTGCAGAAAGTAGTCGCAGCGAGCGACTCCCGTGCGGATGCGGTTCAGCGTCGTCCAGTTTTTACGGCTGGCGTTGAAACCAGGCAACTGGACGAACGGTTCTCCCACAAGGCTGCCCGCTGAGCACTCCTGGGCCGTCCAGTCAGCCGACCAGGAAGACCGTGTGCTAAACGGCAGGCGGATGGCCGGATCAGTCCAAATGGGCCTGCGCGAGGGGAGTCGCTTTGGTAATCCCTGTCCAGGGTTTTGGTGATTGGCAGCCTGTGTGGGAGTATGGTGCTGGCCGCCTTGCCCTATTAACTTACTATACCTTGAGGTTATGCTGCTGAATCAACTCCTGGCACTGTCGCATCCTTTTGGCCTTGAGAGCGTTGATGCGGGAGAGTTTCTTAGGGTCCAGCTCGGTCGTGTTCACACAGCCCGGCTGAAACAAATAAAAAATTGCGGACAAACTTACACAAATCGAGCCCTAAAGTAAGCTCAATAAGCGAGCCTTACTGAGCTTACTTAAAAAACAAAAAAAAAACCGGCCAAGTGCGAGTCCGACTTCGCACTTTTAGTGTTCCGAACCAACCTCAAAAAATGTAATTTATCAATATATTAGTATTTGTTGGTAAAATATACGTAATAATAAACATTATCACCAAATTTCAAGTTCACAGGTCAAAGGGAAGTTGAAAAATTCTTCGGAATAAAATTTTGTGACGGACGACGGACAGACGGACGCATGAGTGACAACAATAGGTTTCCGTTTTGACCCTTCGGGTACGGAACCCTAAAAATTATGACAAGGGTGGCAGGTGCGTAGCCTAAAAATGGGTCACGTAGTATGCTACATTCCCTCTGTTAAGAGTTTTTTGCTAGATATATGCCTATACAAACCCCCGACAAAGAAGTATTCGCTTCAAAAACCGGCCAAGTGCGAGTCGAACTGCGCACATTTAGGGTCCGGAACCAACCTCAAAAATATGATTTATCAATATATTAGTATTTGTTGGTAAAATATACGTAATAATGAACATTATCACCAAATTTCAAGTTCATAGGTCAATGGGAAGTCAAAAAATTCTTCGGAACAAAATTTTGTGACATACGACGGACGGACAACAATAGGGTTCCGTTTTGACCCTTCGGGTACGGAACCCTAAAAATTAAACTTACCATCGGGCGATGAACATCCCAGAAAGCTCTCTCCTGGCTGTCTAGAACTTTCCGTTCGAGCTTATCTCGTTTTTTATCCACCTGTTAAAATACAAAACAATACGTTACAAACATCATTGTGTGTAAGTTTATGTCAACTCGTGCCTTGTGATGTTGAATAATAGTACAGTACCTGGGAGACCGAGCCTTGCTCGGTGTTTTCCCGTAAACCAGGCAGATATTAAGTAGATAAACAGACCTATATAAAGCTGCAACCCGACACATTTCTATTGACATAATTGGGTCATAAACAGATTTAGGTTCGCGTCTTTCCTGTGGACATATCAAAAGTTAAGGGCTACAAAGCTTAATTTTGGATTGGTCTAGTAACCCGCATAAACGGCGTCTTCCGGTTCTATAAATCCATGTAATAAAATCATAACTCACATGCTCATATGCCGTTAACTATTGACCACAGGAGAGACGACTTTTGTTTTTTGCAAGTGTTTATGACCCCATTGTTCTCCTAGTGAGGTCCCTCAGGTCTAATACGATGTCTGGGAAAAGTGTAGGGGGTGGCTCCGTGACTACCAGAGAAATACCTCTGAAAACCTCTGAATACCTCTTTTTAGGGTTCCGTAGTAAACAAGGAACCCTTATAGTTTCGCCATGTCCGTCCGTCCGTCCGTCCGTCCGTCCGACCCCCGTTTTTCTCAGTAACCGTTAGTACTAGAAAGCTGTAATTTGGCATGAGTATACATATCAATGACGCCAACAAAACGGTAGAATAAAAGCTTTAAAAAAAATTTTTTTTAGGGTACCTCCCCTACATGTAAAGTGATGGTGAATTTTTTTTTTCTTCCAAGCCCCATCGTGTGGGGTATCGTTAGATAGCTCTTTCAAAAATATTATAAGGTTTGCAAAAGCATTTTTTGATTAAAGAATTGGTTGGCGTGATATTAAGCTTTGAAGTGATAATTTTTGTTATGGTCAAGTCCCCCCCCCCCCCCCCTGCCAGCTAAACGGTGGCTACTAGGCATGTGAAAAAAATCATGGTAATAGTATATACGATGAATTTAAAAGGAAAACTATGAAGGTTGACTGGTAGAGAATGCCTTATGGCATTAAGTTCGCCTTTTGTACCAGATTGTTACTGTGCAATAAAGTTTAAATAAATAAATAAATAATAAAACTATCACAGCTAAGTAGACATTACTAGTTAACGAGTAATAGTCGAACTTCAGAAATGTACTTTGCAAAAGCAAACTTTCGTACAATTTCCATTGATACCTTAGATAATGTTGTTAATTCTGTCAAAAACATAGTAAATATAAGTTTGCGAACTTTTTAGTCCTCATGATGTAACGGGTAGACGACTACGGAACCCTACCTTGCGCGTGGCCCGACACGCACTTGGCCGGTTTTATATATTCTAATGTACACCATGTTTTAATGTAAAATAAATAATTGATTGATTGATTGAAAACCAAAAAGTTAAACGGCGATTATTTTTTGGCAAAAATTTCAAAATGGGCTAGCGCGTTGAGAGTTCGCATGCGGGGACTCAGGGGGCAAAACAACTTTTGAGTAATTTTTGCGAGCCCGAAGGGCGAGCTTCATGCTGCCAGGCTGCAGGCATTCAAGTGGTCAGGTGCACCCCCCCCCCCCCCCCCACCCCTCAAATATAGTCAATCAAGAGCCGCGGGAGTACCAAACCACCGAAAATCCTATATAAATACAAGGTTTCGCGAGCCCGAAGGGCGAGCTTCAGGCTGCGAGGCCGCAGGCCGAGCTCGGTCGAGGGCCAAAGTCCCGGAACCCCACCCCGAGTGCCCAAGCGTCCCCCCCCCCCCCAAGTAATTTTTGCGAGATCGATACGGGAGGAAAGGGTTGCCTAACTATGAACTAACATGTGACCCATGTATCTTACAAGCGAACCTGAGGGCCGAAGGCCTGAAGGTGAGAGGCAAGGCTTCGCGAGGCCCAAGGCCGAGTGTCCTATCAGAGCGCGCTCTCCATGCGAGCCCGAGAGCCGCTTGCGGCCCGAAGGGCGAGCCCACGCAAACACTCACTATTCCTATCATTGTTACAATCGAACCTAAGGGCCGAAGGGCGAGCTTCAGGCCGCCAGGCCGCAGGCGTTCAAGTGGTCAGGTGCCCCCCCCCCCCCCCCCTCCTCTCAAATGTTTGGCGAGGCCGAAGGCCGAGCCGCGGGAGTACCAAGCCACCGAAAATCCTATATAAATACAAGGTTTCGCGAGCCCGAAGGGCGAGCTTCAGGCTGCGAGGAACCCCACCCCGAGTGCCTAAGCGTCCCGTCCCCCCCAAGTAATTTTTGCGAGATCGATACGGGAGGAAAGGGTTGCCTAACTATTCATATGACCCATGTATCTTACACTCGAACCTGAGAGCCGAAGGCCCGAAGGTGAGCGGTAAAGCTAAGCCTGAAGGCCAAGCTCACGCGTACACTCGCGTACACGCGGAACCTGAGGGCCGAAGGACCAAAGGTGAGCGATAAGGCCGACCTCACGCGTACACTCGAAGTTTAGGGCAGAAGGGCAATAAAGGACAACTAAGGACGAATACACAACAACAACACAAATGTTTTTCCTCAGGTCTGCCTTGGATGCGTACATTAAACGTTTTTCTCAAAGGCTTCCTAGGCATTTCAAAGTCCTCACGACACTTGCATATAGGTATACACATTTTAAATAAACATTGTTATTGAATTCCTGGCTACTCGACTAATTCCTTCTCCGATCTGTTTTAATAACGCATTCAGTAAATAAATGTCAGTGCGAAATAAAATGATAACAATTTCTTCATCGAGATTCAATTATTTTTTTTAAACCGCGATCAAAATAAACTGAAAAAATCAAAATAAACATAAATAAACGTGAAACCCGACCACATAATGGGCTATGATGGTGCGAGAAAAGGACGCAGCTATGCGGTGGAACGAGACAAAATTGTAAGCTTATAAGAACGACTTTAATACTCATTGCAAGAAGCTTAGGGTTGCGTGCTGAACATTCGTTTGAAGCCTGATAATATGGCTTTGAATGACGTCACGTTATATTGCATCTCTTTCATTCTAATATAAGATGGATCTAATGAAAGAGATTAAATATAACAGTGACGTCATTCAAAGTCATATTTTCTGGCTTTAAACGAATGTTCGGCACGCAACCTCCAGGATGTAGGTATCTAAACTTTTTGATTCATTGAGATTATTTGACACCGCAGAACGTGCCCATAGATATAATATATATATACTCTATAGTTATAGATGCGCCAACGAGCGACCGGGGCTATTTCTTTCTCATACTTTTGCTCATATTCATATAAAATTTGTACTACGTAATTAGTCCGGTTTGCATGTCCAATGTATTGCTTATTGCTTATGGAAATTTGCATTTGCCTGTAACCCGACCATGCAAAAACGTCCGGTCGGTGATAGGGACAAAACATCTCCCCTCTCTCTCTCTCAGCCTCTTTTCTATTTCCTCTTATAGGAATCGCAATAAGACTATCTTTCTCTAGCAAAGCGTGTCAGCCCCTTGAACGTGTCTGATAAAGAACCTCGTAAGGCGTTGTCATGTGTCATTCTTTCTAAATGCTAAACAAAACAAGATTTATACTCGCCTCACCATACTTCCTTATATGTCTTGACCCTGAGATTCGTGACAACTATGTGCATATTCGTAGGTCAGGCTTATACTGGTTCTTCTGACACTAATTTTCTGTACGTCAGCAGCCATTGTAAATATCAATCACGAACAAAAGTAAAAACATGAAAACTCGAAAACACGCATTTTCTCAAATATAAGACTGAGCTAGATCGATTGCTCGTCCCCGAAAACCCCCACATACCAAATTTCATCAAAATCGTTAGAGCCGTTTCCGAGATCCCCGAAATAAATATATATACATATATATATATAAATAAATAAATATACAAGAATTGCTCGTTTAAAGATATAAGATTACTTAACAAGGGTGGTAAAACAAAGAATGTCTCAGATCGCAGGTATTTGACGCCCGAGCCGAAGGCAAGGGCGATAAATATGCGATCTTAGGCTTTCTTTATTACCGCCCGTGTTAAGTACAAAATTTTATGTCACCCCCTGGCCAGGAAGTGGAATTTCCCGCGCGCGGAGCGTGCGGTAATTGCCGCTTTATGGCAAGGTGTGACATAATAGTACATTACTTACCAAGGGCGATAAAACAAAGAATGTCTCAGATCGCAGGTATTTTACGCCCGAGCCGAAGGCAAGGGCGATAAATATGCGATCTGAGGCTTTCTTTATTATCGCCCGTGGTAAGTACAAGATTTTATGTCACCCCCTGGCCAGGAAGTGGGTTTTTTCGCGCGCGGAGCGTGCGATAATGGCCACTTTATGGCCAGGTGTGACATAAAATATTTCTATGTCTATGTCTATCATCGTTCGTAAATTATCACCTATAATGGGTCATAAACACTTGAAAAAACCGGTCAAGTGCGAGTCAGACTCGCGCACGAAGGGTTCCTTACCATTATCTATAAAAACGGCAAAAAAATCATGTCTGTATGGGAGCCCCCTTAAACATTTATTTTATTCTGTTTTTTAGTATATGTTGTTATAGCGGCAACAGAAATACATCATCTGTGTAAATTTCAACTGTCTTAACTATCATGGTCTAAAGTTTACAATCTACCGAAAGATATGCGTTCAATTGTAAACTGTATGTCCAGTCCAGCCATGGTCTAGGCACGAGGGTGACACGCGAAGGAACGTAAGCGCTGTGGGTAAGTATATGTGCGTGCGCTGTCGGTACACGCGTCAATTGTGTGCGCGGGTGCGTGGCGCGTGGCGCGGACGAATCGCGAGACGCGACGGCACCCGATCGGCACCAGGCGGGTCTCTCAGGGACGAGGTAACTGACCTCCGTGCGGGGGGTTCGTGGCCGTTCTGTATGTAGTACTATTATATTATTCTGTGCATGGACTCACCTTGCTCTGAGCCTCTGCCTGCATGAAGATGAACTCCCACTTCCGGCTGAACATCTTCTGGAGACGAGCGAGGGACTCTGCCTCGTAATCCGCCAGTTCTAATCGGGCTTTGTTCTGCATCGTCCGCTTGCAGAGATACACCGCTGTAATATAATGTAGTAGTTTATGCAACTGTTACATAATGAGATGCTTTAAAAGCGAGTGTTTACACTGAATCTAAAAATGATTGTACCTACTAAGATAATAGTAGTTTATGCAACTGGTACATAATGAGGGGCATGCCTAATTATGTACAGTTGCATACACTACTTTATCTACATCCATATATTAAATCCTCTTTCATGTGTTTCGTGTGGGCACGTCTCGCCGGCGTGCGCCATGTTTGCCTCGACAGGCCGGCCCGCCGCAGCTGTGTCCTTATATTGTACGTGATCTCATAAGAGTGTTCTATTTGGTGATCTTATAGGGGACGCGCGCAACCGCCGCACAGTTTATTATAAAGCGGGGTCTTATCTACGGTTTTTGAACTTATTAAAGAGGATTTACTATATGGGTGTAGATAAATGTTATTTTATATTAAATGTGTTATGCAGAATTTTAATGTGACATGTAATATTTAACAATATTATAAATAAAGAGTATGAGTATGAGAAGCAGGCGAGTTTCATAATAATATCACACGAGTTATTTGGGGCCGGTTGGCGTTGGGGGGATTGACGAAGTACGACAAGGGGTGGGAAGGGGTCCTTAAGAAATATTTTCTTAATGTAATTTGAATTTCGCGCGAAAACAGCCGATCACGTGACTGTGACGTCACACTTCATAAACAACTAAAGGTTTACTTCCGAGCCGACAGCAGACGGCAACTGCATGTTACACCGCACTCCAAATTGTACAGTAAATTTAAAGCTTAAGCCACACAGAGAGCGGGCGGGCGGTAGCGGCGTGGGAGACGCGCGGGAGCTGCCGCCAGCCCGCTCTCTGTGTGGCTTAAGCTTTAGACTAAAAGTCCCAATTTCGACTGAGCGGCATGTGCTATTGCGACACTTCCGGTAATTTTCACTAGAGCTTTTTACGAATACCGTTACGGTTCAATTTCGAGAGCGGAGAAACATAACGTGCAGCAAGTGCAGTTGCGGTTTGCGGTCTGTTGCGGAATTAAACCTTAACGTTGAAATGTGACGTCACACGCGTTTCGGTTTTTGTAATCCACAGATAAAAAAACTCCTAATTTATTTTTCAAAAATAAAATGTTTTCAATTAATTTTAAAGCACAAAACCTATTGTATGAGTATTGTAAACCTATAAGCTACTGTATCCAATACATTAATTATTGAATTTTTACGACTGTCAAATAGCGAATTGACAAGACTAGTTGACCATAACTAGCATTCAACGATGATCAATCTTTGAAGCCTGCCAGATGCGTCAAGGTAATTCATACAGAAATATATTTTAACTTTCACACAATAAGTATTATAATAGAATAACATTTTTATAGAAATTCGGACAAGAGAATTTCAAACTTACCATAATCAGTATTTTCCGGCTCCCACTGGTTGGATGGCCAGAAATACGGTGTTTGGAATCTGTAACATACACAAAAAACTCGGTCAAGTGCGAGTCGGAATTCCCACATTTAGGCGTCTTCCGGATTTGTCGGCGCGGAGGCAGTGCGATATGAGAAGTGTCAAATGTCAGTGTCAGCTGTCAGTCGACTCGGTACCATTTTTTACTGCGCCCCTACATTTAAATGAGTGCTTCCTGACTGGCGCGGGATGCGCGGTAGCGGGACGATGCGAAGGCGGTACTGCTCCGGTTCAATTCAATTCAATTCAATTATTTATTAATAAAATATTACATTTTACATGTCATTTGTTTACATTATTAATTAAATTAACTTATATTTATATACATTTAATGTCATATAGTTAATAAAACAGTTCAAGAACAAGGCTGGGCAAGCGAACCGATAATATTATTCAATTTAAAGGTGAAACCTAGTTCAGCTCTCGAAAAAGGCATTAAGTGTGTAGTAGGCGTTGGATGCCAATTTCATTTTGAGTTTTTTACTGAAAGTTCCGTCACTAGTAGCCCGCCTTATTTCTAGCGGTATTTTGTTGTATACTTTAGGTCCTACCGTGTGTATACACTTCCTTGATTTAGCAAGTCGTGTTTTTGGTGGAGGTTCTGCGCATGATATTACCAAGGACGATCATGATCGTCCTTGCTGATAGTATAAGTACCTGTAGTAAGTATTATCATTGCGCACAGTCAAGTTGTGGTCGTCGATCGGGAAGAGATAGCCGTGGGCAGCGAGCAAGTGGGCGAGGTGCAGCGCGTCTCTTTCTTCCAGGGAGAGATGGCGCATCAGCCAGGCCACGAGGTCCGTGCCGGTAAATACCTGGGGAACAGAACAGTAAGAATAAGAATAATTTATTTTATGTCCCACCTTTATGGGCCACGAGCGCTCCGGTTAGAACACGCAAATATAATCCAAAATCTAATTTAATAATGACTAACCCCCTTATTCATAAACGTCCAATAAACCTATATTAGTTAACAAGCCGCTAAAGTTCGTTTGTCCTTATCTGTCACTTTGACATTTACGTTTGTGAGAATGGGACAAACAACATTTTAGTTAGCAGAGGTTTGTTAAGTTTTATGAATAAGGGGGTTAGAGTAGAGAGGTAGGGCACAGCAGAATGTTATCTCTTGCTCCAATTTGGAGCAGCCCAACTGGGCAAGTACCTCCGCCTTGCAGAAGACCACAGCCATAATAACATTATTTATGTCACACCTGGCCATAAAGCGGCAATTATCGCCCGCTCCGCGCGCGGGAAATCCCACTTCCTGGCCAGGGGGTGACATAAAATTCTGTACTTAACACGGGCGGTAATAAAGAAAGCCTCAGATCGCATATTTATCGCCCTTGCCTTCGGCTCGGGCGTCAAATACCTGCGATCTGAGACATTCTTTGTTTTACCGCCCTTGTTAAATAATAGTACATTACTTAACAAGGGCGGTAAAACAAAGAATGTCTCAGATCGCAGGTATTTGACGCCCGAGCCGAAGGCAAGGGCGATAAATATGCGACCTGAGGCTTTCTTTATTACCGCCCGTGTTAAGTACAGAATTTTATGTCACCCCCTGGCTACGAAGTGGGATTTCCCGCGCGCGGAGCGTGCGGTAATTGCGGCTTTATGGCCAGGTGTGACATAAAATTTTGTACTTAACACGGGCGGTAATAAAGAAAGACTCAGATCGCATATTTATCGCCCTTGCCTTCTCGGGCGTCAAATACCTGCGATCTGAGACATTCTTTGTTTTACCGCCCTTGTTAAATAATAGTACATTACTTACCAAGGGCGATAAAACAAAGAATGTCTCAGATCGCAGGTATTTTACGCCCGAGCCGAAGGCAAGGGCGATAAATATGCAATCTGAGGCTTTCTTTATTATCGCCCGTGGTAAGTACAAAATTTTATGTCACCCCCTGGCCAGGAAGTGGGTTTTTTCGCGCGCGGAGCGTGCGATAATGGCCACTTTATGGCTAGGTGTGACATAAAAATCCTTACAGCTAATGTTACATTGTGCTTATAATTCTACATACATAATTCGTAAATTGTTACATGCGCCTAAACTAGGATTATATTCCTGTATCTTAGGCAAAGATGAAACTTATTACTTAAGAAAGTCAAATTAAAATCATGCCCATGAAAGACATAATAAATATTATATTTATTTAAACTTTATTGGACATTAAAAAAGGTACAAATGTTCTCTAGCAGTCAACCAGTGTGTTAATAGTGGCTTTTCGGTGAAAGAAAACATCGTGTGAAAACACTGAAAACCGGTCTAATTACAACAGGGTCTAGTTTTTTCTATGGAAGGTCAGATGGCAGTTTCTTTCGTAAAACTAGTGCCTACGCCAAGTCTTGGTATTAGATATCAAAGCAGACCCCGGGCTCTATAGGACACAACCCGGAAAAAGCTATCAATCAATCAATTAATCAAATAACTTATTCGTAAAAACATACATATATATATATACAGAGGTGTTATAATCAGTTATGAATACAAATACAAATTAATCAAATAACTTATTCGTAAAAACATACATATATATATACAGAGGTGTTATAATCAGTTATGAATACAAATACAAATTAATCAAATAACTTATTCGTAAAAACATAGATATATATATACAGAGGTGTTATAATCAGTTATGAATACAAATACAAATTAATCAAATCAATCAACTATTTGATTAATTTGTATTTGTATTCATAACTTATTCGTAAAAACATAGATATATATATACAGAGGTGTTATAATCAGTTATGAATACAAATACAAATGCGTTCATTTGTCTCTTTAAATTACAATGGTGTATCGGCTAATAATGGTGTAATGGTGGGTGGTCCATGGTAGAGATGGGCAAAATGTATTCGAATAACGAATAAAAATTACCAATTTATTCGCGAATGACGAATAAATTTCTCGCGAATAATAAAATCATGAATTATTTTTAACCGAATAATTATTCGGATGAAAATTTATTCGAATAATTCCCATCTCTGGTCCCTGGAAGCACCCGAAGTGGTCCGCGAAGCTATCAGAAAATATTGAATAAGTGATGACGAATTATTTACTGTATTTATAAAAATAGGAGGTGGTCCATGCCATGTCAGACAGACAAGAAAAAGTCAAATGGTCCTTCATCACTAAAAGGTTAAGAACCACTGGTCGAGAAGGATGATTACAGAGGCAAGTCAAGTGACTAAGTACTCACCGAAGGTATCTTGGTCATGAAAGTTTTCACAGTCCTCACGGGGACGCCTGTATTTTCATCTTGCATCTTCTCAATTATTGCTTCCATCTGAAAAGTTAATCCATACCTCCATACTAATGACGACCGCTTTAGCTTAGTTGGTAGTGACAGTGACCCTGCCTACGAAGCTGGAGGTCCCGGGTTCCAAAACCAGTCAAGGCATTTAATCAAATCGTGTTTTGGGCTTATAGAAAATATCTTCAAGTATTACTAAAAGAAAAAAATCATCTCCTTTTTTGTAGATTTCGAATAATAAAATAGAAAATTCCGAATGGTACATATCCCACCTTCGAGGCGCAGTGGATTTTGGGGCGGGTTTCGTCTTAATATGTCCGACATTTTAAAAACCTGTTATTAAATTTTGAATCTTCTTGCTTGGAAAATAAAGTAGTTTTTTGAACCGACTAATTTGACGCAACTCGGCCAGTTCAATGGGGTTGGCGGCGCAAAGATCTGAATAGATTGCGCCACTAGAGTTTGAGCCATCTCGATTCATGCGCATTCATTCTTCGATTTTTACAAAAATATGTACGATTATAATTTTTAAGAAAAAAAAACCGACTTCAATAAGGCGAGGCAGACGAAAGATTATTATACCTACTTAGATGGTACACTCTTAGATTCCATACAATGAAATAATAGTAGTTTATGTCACACCTGGCCATAAAGCGGCAATTACCGCACGCTCCGCGCGCGGGAAATCCCACTTCCTGGCCGGGGGGTGACATAAAATTTTGTACTTAACACGGGCGGTAATAAAGAAAGCCTCAGATCGCATATTTATCGCCCTTGCCTTCGGCTCGGGCGTCAAATACCTGCGATCTGAGACATTCTTTGTTTTACCGCCCTTGTTAAGTAATGTACTATTATGCAACTGGTAAATAATAAGGGGCATTAAAATACGATAAAAGGAGATGGCCACGCGTAGGCACGTTTGGCTAGCGTCGAGGGGATTTGTAAACAGTGAGGCTTCTGTACGTAGTACCATTACCTATTCTGTGGCAGTGCGCATTACCTTCTTATAGATAAGATAGTTTGGTGACTCTTCAGGTGACGGTATGGTCGACATGAGGGCCTGCACGCTCGGAGGGATCTTTGGCACTATCTCTTTCTTGTCCTTTTCTTTGTCCTTGTCTTCTTTCACGCATTTTGAGTTGTCTCTGGAATTTGACAAAAACATTCAAATCACTACATTGTAAGTGAGTTGTTTATTTTTTTCCCAATATTTTTAAAAACATATAATATGGTGTTTCTCTACTCAAAGAGAAACCAATGCAGAGCTATTAGTGGTTATTTTGCTGCACCACAATGAATATAGCTTGTCTTAACTGCGGTTTTTACTATTTACATTGATTAATGCTGGTAAATAATTTGATTCAATAAGGTTTCACACAAAAAACGGCAATTTACCCGGAAACATTTTTATCATTTGTCAACAACACTTATCAACAAGTGAATTTAATTTTAGAAATTTTAAGTTGGTTCAAACGAAAGTTTTAATTCAAATATGTAATAATGTAATAACGTAATAATGTATTAATGTATTAATTTAAAAAAATGTATTAACTAGGTAATTTTTTTTTTTTTTTTTTATCTTTATTGTTCCATCTGTTGATTTTATTATATTTTATTGTACAAAAATTAACATATCCTGTAAATAAAAGGTAACTGATTTGACTACTTAGTTAAAGACCGATTGATTGAGTGAATGTTTAGTTCAATCCATTCGCTGTTCAGATCTTTTAGTCACTCCTTCGCCTTGCCTCACTTTGATCAAGACTTTGCTCGTAGATAGACGTGTTCTAGCTTCCAAGTGTAAAATTAAAATTAAAATAAATCAAATTAATTTAACCACTATTCAGTATTTAATTGAAGATAAATCCTGGTGTACCCTAACCTTTTCAATACCATCTGCCATCAGCCTTGAGCCATAATCAGATGTTTGGAGAAGAAAGAGAAAATGACATGTGGAAAGCACATCCAGTGATGTGACTTCCCTAAATTTGTATTAAATTGATGCTAAGCGTTTCCTTTTCAGACGAAATGTGGACTTTGAAGAGTCGGTTAAGCTTGAAGCTAGTATATTAGTATAGCGTGCTAGTCTGTGCTTGTAATTTTCACAACATTTTTGTATCTCCTCTTTAAGGTAATTAATATGAATGTATCAATTAATCAACATGAATTGACTTATAACGATGTTATGAATAAATTTTTCATTTTCATTTTCAAATCCCGGTTGAGAGAGGCGAATTTAAAAAATCCTTGAATGCAGTTTTGTTTCTTTTTTAAAAATAAAAGAGTGCTTCCTTTAAGTATAACGAGCTAACTTAATGATTTAAGAGCATTTTCCCTCCAAGGCCCATACATTTTTTCCACCCTGTATAGGTATTAAGAGGAGGTATCCCCATTACAAATGTCCCGCTCTAACATGCGTGAGTTTGCAATTAACCATCCCACTCTCTGCGGAAGCTCTGCTTAAATATAGTCATTAAACCAATCATTATATCAAAGCAAACCCTACGAATTTGTCTATAACTATTTAGGGTCTTTAATTGAGTAAAAAAATTAAATGTAAAATACCAGTAATATAGCCATAATATTGAAAAAACATTCCAAATAGGGGTAACTTAGTGATTTTTTTTCTATTGAGTGAAATTCATCAGGTCTTGTAACTTGTAATTAACTGCGATTTTGACTATGATGATATTTAATAACACTATATTCTATGTCTCAGATGGTTTGAATTTAAAAAACTCAAAAGTGGTAAAACCCAGCCGGTGGCCGGTGGTAATGGTAAGCTTGTGGCAGTGGCGTAGCTACCGAAGGGCTAGGCGGGGCAGTGCCCCGGGGCCCCCAAGCTCAGGGGGCCCCCAAAACCTGATTAGCAAACCTCTTGAACTAGCGAGAAATAAGTATATAATATATTGATAAAACAGTTTAGGGGGCCTTGTTTTTTTTTTTGCCCAGGGCCCTTAGTCATCTCGCTACGCCACTGGCATGTGGTATTATTAACTAAGTTATATAGACAAAAACTAGGAACCCTAAACTCACCTCGACGGGCCTTGCTGGCAGGCCTTCTGCGCCTTTTCCGAAGAATTCATTGTAACCATTTTAATTTATAATTCACACACTTTTCCCTGACACACAAGATCACACACTTGTTAATACATCAATCATTCTGACTACCTCGTATTTATAACGATTTAAGGAAGTAGGTATTCTAAGACTAATTCTTCGAATTTATTTATTTTAAATATACATTTCTGACTAATTTCACTTGAAGGAAGCTCTATATTATGTTATTATTTAGATCTACTTCTAGTCCGTTTTACGAGACACTGGGATCAAAACTAAGCTTATTTTGACTCCTCTAATGATTAAATAATTGATTCTTATCTTTAACTCTTTTGTTTTTCTCAGTAACACTGTTAAAATATAAGTTTCTCAACTCAGTAAAAAACATTAAATAGGAAGAATATATAGCGTTTATTGTCCAGATTCCGAACACCACGACGCACTGCCACTATTTAAATTAACGTGCACAACAATAAGTATCATGTTTTATTCATGAAATGTAAAAAATAACACCGACTAGCAAAATTTTATCATTTTAAAATAAAGAACGAAATGTCATCCGTTCGCCATTTGTCTATTTTTCACTGTTCCTTTTTAAAAAGAGATAGAATTAACCGATAGCCGAAGGGAATGAAGGAGACGAAAGATATTTCCGAATATAACCCTACTAATGTGACACGTAATTATTTCTTATGTCAAAGAAGCACAATGCATCAACTTCTTAATTTGGTCGATTGCAAAGCTAGAAATCTAGGGCGCATGTGTTTACGAGTGTATTGAACGATTTGAACGCCTTATTTAGAGCTATTTTTAGGTGAATAGCATACAAATTAAAATCCTTCGACGTGTTAAAAATAACACATAGCTACCATAAAAAAAAAGACAATCGATGGTATCACATACACACAAATCAATTTATGGATAGAAAAAAACAAGTACCGTTTGATTTGAAAATTTTCGCGCCGAAACTTTGTGATTTGACCATGAGATGGAACTAGTGTTTAATGCATACGTACCTATTTCTTTCTCTGAAAATTAAAAATGTTACTCAAAACAAATAGAACACATGTTTTTCTTAGGAAAACTTATTTTCATTAATAGATGCAGCTATTGTTTATAAACCATGAAGCCGTCGTCTACCAGTCCCTGGGATCCCAGGCTGGATAAAAAAAAAAGGCATTGTTTATTTTTTTCGCCGGGAGAGGACGGCTTTAAATAAAGCGCTTGCATAGGATTCATTTAGTAACGCTATTGAACACAAGATGGCACTAAACGTAATGAATAAGGTATTTACAAAATGTTGATATCGTTATCGCGTAGTATATATATAGACGCGTAAATTCCGCCATAGGTATAAAACTTAAGATTATTTGAGTTAGCCGAACTGTATCAAAATAATCCGTACAAAAAGCGACTTATTTTTTTATTTCATGAGATTCAAAATCTACTAACAGTTTTATGGAATATCGGCCAACATAAAAGATATCAACTATAAAGGTACTGCGTTATCGGAATACTTCGAATACAATTTGTGCATTGATAAAAACTCTTGAGAAACTATTTTGAAGTTTGCGGGCGTCCTTGAGGCACGAATCGAAGTCCGTAAGGTGTTTTTAGAGATTTTTTCATCCGCCTCCCCCATCCCCCAACACAATGTCACGTGAGATTTTTTTTAATGTGTGTGATTTAGTGTAAAGATTACAGAAAGGAAAAAAAAACTATCTTGCTTTAATTATTTTATTCCATAGTTAGGACTAGAATTTAATTTAAGTTTGCAGAGAACTAATATATTGTTTAATTCTCAATTTCATTTTGTTTCTTACGAAAAAAATACGTGTTATTTTTCTCGAAACCCTCCCTCCAAAGTAAGATTTGATTAGATTCGGCTCTACCCCCTCTTCTTTGATCGTCTCACGTAATTGAATGGATGCCCCCTTTCAGAAGACAAAATATGTGTCACATATAGGTACATATTGTTTCTATGAAATGGACGTACAAACTACAAAGTAATGAAGTAGATAGGAATGCGTTATTTTTAATTGGTTTTGTCTTTCAAAAACTTCTCGGAAGTTGTAGACATTTCGTGCACGCATACAGTAGGTATGTACGTTTTTCGTAGTATGTAGGTACTTATGTACAGGCAACAGTCAATGTAGTATTGTAGATGATCAAACCACCACCCTAGTAGGGCACAGCAAACCACCACCCTAGTAGGGCACAGCAAAATGTCATCTTGCTCGAATTTGGAACATTCCAACTGGGGAAGTACCTCCGCCTTGCAGAAGACCACAGCCATAATAACATTATTTAGTTACTATACAAGTATGTAGTGTTGTGTTCCTGGAGATGAGCAAGGTTGCCAGAGCTCCCGAGGATGCACCGTGTTGAGAGCGAGGGACCTACCTAAATTTGTCAACACAGTGAACTCTCAAATTATATAAATGGTAGGCAACGCGCCCATGTCCCTCTTGGAGTTGCGACTGTTGCGAGCGTCTATAGGCTGCGGTGTCCGCTTACCATCAGGTGGACCGTATGCTTGTTTGCCACCGTCGTGGTATAAAAAAATAAGATTTTGGCGTAGGAACTAGCTTTACGAAAGCTAAACTGCCATCTGACGTTCCATTCCAACACTTGTTGGGATTATTTAAAACGTTTCCTCATGATGTTCTCCTTCGCCGTAAAAACCACTGTCACTGACGGTTCGACATTGTCATGGTATAAAAAAATAAAAAATGTACAACGAGTCAATTGTACTATCGACGAGAAAATAAATGACATAGTAGACCGTATCCCGTTACGATAAGTTCCATAGTTGGATTACCTACATGTCTTGCCAATTGTACAGTCTGAGAATTTGAATGTTCGGCAATTTGAACTTAATTTCTATTACGATAGAGTAAAAAATTGTTAAACAATCAAATTCCTCTCCTTCCAGAAACATTGAAGTGTAAAATAAAAGCATAAACTAAGGTCATTCACTTTCGAAACCGAGGCCGACTGGGCAGGAACTGCATTTTAAGTGCTGCCTAGGAAATGCCATTTAAATGTATGTTGGACCTAACAATAAGATTTTTGTACTCTAGCCAAGGTTCCCGACTTTCAAACTGGCCCTCTGTGCTGGCCCACCAGTGAGCTGAGAGAGATTGCCCAACGAGAAGTGCGTTTTCGAGAAGAAGTTCCTCTTTTACACGGTAACCTCTTCGTTTATCTTCCCTTTACTTTTGTTTTCTTACTTCCTCTTCCCTTTTCATGGTCTACATTAAAAGTAACTGGCTGGCCACACTGATGTCCGAACTTAGGTGAAAAAAGAAAAAAAAAACCCAGCTCGTACGGGTGTTTTTTAATCGCACAAAATAAGAATCAACTTCATCGATAAACAATGCATCGACTAAAGTAAAAACCTCTTTAAATCCTGCGAGTTTTATTGTTCTAAAATATGTTTTAAGTTTAACGCTATTCTTATACTGTTCATTTCGATTTAACATTATTATATGATGTACAAATGTTTGTGTCAAATGTCTTTGATAAGGGATTTAATCGATTAATTGCTTTTTGGTTTAGATTTTATTACTGATTTACCCGAAAATGCAGTTTATCGTAATATCGTCATTTTTTGTAATCTATAAAGATCTAATCGATTGTTATAGGTAGATTGCGAAATACGGAAATACACACCATATACTACATACGTATTAATTTTTTTTTCTTGACTGTCTTTGTAGGCCGGGCCCAATAAAGCGATAGGAGTGCGCGGTTGGAGGGTGGCCTGGGGAAAATCCAGAGGAAACCTCCGACACGACCACGCGGGCGGTTAAAACACTGGAATACTCTAAGAGTTTGGGCTCCAGTGAGATTGGTTGAGCGGCTTCAATCGAATCTGAGGTGTCAGTGGCATCGAGTTACTGGGAGTTTTGTCGCTGGTTCACTAAACCTAGCCTAGCTGAGAAGCGTCCAGCAAGAAACTCATCTAGGCCCGAACTGGGTCACACTGACTAAAGGATTGCTCGTTTGTGAAAGATAGCCTACGTAGTAAAGTTGCAATATTCGAGGCTAAGTTGTACCCACAGAACCTAACCTAAACCTATTTATTGTTCTGTGGTTGTACTACCTATGCAAATGCATTGCAATCTGTCAATTAGCATTTAACATCCTGGACATTTTATGCAATTGTCTTTATCTTCAAACAATACGTTTAAAAAAGTAAATGTTAAGTCTGCTTCAAAAATGATTCATTTACACACGCAAAAATATTTACCATAAATTAAATTCTGACATCACGGAAAAATTATATGTAGACCAAATGTACTCTTGGAGCAGCATTGGAATTTCACATCCCTGAACATATTTTCAGGCATTCAGGCGTAGTCAGAAGTTATAGCTATACTATATACAAGAATACAAATCAATTTAATGACTCTAAATTGATTCCAATTGCACTGCGCGATGACGTCACATCCTCACATCCTAACGGATACGCGTTATCACTTCGCTGCTTTATTAATTATGCAAAACCATTTGTGCCATGATAGCACAAGAAGTTTATTGATAAAAATTAATATATCTAACTATTTTCATGTAGCTATAACAAACTAACCAAACTAAGGGATCTACCGGGATCTACAAACGAAGCATATCAAAATAATTAATATATAAAACATGAACATTTTACATTAGGACATTAGGTAGGTATATATATACTTACTCTCGGCAGTCTCGTCTCGGTAGTAGCACAGAAGGTGTTTCCGGCGTTTGGGGTTGAAATCCTGGGGCCATGATGAGGTCCAAAGTGCTCGTCGTCTCTTTATGGACATTTCAACGCGCCTTACATATAAAGAGACCAAAAGACATTTCGCCCAGCTGATCACCATTGCCACGGGGGTGACACGCGAAGGAAACTAAGCGCTGTGGGTAAGTATGTGTGCGTGCGCTGTCGGTACGCGTCAATTGTTTGCGCGAGTGCGTAGCGCGTGGCGCGGACGAATCGCGAGACGCGACGGTAACCCGATCGTAACGCGGCCTGTCAGCCTGGGCCTGTCAGGGACGAGGTAACTGACCCCGGTGCGGGGGGTTCGTGTCCGTTCTGTATATAATACTATTATACTATTCTGTGCCATTGCCAAAGATCATGGGCAACCATTTGCTAATCAGCGTAGCAATGCGGCCAGCTTTCTGGGAACCCTACCTTGCACCGAAGACCTAGGGTAGAGCATTTATAATAAGTTTTATGTCACACCTAGCCATAAAGTGGCCATTATCGCACGCTCCGCGCGCGAACATACCCACTTCCTGGCCAGGGGGTGACATAAAATTTTGTACTTACCACGGGCGATAATAAAGAAAGCCTCAGATCGCATATTTATCGCCCTTGCCTTCGGCTCGGGCGTAAAATACCTGCGATCTAAGACATTCTTTGTTTTATCGCCCTTGGTAAGTAATGTACTATTTAACGTCTTGTTTTTTTAAATTTTTTAATATTTTTTTTTTATAGTAACACTTCACTACAAACGGTGGGAAACAAGCATACGGCCTACCTGATGATAAGCCAGACCCTCAGTGGCATACATCACCTACTAACCCATAGATGTATTACTTACTATTACACTATTCTGATTCTGTGCCCATAGTCAGCTAAACTCTCTGTCGTTGTTTACTGCAAACATACTGCAAGCGTTATTGCTTCAGCGTGATGTGCATTTAAAAAAGTTCGTTGACTTTGACTATCGCATTTCAATTGAATGACTGGCTTTATACTGATTTTCTTAAGTTTATTGTTTGTTAATTGAAGCAAAAGTAACATAAAATAGTACATTACTTACCAAGGGCGATAAAACAAAGAATGTCTCAGATCGCAGGTATTTTACGCCCGAGCCGAAGGCAAGGGCGATAAATATTCGATCTGAGGCTTTCTTTATTATCGCCCGTGGTAAGTACAAAATTTTATGTCACCCCCTGGCCAGGAAGTGGGTTTTTTCGCGCGCGGAGCGTGCGATAATGGCCACTTTATGGCCAGGTGTGACATAAAATAAATTACGACACACGAGTTTTTTTATTGTTACTTACAGCTAGCTAGTGACACTTGTAAAACTATACTGTGACGACACGTATTTTGCAATTTTACATCTTTTTCGAAATCGTCTCTTTTTAATGGATTAATTTTTAAATGTGATGTTACAAACCCCTCCTACCTCTTGTCACACAATGTCAAGTTCATCGATCTTTTCCCCCCATTTTAGCGTGTGACGTAGGTAATTTATCGATGGCTCCTTACTAACAAATGTGTCATCGGACATTGGGCAGTTCAGAACCCGTCTTCTACCGGCGAAAAAATAAACAACGGCATTGCTTTTTTAGGGTTCCGTGCCCAAAAGGTTAAATCAGAAATTATTTATTTGCATAAGATAGGTACAGTACAGAGATAGAGATGTTACGGTGAATTGTATTTATGTATCTAGCCTGCATGCAAGCATGCAAATACATATATAATTAGTCAATTAAAATGTCAAAAAAGAATTAAAAAATAAATTATCAAAAATAAAATAAAATGGCAAATTGAAATAATAGTAAAGTTAACAGAATAGGCAATTAGGCATTTCACAGTCAAAGAGGAACTCTATATAACTAAATAAACAATTTTTATATATAACTAAATAAACAATTATTAAAACAAAATTAAACGGGACCCTATTACTAAGACTCCGCTGTCCGTCCGTCCGTCCGTCTGTCTGTCACAAGGCTGTATCTCATGAACCGTTATAGTTGGACAGTTGAAATTTTCACAAATGATGTATTTCTGTTGCCGCTATAACAACAAATACTAAAGAACAGAATAAAATAATTATTTAAGGGGGCTCCCATACAGCAGACATGAGTTTTTTGTCGTTTTTAGACCGGCTTGGCCGGTTTTTTTTAATGTGCCCGGAGATATCCGGGCCCGCGAGATGACGCCAAACGCTTATTTTAATGCTCATTCTATTTCAAAAGCATCCTGTATAAAATGAAACCTTTTTAAATCGTGATCTCGAGTGACACAAGTTGCTCAAACTTTGAACCTCGAGTGACGGGCGTAGACAAAAAGTGAAAGGAAATGCAAAGGTCACTAATACGATACCTTCCGCCTCCTAGCAGCGCCTAGCATTACGTAAACTGCATTTTATGATTAGTAAGTATATTATTCTTGTTTCGTTTCTATAATATTTGACATTTAATTTTTGGACTCAATTTAAGAAAATTCACAGGGTTTGATTGGTTTAATGACTAATATGACTATGTTTAAATGTTTACGAAAACTACAGAGCTTCCGTAGAGAGCGAGATGGGTAATTGCAAACTCACGCGTGTTAGAGTGGGACATTTGCAATGGGGATAGCGTTGAGTGAACCCTTAATATGTAGGAAGTCGACAAATGAGCCCGCGTGCTTAGTAAACCCTGAATCAGTAGAGTGGCTGATTGAGCCCGCGGGCTGAGTCAACCCGTAACCGGTGAAGAGTAGTCGACTGAGCCCGCGGGCTAATTTGACCATAAAACGGTAGAGAGTGGTCAACTGAGCCCGTGGGATGAGTTGTCGAGGCTATGGATAGAGTCACCCACGAAAAAAATCGAAAGGGGCCAATCAGCCCGCGGGATGATTTTTATGTAGGCTCAGTTGCCCATGAAGGGATTTTTAATAGGCATGATGACTCAAAAAAAATTATTACTTCAATAGAAAGAAGACATAAAACTATGCCAAATAGTGAAAATCCTATTCAAATATCTCAAAAAATAACGAAGCTACAACGGTTAGAATGTTCGTAGTTAGAGAGAGAAAGTGCTACTCGACCGTGACGTCACCTTTGAG
Organism: Cenopis cana; assembly: GCA_951800055.1. Classification (NCBI taxonomy): domain Eukaryota; kingdom Metazoa; phylum Arthropoda; class Insecta; order Lepidoptera; family Tortricidae; genus Cenopis; species Cenopis cana. The sequence goes on along the minus strand of OX637498.1, from coordinate 1,193,184 downwards.
TAGCGCCATAGTAAATGACAATCGTTCAATACAAAGGTGCGTTTTGCGGAAAAGCGACAGAAAATACCCAGTTTTAAAACTTTGAAGACTTATAATTACGTAGTTAGTTATTTATTTTTTTGAATTACTTTTTTTGCCATTTGATTGAGAATTTGAGTCATTATGTAGAAAATTTGGATTTATTGATTTTCTTTTATAGTGTCATCATCCCTATTACTTGCAAATGCCTGCTTACTCCGCGTACAAAACTCGTTCTTTATAAAATCGAATGCTATTATTTTATTCCAAGCGCTTATTAGTTATCAACCATTCATACAAACTTCCACCCCCTTAAGGGACTATTTCCGGGATAAAAAGTATTCAGTGTCCTTCTCCGGGATTCAAACTATCTTTATCGAAGTCGGTTCAGCGGTTTAAGCGTGAAGAGGACAGACACTTTCGCATATTTATAATAATTAGCATGGATTTGTCGTTTTTACTCCAAATCGTATATTACTTACGGTACTTTTATGATGAAAATAAAGTGACACCAGGGGCGACTCACTTGCGTGACGTCATCGCGCCACTCAAAGGTCCCACGTCGGGTGACTATCAATGCGAGAGAAAGTGATGTAGCGAGTGATGCGCGTGCGATAGAAGGAGATGGCCAAGCGTCGGCACGTTTGGCTTGCCTCGCGGGGATTTGTTAACAGTGAGACTTCTGTACGTAGTACTATTACTTATTCTGTGGTGACACAGTTTTTTAAATTCCATTATGTGTCGTTTTTCCCTCCCTTTCCTAGAGATCGTTTTTATCTATATCAGAATCTGATTTTTTGTATGAGGACTTAGCGAATTTCGACGAAGCTTGTTTACATTTTTTCGCAGGTTACAGGGTTTTCTAAATTATCGATAACGGTTGCTAATGCTTTTATACTTTCTCATCGACGGCCACGGCACGGTAAAAATCTATGGTTTCAATCATAAATAGACTACCTATAGACTCTTTTTAGGGTTCCGTAGTAAACAAGGAACCCTTATAGTTTCGCCATGTCCATCCGTCCGTCCGTCTGTCCCCCGCTTTTTTCAGTACCCGTTAGTACTAGAAAGGTGTAATTTGGCATGAGATATCATCGTGTGTGATGTCGTTGGATAGCTCCTTCAAAAATATTATAAAGTTTCAAAAAGCATTTTTTGATTCAAGAATCGATTGGCGTGATATTAAGTTTTGAAGTGATCATTTTTGTTATGGTCAAGTGTCGTCGTCGTCGTCCCCCCCGCCAGCTAAACGGTGGCTATACACATTAGGTATGTACTAGTTGTACTTTGCAAAAGCAAACTTTCGTATAATTTAGATAATGTTGTTAATTCTGTCAAAAACATAGTAAATATAAGTTCGCAAACTTTTTAGTCCACATAATGTCTTAACGGGTAAGTGAACAACTACGGAACCCTACATTGTGCGTGGCTCGACACGCACTTGGCCGGTTTTTTTGCTTTTCTTTTGAACCTGACTGTGGATTTATAGGCCGGGGCCATTAAAGCGATAGGAGTGCGCGGTTGGAGAGTGGCCTTGGAAAAATCCAGGGGAAACCTCCGACACGACCACGCGGGCGGTTTAATCACTGGCATACTCTAAGAGTCCCAATCACCTCATTAATTTTACTATCGATTAGTAAACTCGCACTGTACTACTGGTTCCGATAACCGAATTTGTTGATGAAGTAACAAACTTGTTATCGGCCGATTTTCATAACTCGGCCAGTCAAGGTCATTGCACAGAATGAGCGAATGTGTGCAAAGTCATGTAGTCTTTTTTTTCGCTGCTTTTTTGTTTTTTTTTAATACAACCACGGTGGCAAACAAGCGTACGGTCCACCTGATGGAAGCGGACACCGCAGCTTAATGACGCTTGCAACTCCAAAGGAGTCACGTGCGCGTTGCCGGGACTTTCTAACTCTGTACCTTGCTTACCTCCAGGAATACTTTTGTTATTTATTTATGTCACACATGGCAATAAATTCTCAATTAGCGCACGCTACACGTTTCGGCTCAAGCCGAAGGCAAGGGTGATAAATATGCGATCTGAGGATTTCTTTTATTACCGCCCGTGGTAAGTACAAAATTTTATGGCCATGGAGTGGGATTTTCCGCGCGCTGAACGTGCGGTAATTGCCACTTTATGTGTGACATTAATGAATTTATTATTATTAGGTATTATTAGGTATTATTAGGTATTATTAGGGACTACTGCCCAATCCCTCTCATCTATGAGAGGAGGCCTGTGCCCAGCAGTGGGACGTATATAGGCTGATGATGATGATGATGATGAGGTATTAAAGATTTTTTTCTATGGGACCCTAAATCTACCGAAATGACTTTCCCGCCTTTTTAAATGTCAACCGGTGTCGTCAGAGCGCGTCTGCCGCCAAATGTGGTCAAATGTCAAGGCCGTAGTCACGTCCACTTATATATTGAAGCTTATTCACTAGCCTTTAGAGTGTAAAATTGTACATATGATAATGAACTCAGCCGTACGACAACAATCACTTAGCTTTTAAAATAGCCACGATATTATTGAATTGATCCGTATTGGCGCAGAATAAATTAATAATACCTACTTACGAACAGAATGTTTTCTATTTAGAAACTTTAACAAAGCTATTTCTTGACAGCTCATCATGGCATCCCGCTCTTTCGTTCCTAGCGCGATAGGATATCTGGACCAATATGGTTCTTAACCGGTGGTCCGCGGCCCACTGGTGGTCCCTGGAAGCACCCAAAAGCGTCCGCGAAGCCATCAGAAAAATATAGAATAAGTGATAACGAATGAACAAAACAACGGCTCGCGAGAGTTGCGCTATGAGGGAGCCGAGCCGTCGCCGGGCCGGGAAATAGGAGGTGTGGTCCATGGCAAGACAAAATAAAAGTCAAATGGTCCCTCATCACTAAAAGGTTAAGAGCCACTGATCTGGACAGAAGTAAGTGCCCAGGCCCCTATTTCACCAACATGACAATTGTCACCTTACAATGACAATTCGCTTTACATTGCCGGGCCGGTAAGTATTGATGCTATCTTGCGACCATCTTTTACGTGACCACTCAGAAGTGTACTTTGAATTGTCATTGTCAGTTGTCAATTGTCAAGTTGGTGGCCGTGATTCGAACCTGGGACCAACTTGGTATACAGGGTCACTACCAACTAGGCTATTAAAGTGGTCGTCATAATTATTCTTTAATTGCTAACGTAATAAAATGTACCTACATTGATTTCAGTCATTATTTAGCGAACTGTGACTCAATGGAGATCTAGTTTCGCGATTACATTAATTGCAAAACTTCGCAATAGACCTACCTTTCATATTCATACTTGAACTGGTTTTGTGTACAGTACAAATAGATATCAAACACAATACTTAACTATCAGTACTTAACCACAAATCTACAGCCCGCATTATTACCTGGGCGCAAAAATAAGTACACGCCAACCGATTATTGAATCAAAAAATGCTTTTAGAAACCTAATAATATTATCCAACGACATCCAACACGATGGGGTTTGGAAGAAAAAAAATTGCACCACCACTTCACATGTAGGGGAGGCACCCTAAAAAAATTTCAGTTTTCTAGTACTAACGGTTACTGAGAAAATCGGGGGACAGACGGACGGACGGACGGACATGGCAAAACTATAAGGGTTCCTTGTTTACTATGGAACCCTAAAAACGTACCCACTTGCTAAAAACTGTTATAAAAAAAAAGATTAAAACAAAGCAACCGTATTTAATTTTTATTCCTCTATAATATTGTTTATTGGGGGAGACGGCTGATTCTTTATGTTTTCGCACATGGATCACACAGATCAATTACTCCCAAATTCGTCTCACGTAATAAATGGATGACGCCTTTGCACCGGAAACGGCCCGAGGGCGGTTTATTTTTTCATTTTTTAGTTTATTTAGATTAGTTTAGTTTTATAAGTAATCTATATTTTTTAAGTTTATTAATCATACAATATACGGCTCCCATTTGCGTGTAAATGTTATTAGTCAAATTTAAGAATAAAATATTTCGAAGTTATTTTTATTTCACTAATCATAATACTATCTAAGAACAAGCAATAAAATAAACATAATTAAGTACTTTCTCATTGTTTCTTTTGTGTTACGATAATTTGTTATATATTTCTATTGGAATCTTTAAGAAAATGGAAGCGTACTGGGTACTGGGCCCATAACCTAAAACGACTTTATCGCGAGTGAGTTTTCTAATTATTAACTTCAACATACTACTAATCAAAGTAGGTACAAATACCTTATACCTAACACACTTTAAGTCTGCAAAACGGCTGATAACATCGACAAAGTAAATCACAATTGTTTATCGAATTTACTATCTTTAAGATCAATAGCATTATCGATAAAAGCCAGTAATACCTAATCTTCGAGCACTTCACCTACTTACTTATATCAAGTGTTTTGACACAATTTGTGATGGGATAGTGTAAAATGTATGTGTATGTATGTAGGAGCGTTCATGGCGGTGCATGTGGTAAGCGAAGTTAAGCAATGTCGGCCGTGGTCAATTCCTGGATGACCGCTTTGAGTGGTAACGAGCGCTAGTACCTTTGGTAGCACGATAAACCATTGATCCCGTCTGCTGTCAAGCCAAATTTTTAGGGTTCCGTACCCAAAGGGTAAAACGGGACCCTATTACTAAGACTCCGCTGTCCGTCTGCCACCAGGCTGTATCTCATGACCCGTGATAGTTGGACAGTTGAAATTTTCACAAATGATAATATGTATCTCTGTTATCGCTATAAAAACAAATACTAAAAGGGGGCTCCCATACAATACAACAGACATGTTTTTTGCCGTTTTTATAGATAATGGTACGGAACCCTTCGTGCGCGAGTCCGACTCGCACTAGGCCGGTTTTTTTTTTCTTAGACCATGAGTCGGACTGAGTCTACTGTCTACCCGGTATGCGGCGGTACCGAGACGAAGAGGATAGCGCTATTTCGCATTCTTACGACGTTGCAACTTGCAACTGCGCAAGCGCCGCCGGAGCCGTGAAATTACTATTGTTGCTAACTTGCTACACTAACCGGTTTCTCCTTGATTCTGGCACTAAAAACTCCTTGTATCTATAATATTATTAAATATGTTGTAGTATATATATATTCCAATATGTATGTACTTGTGTACGAGTATATATATATATATTTATATTTGCAATTCATTTGTTTTAGTGTTCAAAGTAGACTTTTTCACACTTTTTAACTAGCACCTTTTATAAAAATCTCTGTTTAGCCCAATGGTTGACTGGTAGATAATACTTTTTTTATACCACGACGGTGGCAAACAAGAGTACGGTTCACCTGATGGTAAGTGGACACCGCAGCCTATAGACGCCCATAACTTCAAAGGAGTTTTGTGGAGAAAGGCTTACAACTACTTTAAAGGCGATTAAAAAGACAACATTAAATTAAATATACTTTATTATGTATAAGGAACGTAAATATAAAATCTCATTTATTATGACTATCTATTAAGTACATAAAATCTTATGACTTAAAGTAAATTAAACAATAACAGAAAAAAATAATTTCGCATCGTAAATTGTGATGTATAAATCAATTATCGTAAAAACAATTTAGAATATATCTAACTATGTGATGTATATTATAATTGTATACAATTTATATTAAATAAAGTAATATTTAACAGAACAGATTTTAGAAGGGAGGAGTCGAGACAAGGTTCCCACATCTTACCGAAAACGAAGTATATTGTCCCACACTGTCGCTCAAGTTAGCAAGTGCGACAAAGAGGGGGATATTTAGTTTTCGGTTCGCAATGGTAAACCATTTTTTTAGAACCTTAAAAATATATGCACGGACAGTGATCAAAAATATGTGAACTCACTCGACTTTATTGTTCAGACAACGTTTCTCAGATATTTCATGGATATTTCAGTTGACCGGTTGATTGTATACAAGTGGCTCACTGTAGGACAGGTGCTATCTTTGAGAACGTACAGTCAGCAACAGAGAAAAGGGACCCCCCGTGGGGTACCTTTTCTCTGTTGCCGACTGTACACATATATATGAACTGTGACTCTTATGTCTGGTAGTTCGCTAGTAGACCATATCACACGGCTATTTTTCTTAAAAACTCACTCTAACAGAAAAATAAGCAAAACTTTCTCTCAAACAAGTTAATTTCTTGACATAATTTTACAGTAGTAACGTGTTTAAGGCCCTTAAAGAATGACAGCTCCCCTGCATTTGGGACATTTCTTAAAAAGCAGTAAAAATACATTATATTACAAATTACAATATAGTTATTGCTATAGCTATGACTTAGCCATATTTTTACTAAACAAATATAGCTACCTAATGGCCTATAAATATTTAACTATACTACTTATAGTCTTCTTTATATCAGGTGGGCTAGCACATCTTGCTGCCAAGTCGCATCATGCGCGACCTCAGCAATTCCTGTCTCGCTCGAACTGTGCGAATTGGAAAGAGAAGGGTAGATCTCTGCTCGCGTCGCGTCGCAGTGGCAGCTGTGCTAGCCCCACAGAGGGTCCCTCGAAATCCGAACTTCGTATAGTGCCGTCCCTTTACCTCTTATAGTGCATAAACACGAGAGTGAAAGCACGTGTGAAGGGGACGGCACGATACGAATTTCGATATAGACCCTCTGATCGGGTCCATCAACCGTATTCCTCAGACCAACAAAGATAAAATGGAACATTACAAACAACCTAGTGATTAGAAGCCAGTTTATAGTGCGCGCCATCCATAACGACGCGCCCCTCCACTCCACAGCGAATCTCATACTAATCTGTGCGCAATTGACAACATTTCATATTTTTAACTACTTTATTTTATGAACTAGTTAGAAAATAGGTAAAAATTTAAGCCACCCGTATTTTTTCTTTTTCAATTTAAGTCATTATTTCATACAAAAAAAACACGTTGAAAAGTAGGTCATTCCAAAAGGGCGTAAGTAAAATATGACGTCATCTTCCCAACAAGAATCCAGAGCCACTCCAGAGCAGCGATTGTCTATACTCTGTACTAAGGGGAAGCGAGGAAGCTGACGTCAACTTTCGGTTTACAGTAATTTGCGATTTTTTCCAAAATTAACGGAGAAAAAAAAATCTAAAAAAATGTTTTTTGTGTACTTCACACGTTTTTACCGAAATGGTTTTCGAATTAAGACTTTTGGAAATTATGAAATATTGTCAATTGTAGGGCTTGGGCTGTGGAGGGGCGCGCCTTCGTGGAAGCGCGCACTATAAAACCATACTTATTAGGGAACATACCCGTACCACGTGACTCGTTTAGGGAAGTCCTCAAAACCGAACGCACGAAATGGAAAGCGCTCTTGGGGCCGATTTTTGAGTGAACGAAAAACATCATAGTTTTTGACAGATCTCGAGTGAAAAGTCGAGTGCTCGACACTCAAAAATCGGCCCCAAGAGCGCTTTCCATTTCGTGCGTTCGGTTCGTGACCAAGCGTAGTATTTTGAGGACTTCCCTAAACGGGTCACGTAGTATGGGTATGTTCCCTAATGAGTATGGTTTTAAACTGGCTTCTAATCACTAGTTTGTTTGTAATGTTCCATTGGACTTCTCTTGGCGTATACTACGGATGTTCACCGATGGCGGGAAAGGGAACCAAAACTTGTGAAAAATGGGTCACGTAGTGTGGACACATTCCCTTAAGTAAGCACACATACAAAAAAGCCCAGAATGCTTCACTACAAGAAGCATCAGCTAACCGTAAACATATCTGATTAATACGTAAGTCTGATGATGCTAATATACAGGGTGAATCATAAGCAGTGAACAGAAATACGAAAATATGATTCTAAAACAGAACAGAAATATAAAATAGTACATTACTTAACAAGGGCGGTAAAACAAAGAATGTCTCAGATCGCAGGTATTTGACGCCCGAGCCGAAGGCAAGGGCGATAAATATGCGATCTGAGGCTTCCTTTATTACCGCCCGTGTTAAGTACAAAATTTTATGTCACCCCCCCCTGGCCAGGAAGTGGGATTTCCCGCGCGCCGAGCGTGCGGTAATTGCCGCTTTATGGCCAGGTGTTCTATCAATGATTCTGAACCACTTTTAATATGCGACCAACTTCGTCAGTGAAAAAAAAACGGGCAAGTGCGAGTCGGACTCGCGCACGAAGGGTTCCGTACCATTAACTATAAAAACGGCAAAAAAACATGTTTGTTGTATGGGAGCCCCCTTAAATATTTATTATAAATATTCTATTCTGTTTTTTAGTATTTGTTGTTATAGCGGCAACACAAATACATAATCTATGAAAATTTCAATTGTCTATCACGGTTCTCGAGATGTAGCCTGGTGACAGACGGACAGCGGAGTCTTAGTAATAGAGTCCCTAAAAATCTGCTTGTTCATAGATTTCGATTTAGGCAACTGATGACCTTTTCCTACGAAGCAGATTTATTTTGGCACGGACAAAGTTGCTCCCATGCTAAAAGTGGTTCAGAATCATTTATAGAATAATATTCTTATATTTCTGTTCACGATTTATAATTCATCCTGTAGATTGCGTTAGTTTCTTTTTGTCTCACTAAATTATTTAATAACCAAGGCAGTTACAGCTAGAGATCATTAAAAGTAATTTAAAATTATTGGAATTAAGAAGGTATTTTGTACAATGATTATAGTACTTGTATCTCAGGAGCGCGGGTCGGCCATGTTTGTAGTTGTGACACATACGAACACATAGACAACGTGAACTCATAGCTCCTACGCTGACGCACACATAGACAATGTGCATGTATAGCTCAACACACAACCATGGCTCACCCGCGCTCGTGAGGTAAAGTACTCTACTTTGATTGTGTCACTGACATTATGCTCTTATATCATTGGATTAGATATTCGACCATCACGCTATTGTAATAGAGTTTCTATTACAAACATACGATGTAAGGCTTAATTCCGCAGCCGACAGCAGATAGCAACTGCACGTTACGCCGCACTCCAAATTGAGCCGTAATCATAAATAAATAAATAAATATTTGTGGTCAATCTTACACAAATCAACCTAGTCCCAAACTAAGCATAGCTTGTACTATGGGAACTAAGTGACGATATAAATACTTATATAGATAAATATATACTTAAATACATAGAAAACATCCAAGACCCAAGAACAAATATTCGTGCTATTCACACAAATAAATGCCCCGGCCGGAATTCGAACCCGAGACCTCCAGCTTCGTAGGCAGGGTCACTACCAACTAAGCTAAAGCGGTCGTCAATAAGACTAAAAGTCCCAATTTAGAGTGAGCGGCGTGTGCTGTTGCGACTCTTCTCCGCTCATTTCAAATTGAGCTTTTTATGAATACCATTACAGTTCAATTTGGAGTGCGGCGGAACGTGCAGTTGCTGTCTGCTGTCGGCTGGGGAATTAAACCTTTAGGGCCGATTCACACCGGAATGGCAACGGCGCGGCTAGCACTTTTCAGTGTCAAATAATTTTAAACTTTATCTACATACTAAAAAGTCCACAGCTGGAAAAGGTCGCGCGGCGCCGCTGCCATTCCGGTGTGAATCATAGTCATAGTATTTATTTCTTAAAAAATACAAGATCGGCCTTATAGTCAGCGGGTATGTAATTGAAACACTATTACATTAATATTAAAGTTGACTATCCAATTGTTTCAGTGCATTTAGTGTCATACTTAAACTAAAATACCTGTACTAGTTTTTAATAGCTATCAGTAATATCCACGCTTCAAAACAAACTCTTTAAAAACAATAATATTTACAATTTATGATATCAACAAGGTCTATTCTAAAGAGATTATAGTGCGTGACATCTACGAGTACCAAGGCGCGTTCTCCACGGCTCAATCCGTACAATTGCGCGTAGATTAGTATCAGTTTTTTAAATCATAATTGCATTATAAAAACATTTAGAAAAAAATAAATTGCTCTGAATAATTAGATTCAAATGATGTACATGTAAATTATAGGTCAGACAACTCTAAGGCTAAATTCTGTCAAACGAACCCAAGCAAAACTAGACTTAGAGCTCTGACTGTAAGGTAGATTTTTGCTTGCGTTAATTTGACAGCACTTGGCCTTACAGTATTGTACGAACTATACTTTCGAGACATTTTTGCATTTGTAGTTGTGTATGGACAAAATTTAAATGTGTGTAAATTATTTTTTAAGTGTGTGTAAATTTAAATGTAGAATCCCTGTAAATATATACTTAAAATTATTTAAACTGTCCGAGTTGTATCAAATTAGGCCGTACAAAAAGCAACTTTACTGTCCAAGCGTGAAGATTCAAAGTCCAATGACAAATTTTATAAAATGTCCGAGATTTTAAATAATTTCTACTATACAAATACTACTACAAATGCAAAAACGTCTTGAAAGTAATCTACCTGTAATATCTAAGTGACGATTCAAAAGTGCTTATTGCTAGGCCTATTTGAATAAAGAATATTTTGACTTTGACTTTGATTCGCTGTGGAGGGGCGCGTATGTATGTATGTAATAACTTTATTGTACACAAAAAAAAGCACAAAAAATACAAACAAATAAGGACATTTTGGTACAAAGGCGAACTTATCCCTAAACTTATCCCTAAAAGGGATAAGTTCGCCTTCATCGCCAGTCATCGTGGATGCCACGCACTATAGCCGAATCCCCACCACCCTGTATACTGTAGCTATTTAAAAACTTGTTAGTACTGTACTGTACTTAATGTGTTTTTAATTTAATACTCAGAATATCTGACAAATGTTTACAAAACTAATATATAGTAAATTGCCTAGTAATTAGGCATATTTAATGACTAATCAAAGTAATTAACTGAATTTATGTTTAGAAATCATCAGTGTGTAAATATAGGGTGTTTCTATACTGGCACACGGCGTAATAGTAACAGCGCGTTGTTAATCCATTTTACATATGAGGTTTGCTGCTGGCAAGGAAAGCGAAAATAGACGTTCAACGTTCAATGCATGCCGTGGCGGATATATCCGTCGTTCGCGTTGAACCGATGGGGCTTATATATCCATATCGAAAAGGTTTAAAATAGTTTTACTCTATTTTGACTTTATGACCACAACATAAACAAATAAATAAATAAATATTTGTGGACAATCTTACACAAATCAACCTAGTCCCAAACTAAGCAAAGCTTGTACTATGGGTACTAAGCGACGATATACATACTTATATAGATAAATAAATACTTAAATACATAGAAAACATCCAAGACCCAAGAACAAATATTCGTGCTCATCACACAAATAAATGCCCCGGCCGGGATTCGAACCCGGGACCTCCAGCTTCGTAGGCAGGGTCACTACCAACTAAGCTAAAGTGGTCTTCAAAAAAACAAAATGATATATCATTTTACGATTTTATATAATTTATATGTTGTTGAATTATCATTTGGAGATACTATAATATCAGCAATTGATATAATAATAAAAAATTGATATATTAAGAAGAGTTATCTTTGATTGTGATTTTTGATAGGTATATTCACTTGCTTTTTAAGTTTATGAGAACTATCTAAAACACAAATGGCTTTGATATAAAAAAGCAGTGTTGATGTGAAATAAAAAAAATAGTGCCATGACATAGACAAAGATTAGGTCACAGACATCTAGAGTAAAGCGCCCTACTCACGGCCCTAAAATCAGTGGCGATATCGGGAGAGTGGTGGGGAGCACCCTAGATTGCTCCCTAGATCGCCTCGTGTGTAGGTAAATCGGGTACAATAATCATACACGGGACATGAGACATGATGTCACGATCCTCAGCATTGGGGGAGCGACTGATGATGATGAATCATACACGGTTTACCTACACACGAGGCGATCTAGGGAGCAATCTAGGGTGCTCCCCACACCAGTTTTCTTTGACATTGGATTAGCACCAATTTTTGAATATCTAAAACAACATATAGTGCGAGCCATTCATGACCACGCGCCCCTCCAAAGCATCATCATCATCATCAGCCTATATACGTCCCACTGCTGGGCACAGGCCTCCTCTCATAGATGAGAGGGATTGGGCAGTAGTCCCCACGCTGGCCCGGAGCGGGTTGGGGACTTCACATACAACTTTGAATTTCTTCGCGGATGTATGCAGGTTTCCTCACGATGTTTTCAAAGCCTATCTCATACTAATCTATGCCCAATTATACGGATTGGGCTGTGGAGGGGCGCGCCTTCGTAGATGACACACACTATAAAATTTGATATTAAATTAATGTTTACCATTCACTCCATTCGTTGCTGCTTCTTCCATGCTCTTCAAATGGAACGGGCTACTGGTAAACATTTCGCCCTTCACCAAATCCTCTATATTCTCACCTCCGTACGAGAGCAGCGGAGAAATCTCAACTTCAATGTGATCTCTAATGCTGCCGCCCGCTTCTCTGATGTATTTTCTGTGCAGCCTCAACAAATCCTGCTTGGCCGTAGACGGGCAGTCCTTACCAGCAGAATCAGCATTCTTTAAAGCAGAGAATTCAACGTCTCTGGCTACTTCTAGGCAAATGAATTTCTCAGCAAACTCGAATACGTCGAAAATGAACTTCTCCATTTTGATACCGTTGGGTTCTGTAGGCTTCTGCCGGACTCCGTTCTCGTCTACGTAAGGAATCTTCTTTTTAGCGACGTGTAGCTTTAATTTGCTTTCGAAATTGGATATTTTCTTTAAGAATTCCGATGAGAAATAGTGGTTACAGATGTTACCAGCGCAGAATGTGAGTCTACCATCATCATTCCTCCTTTCTGCAGCTTCATCGCTTAGCTCTGAATACTCAACAACTTTGTAGTGACCGTTGACTCTGCAGACTACACCCACAGCTTCACTCGGTGAAGACTTTTGGACCACTTTCGCTGCGCAGTCAGCGTTTCTGCTCATGCAGTAACCTATGAATACTGGATCGGCAACTTTAATGAGGATATTATCCACTGAATGGGCATGTAAATGCTCAACTCCTCGTCTGGAAATGTCATCTAGGATACCTTGGGTTTTTAAGGCACGGTAAAGTCCTCCGTTACCATCCGGAGCCGACGCTAGCTGGTATTTCTCATCTAGCAGTATCTTACAGTTGAAATCAAAGCATGGCAATCGTCCCTGCTCAAAGAATACAATATTCTCCTCCTCCAAACCGAAGTACGAATGATCCTTAAAGAACTCTGCCGTTGGTGCCATAGTGTGTTCCGAAGTCATGATATACCAAGTGATTTTACCTTCTTTACCGGTTTTCTGCTCAGCCATCTTCTGCAACCGAACTATTCTTTCAGCTTGAATTTGGAACAGTGTTTTTTTCGACGGCAAGCCGACGTTGTACATTCCTTTAGGGTGTCCGAAGCCAAGGCGCGTAGCTTGCCCGCCAGCGAGCAACAAAACACCAACTTTTCCTTCAGAAATCTCTTTTAAACCAATATTCTCGTATTCCTCTATTTTTTCTTTGCTCAAACTTGGCACAGCCTCGTAATGCGACTGCGGAATAGGCTTCAAATCGTCGTCCAACTTTTCCGCGATAACTTTCGACGATTCCATCGCTCTATGGAAAATCTCATTGATTTCCGCGAAGTCGATTTTTTTGAGCTCGTTAACGAGAGTTTCCCGCTCATTTTCACCGATTTCCGGCCAGTATTTTATTAGGTGCTCTTGACCGTGACACTTGAGTAAGGAAAACAATTCTTCATAGGACATCGCGACTAGGTGTCTCGGGGAATAGTGAACTGGATTGTATCTTATCAAGTCCGATCGGCGCGATTAGAAAGTGTATACTGACTAGCAGTCGGCGCGTGTGGAAACATTTCTCGGTTCTCCCACTACTGTGGTATTGGAAACACGTCGGCGGCGCGGCGTTCAGCTGACATTTTCGCGATTTTTTAATATTTACAAATGTAGCTCTACTACTGATAGCATGTCATAAAGTTATTACGATCGTAAAAAAAGCTTTAGTGAACGTGGCTGCATAAACTAGACCATATAACAATGTAGATGAAATGAAAAACGCAATGTATTAGAAATACTTTGAACCATTCGATGACGTACGTGACAACGTCAAATCGAGTATGTTCTGAATGAGTCTTCATTTTACATAACATATTATATGCATTGAGTCCTATCTATTACAACGTACTTGCTAACTAAAAATATGAGTAGAACAAGTTACTGTTGTAAGTTTATAACATATGGAGTATTTTTAAAATGGTATTTAAATTATATGACTTATTAATTTCTGCTTTCTTTTCGTACTGAACATAGTTTTTGAACGTCTACAATGTCTACATTGTCTTTGGTGCAAGCTATTTTAGCTGTCGAATATTTACACTTTTAAATTAAAATTTCGTTTAATGGTTCTCATTTTCAGAATAGTGATATCATATTCAAATTACTTTTTGTGAAAAGTTGCAATCAATAAGTGCATACTTATATCATAGAAAAATCCCACGTATCGAACCAACCCACATCGAACCACAGCATCGAAAACTAGCCAAGCCAGAATTGCAGTGTTGCCAGAGCACTTCCGTCAAAAAGCACGGTCGGATGTCCAAAAAAGCACGTTTTTGGAATAAAAATCACGTTTTTAGGGTTCCGTACCCACAGGGTCGAAAATGACTCCTATTGCTGTCACTCACGCGTCCGTCCGTCCGTCCGTCATTCGACTGTCACAAAATCGCGCGACTTTAACTTAGAATATTTACTAGTAAAAGTCGCGAATTCGCGCGATAATCGCGTATTCGCGTTTGTTTTAGGACGATCCCTTTAGGACACCTATTCGAGTTCAATATATTCGCGAATTTCACATGCGCGATCGCGCGATCATCGCGTTGTATTAGGACGATCCCATAAACTTGAAATTTGGTGATACTGTTCATTATTACGGGTATTTTACCAAGAAATACTTATATTTTGATAAAACAGGTTTTTTTGATTGGAAATTTCCTTATTTTCCGATACGCATTTGGCCGGTTTTCGTCACATACAGAGTATTGAGCCTTTAAGTACTACATCGTGTACACATTGCTCGACACGAACGATAGAGCTTGCAGTTGCAGGACAAGTTCTTTCCTGCAACCACAGGTAAAACCAAGCTTTAGGATATCAAAGCGTAGGGTAGGGGAGAAAGATTGTTTAACACAATGATTGTTAGAAAAAAGAACAGTTTTACAGAGTACAGAACCAACATTACCTCCCCATTTTTAGAAGGAAAATCATAAAGCACCATAGCACCTAAAAAAGCACGGTTTTAGCACGTTTTTGGGGAGCGCACGTAAAAAGCACGTTCGTATCCAAAATAGCACGTAAAACCGTGCTAAAAAGCACGTTCTGGCAACACTGCAGAATTGTCTATAGCAAGTCTATAGTACCTAACTGGCAGCCATGCGCTAAGTCTGTCAAAAGAAGATGTCAAATGGTTGCTCAGGAAACATTATTTATTTATTGCTGATTATCGTTGAATTTCTGCTCAAAATAATATACGGAGTGAGTAACACATTCCTAGTCGTGTTAGAGATAATACTGAGAAGCTTATTAAATGTGAACATGACGGAAACAGCGAAAAAAAGCAAACGTACCAACGGCCCAAGTAATAACCAAACTTTAGCCAACAGAGGCCTTATTAACGCAAACTGGCAAACATTTCTAGCGAATAACCTCATTGCGGACAAGAAAAATGAAAAGCATCTCCAGGAAAACTCAAAAGAACACTTTACAGGCACTTTTAGACGCACTAGAAAGAAGAAAACTAAATCGCAAGTTTCCATGCGAAATGACTTAAAAACGCTTGATATAGCTAAAGAAACTAGCGTTATAACTAACAACAATGGCAATTTACCTAATTTAGAACGTAAAGTTCCTAAAAAACCGGATAATGACAGCAAAAATAAGCTAACAAAGTTCATAGCCATAGATTGCGAGATGGTTGGAATAGGTTATGATGGCACCGACAATATGCTGGCTAGAGTGTCTTTAGTGAACAAATTCGGTGACTGTATATACGACAAGTTTGTGAAACCGAGGGAAGAGGTCATAGATTACCGGACAAGCGTGAGCGGGATCCGAAAAGAGGACCTGATAACTGGCGAGGAATTTACTCAAGTGCAGAAGGACGTTGCTGAGATGATCCGGGGCAAAATTCTGGTGGGGCACTCGTTGAAGCATGATTTGAGCGTCCTGTTCCTCTCGCACCCGAAGAGGAGTATCAGAGACACATCTAAATACAAACCATTTAGAAAGGTGAGTAAAATACAATAATAATATAATAATAAAATGCATTTATTTCGGACTAAGTGTATCTATAGATTGGTAGTGTTGACAACTCATATAACTATGTTATTACTTAAACTTAAGTGATGAGATGTCCAGTGTCTCAGTAAGCCACTGTCCCATCTCTCCGCCACGACGGTCAGGTCAGACAATACACACAATTTGGTATTTCTAATTATTGGGCCCTATGAGCCCTATTTACGGCCAGAAAATTCTGTCTGCTTCTGTCCTCTCTCTCTTTTCTCTTACAAATATGACCAACTGTGACAAGGATGGGGAGGGGGTCAAAAAATCATAAAATTCGCGTGACAAAATTTATGGATGGCCCCCTAAGCAGTCTAAGCACCATGGCCTCAGTGTTGAAATATAAAAAATATATTATCCAAATTTCAGATTACCAAAGGCAGCACACCATCACTCAAGAGGCTAGCGAAAGACATACTCGGCATAGATATTCAGCACGGTGAACACAGCTCCGTAGAAGATGCCCGGGCAGCCATGAAGCTCTACTGCACCGTGGCCAAAGACTGGGAGAGGATGAACAGTGAGAAAAGAGGTTACAAGAAAGAGTCTTAGCATTTAATGTAGGTTTCTGTTGGGATTCTTATGGTAGGCTACTTTTGTGAATCAGCATGTTACTTGGTTATAGTTCATACAAAACTCAAGGCCAAATTCTGTCATACGAACGCAAGAAACGACTGGCTGGGTTGCACCAAACCGTCTGTAATCGTAAGTGGTGTTAGTCAAATCTGATTGTATGGAAAGTTTGACAAGTTTCTATGGGACGACAGCCGCCGGCGCCATATTTGACGATGACCGGTCTGTGTTCGTACGTTGTTGCAACTGGCACTAAGGCTGGGTTGCACCAAACCGTCTGTAATCGTAAGCGGTGTTCGTCAAATCTGATTGTATGGAAAGTTTGACAACTTTCTATGGGATGACAGCTGCCGGCGCCATATTTGACGATGACCGGTCTGTGTTCGTATGTTGGTGCAACTGGCACTAAGAGCTCTGACTGTAAGGTAGATTTTTTGACAGCATTTGGCCTTACCGTTTTGTACGAACAATACTAGTGATGTGTTGCCAGGAGTCCCATTTTATATTCTGTGAATGTTGCCCAATTACTATACAGTTTGGCCTTACAACACTGACACTGACATTTCTGATAGTGTTGTGCAAGTTTCGATGCGTCAATTTTTTTATGCAGCAATGTTGTTCTATATGGTTTTTTTTTACGCATCCAAATATACGAGTAATGCAACGTTCTGTTATTATTACACAGTTCCATTACAATAAAATTGAAATAAAAGACGTTTATCTACACACATATCATAAATCCTCTAATATGCGTTCGGAAACCGTAGAAAATTACTCATTTCAACATTCAATGAATTTATGGCAATTTTCTTATCTGTGGCTAAGGCTACAGCAGTAATATAATTTTCATTTTAATCTCATATTATATGATGTTAAAATATTAAACGTCAAACAAAACTGTCAAAATTTAAATGTCAAAGTTGACATGTTCTGTCTATTCTAGTATCACTGAAAATTCAAATTCAAATTCAATCGATGCGATATGTCAGCTCGATGTTTTTTTTAGCATATATCGCACGAAATTTGATCTAGAACGACATGATCACATCAGAATAGGGACTCTTTACTTTTTAAAATAACATTCAGGTATCGGTTGCCAGTTCTGATTTCGATATTTCCGCAACCGTGCAAAAAAGGTTGTATTAACACAATTATTGTATTTATTTACTACGGTTTCTGAACCCATCTTAGAGTAGTTATAATATGTGTGTAGATAAAGTAATGTATGCAACTGTACATAATTAGGCATTAAAACACGAGTGTGACCTTCGGCTCGTTTTATAAAACACACTCGTGATTTAATGCCCCTCATTATGTACCAGTTGCATAATAGTAGTTTATGCAACTGGTACATAATGAGGGGCATTAAAACACGAGTGTGTTTTATGAAACGAGCCGAAGGCGAGTTTCATAATAAGGTCACACTCGTGTTTTAATGCCTAATTATGTACAGTTGCATACACTACTTTATCTACATCCATATATTAAATCCTCTTTCATGTGTTTCGTGTGGGCACGTCTCGCCGGCGTGCGCCATGTTTGCGTCGACAGGCCGGCCCGCGCCCGCAGCTGTGTCCTTATATAATTTTGTACGTGATCTCGTTAAAGTGTTATATTTCGTGATCTAATAGGGGTCGCACGCAACAGCCGCACAGTATATTATAAAGAGGGGTCTTATCTACGGTATTTGAACTTATAAAAAAGGATTTACTATATGGGTGTAGATAAACTACTATTTATTACCACTCACACTCAAACTGTTTATTGTCATAGGGTTCATATACGGGCCAGGCTCTGTATACGTATATAGATAAACTCGGACATCCAGACGTATGGGTGGCTACCTGTCGAAATTCCTCTTTTTCGTACAAAGCGCATCATCTTTTGTAATGCACACAGCTAAGGTTTGGAATTCCGTGCCGGCGTCTGTATTTCCGAAAAAATTACCTTATGCTCTAACCATGGGGCAAATTGTAATAATAGTCTTTATGTCACACCTGGCCATAAAGCGGCAATTACCGCACGCTCCGCGCGCGGGATATCCCACTTCCTGGCCAGGGGGTGACATAAAATTTTGTACTTAACACGGGCGATAATAAAGAAAGCCTCAGATCGCATATTTATCGCCCTTGCCTTCGGCTCGGGCGTAAAATACCTGCGATCTGAGACATTCTTTGTTTTATCGCCCTTGGTAAGTAATGTACTATTATATTTGTGTTTATTTCAGTCAGTTTCTGCTTAACTGATATTTCTAGAACAATATTTTTATACCGCTTACTTATTAGGGTACCTAAATGTGCCACAAATAAGCTTCTGCTAAATAAAAGTGTTGTGAAAGTACTAAAATGTAATTATTGTAATACTTATTATTCCTACAGGTTAAGTAAACAAACTATAGATATAGTAATCAATCCTGTACGCCTAGCACGTGTTGCGCTCGAGAGTACGTCGGAGTATCTCGAGCTATCCGTCACTTTCTAACAGCGCCAATCAGAAAAAGACGTAGCTCGAGATAAGTCGATACTCTCGAGCGCAACATGTGCTACGGGCGCTGGGCCAGGGGCGACTCACTCGCGTGACGTCATCGCGCCGCTCAAAGGTCCCACGTCGGGTGACTATCAATGCGAGAGAAAGTGATGTAGCGAGTGATGCGCGTGCGATAGAAGGAGATGGCCAAGCGTCGGCACGTTTGTCTTGCCTCGTGGGGATTTGTTAACAGTGAGACTTCTGTACGTAGTACTATTACTTATTCTGTGGCTGGGCCTACTGCGAACCCAAATCGCCCTTTCGCTCGTATCTCCCTCTTTTTCGCTCGAATTAGTGTGACAGAGAGGGAGGTACCGTGGAAAAGTTCCAATTGTGTTCTTTATCTACTTACTTTAATATCTTTATGTCACACCTGGCCATAAAGCGGCACTTACCGCACGCTTCGCGCGCGGGAAATCCCACTTCCTGGCCAGGTGGTGACATAAAATTTTGTACTTAACACGGGCGGTAATAAAGAAAGCCTCAGATCGCAGGTAATTGACGCCCGAGCCGAACCCTTGTTAATTTCCCGCGCGCGGAGCGTGCGGTAATTGCCGCTTTATGGCCAGGTGTGACATAAAATAATTTAAACTGTTTAAGGCCGGGTTTTATAAAGATCCGTTAGACCAAATGTCAGATCAAATTTCAGTAACCCAGCACATTTTTAGGGTTCCGTAGCCAGAATGGCGAAAACGGAACCCTAAAGATTAAAATTCTGAAAAAAATTGAGTTGGTGTATAATAATAAACACACACACACATTGACATTGTAATAAATTATGACATTATTCTTAATAAGATTGCTGTGCCCTTGCAGGGTTCATGTTTCTGGACATACCTTAAATGTAACACCATGTAAACAACATGACTTAGCAATAAATGAATTGAATTGATAAATACTTTCAACGAAAATTGGTTTGAACAAGATGGGATTAAGGGTTTTTGAGTTAATCACTGAAAAACTGTCTTGCCCAAACAAAAGGACGTAAGTGCCGTGACTTCTCTATGAAGATACGACCTTTTTTGATTCAAGGTATTAAATAGTGTTTTGAAATGAGGACTAGTAGGTGTCGGTACGGAACCCTCGTTGTGCGTGATCCGACACGCACTTGGCCGCTTTTTTGACATGACATACCGACATAAGTTCTAACGGATCTTTATAAAGGGCCTTAGTGAGTTCAAATTTTGTTTTTCCATTGTGTGAGCAATTCTTTATTTTTTTTGTATGAAATTCCCATAGAGATCAATTTGGATGCAATATCGCCTCTCACTCGGCTACATAGTGTGAGTGAGACGGCCTGGCTCATATTTGATTAACTTGGCAATGTCAATGTTGTAGAATCCTAAATCGATAAGCAACTATAGTAGTGTACTTTTATCTCGCAAGCGGTGGTGAGCCATGGTTGTGTGTTGAGCTATACATGGACATTGTCTATGTGTGCGTCAGGGTAGGAGCTATGAGTTCACGTTGTCTATGTGTTCGTATGTGTCACAACTACAGCCATGGCCGGCCCGCACTCGTGACATAAAAATATTCTAACGTTAAAATATAATTTTGTTTATTGTCAAGCTGATGAAACAGCGCCCGTATTCAACAAATTGTCTATGGAGACTACATAAATAGCGAAAAGTCTAGTTTATGTTGACGAATAAATCGAATTTCTTTATTATGTACTTGTTTGTTTTTTACACTGCGTTCACTGACCCCTGCGGTACAGTCAGCTGGAAAAAAATATACAAGATTAGTCTGTTCAAAAATAACTTCGCTAGACTATTAACGGTTAACAACTAGTCGCGTATATCTTTTTGCAACAGTACATACGTTCAATTAAATTAACAAATTCACTGTCCCCATACAAAAAGATCTGACAATCTCACAAGTCCAACTGACAGTTGGACTATGCATTCAGTATGGGGGATGTGACCCCACAGTGGAAGCATGGATTCCCGAAAAAGGTTCATAACCACATTGGGGGCACCCGGACAGTGAACGTGTAAAAATAGAGTGTGATTCAAAGAAAATTACATATTACAACTTTATTTCACATATATTTTCTATCTACAGAATAAAGTTTATTTCGCATTTCAATCCAATAAAAAAAAAATGATGTCAAGCGGATGCGTCCGCCAACGAAATTATAATTATGATATAAAGTGTGAAAAATTGAAAAACTAAACGCCACAGGTGGGATTTTAACCCTCGATCTCTAGAATCCGTCAATTGCTGGTAGAGAATGCCATATGGCATTAAGTCCGCCTTTTGTACGATAAGGTTTTCTATTGTGCAATAAAGATTAAATAAATAAATTGCTCTTAACCAACTGAGCTACCGTGGGTGTCCCTTGTGGTGAATCTTTCAATTCATGGCTAGTTGGTTAAGAACAAATGGACGGATTCCAGAGGTCGTGGGTTTAAATACCTTGTTTGTGTATGTTTAACTTTTCACTTGAATATTAAAAAATATACATAAAATTCAAATTCTCCTAACCCTAAGGCGCGAGCAACGCCAGCGGTTTGATGTGAATCCAAAACATTTTAAAGATTGTATTTTTTCCTCATTTATTCTAGTTCCTTCTCCCATTGTTCCTCACGCAGCAGATAAAGGTCCATGGCAGCTCGAGCATCCTCCACCGAACTGTGTCCGCCGACTTGTATATACCTTCCCAGCAGTATCCTTGCTAAGAACTTCAGACTCGGTTTTTCATGAACTCGCATGGTCTGAAACTGAAAGAAAATAATTTAAGATGCTGACAAGACCTAAAAAAAGTCCCGCTCTATTGAAACGGAGAAGCTTCGCTCACTTCGTTCGCTCGGTCAATAATATCAGTTTCAGCATTGCCGAAAGGATCGGCAGTTTTTTAACCGAAACCGAACCTTCGGCCGAAACATGATTTTTATGCCGAAACCTACCGAAACCGAAACTTCGGTCGGACACCAGTTATTTGTGACCGTCCAGCTCACTGGGGCCTTTATGGTCGGTATTGAGTTACGCACGGATCTATAATCTACAATACATAGGCTACCAAAAACAATGATCACCATGTCCCTAAGTGCCATACTTTTTTTTAAATAAATCGTCAAAGTTACTCAACCCAAAAATGCACTTTTGAGAAATAACTAAGAGAAGTTTAAAACTCATTTAAAGTATGTTCCCGTGGGAAGTTACATAGATGATGGTAGATCCTGAATCTTGAGGTTCTCTTCTATAGGAAACAATCAAAGATTTTTCAATTCCACTACCCCGTTGAGAAAAAATGGCCTTTGATCAGTGCAAGGCGCCGATCATAAAAAAGTAAGGAAATTTGTAATAGGTGAATTATTATTTCGTATTTTGTGATCTTTGTCATAGTGTATGCTAGAAAATAGTTTACTTAACACATCGAATGGAAAATAAAAACAAAATCCTAACGTGATATATATTTTTTTATAAATATAGAAAATGATATTTTTTCTATCTCGTCACGAATAAATTTAACAATTTCCGTATAGTATACCATACTTACCTGTAATAAGTCTAGACAAGCATTACACAGGTTTTATTTTTTTTCTATGTCAATTAGTTTCAATTTTATGACCGATTAAAGTTACATGAAAATCAAGGTTTACTTCCATACAATTGAGAAAAGGGCCCTTATGGACGAATGTAACCAAAAATGTAAGTAAATAATAATATTTACATAGTCTAAGTAGCAATCTTGTATTAGAACGTAATTCTGAATAAATCTTTTCATTACAAGTTTTTTGAATTATGCGTAATTTTTAAATTATACGAAAAAGAAATTTCGCATAGTATAAATTATTTTTTAACTCTATTTTAAAAAAAACCGACCAAGTACGTGTCGGACCATGCACAATAAAGGGTTCCGTACCGACACCTACTAGTCCATATTTAAACCCACTATCCGATACGTCGAATCGAAAAAGGTCGTATCTTCATAGTAAACTGACGGCACTTACGCCCTTTTGTTTGGGCAAAACAGTTTTTCAGCAATTACTCAAAAACCAGTAGCCGTATTTTTATCAAACCAAAAATCGTCTTAAGTATTTATTAATGTACAGTCACCAGCATCAATATCTGCTATAATAAAGGCGCCATAAATATTTGACCCGTCTTTACGGCCCTACAAATGGAGCTGTGTCGGATATTTATGCCACCATTGTTTTGGCAGATATTAATGCTGGTGACTGTACACCACCTCATTTGTTCAGAATTTTCATACATTTGGAAATTAGAGGGTGGGGGGGGGGGGGGGGGGGGGAGCGGCCCTACCTTTTTTTGAAAACAGTGTACAGAAATCAGCCAAATATCAGAAACAAAACATGTCATCCTTAAACAATCATATAGGTCAAAGTTTCAAAGTGTAAATAGGGGCGTTCCACAGGGTAGCATTCTTGGCCCGCTGCTATTTAATCTATATATCAACGATCTACCGAATGCTACTCTGTGTAAAACCGTACTGTTTGCTGATGACACTACGCTAGTGGTAAAATGTAATAATAGAACTGACTATCAACGTGACATAAATAACTCATTAATTGACATTACCAATTGGATGCAAATAAATGACCTACAAATAAATATTAACAAAACTAAATTCATGCAATTTTCCTCATACAATTCCAATAATATTCCAATTACTTTAATTAGCAATAATGAAAAGCTTGA
The DNA here is from genome assembly GCA_951800055.1 of Cenopis cana. Lineage (NCBI taxonomy): Eukaryota > Metazoa > Arthropoda > Insecta > Lepidoptera > Tortricidae > Cenopis > Cenopis cana. The sequence goes on along the minus strand of OX637498.1, from coordinate 1,169,086 downwards.
GAGAGTGGATACCTTTAAATTTCTAGGAATCATATTTGACCAACACTTAAATTGGAAGGAGCACATTGAGCAAGTGTGCAAAAACCTTAATAGATTTGTTTTCGCTCTTACGAGACTGAGAGATACGATATCGGCCGAAGCTGCACTAACAGCCTATCATGGTTACGTATCGTCGGTTCTCCTTTACGGATTGATTCTCTGGGGTAACGCAGTAGACGTGGACAGAATATTTAAAATTCAAAAAAAGTGTATTAGGGTTATTTGCAGTGCAAAAATTGATGACAGTTGTGTTCCTCTCTTCAAAAAGTTGAATGTTCTGCCCCTACCATGTTTATATTTAAGAGAATTGTGTATTTTTGTATCGTCCAATCCGCAATATTTCAAACATAGAGTTAAAATCATGAAAAGAGAGACAAGAGTAAGAATTATGAATAAGCTGCACAAAATACCTTGCAAAAAGTATATCTATAGACGGAATGTTTGCAATATGTGTGTTGAGGTATACAACCGCATACCCGACGAGATAAGATCTGAACAGGGACAAAGCTTTAAACGTAAATTGACGAACTGGTTAATGGATAATTGTTATTATAGTATTAAGGAATTTTTGGATAGCAATAGAATATTATGAGTAATTTTGACTTGACATTGTTAATTATAAATTTATTATTGTATTTTGATTTCATATGTGACTATTTATTTATATAAGAATTATTATTCCGTTTATAATCATTGTTTGTATACATGTTGACATAATTATTACATGAAAATTAATATGTTAAGTACCGAATTTAGTGGAATCGCGAATATTTGTATGCCTGCATGTAGGCGGAATACACAGGATAATTAATTGTATTACCAGCTAGATTTACTGTATTCTGACAAATAAATGATATTGATTGATTGATTGATTGATTTTAATTTCACGTTACTATTATGTAGCAATTCATAGAATAATACTTTCCTACCATATATTTTCATAATTAGAGAGCTTATAGTCGGCTGTGACATACGGACGGACGCACGGACGGACGGACGCACGTACGGACGGACGGACGCACGTACGGACGGACGGACGGGCAGACATGATGAAACTATAAGAGTTCCGTTTTCACCATTTTGGCTACGGAACTCTAAAAATACAATTAATAGGAAATGTAATAAGAAACAAAAATTTTTGCAACGGTCATGCACGACTAGAACTTACTTGACTTGAGACTAGAAATAGGTATTTGTAACGTGTACCACTAGAATCCAGTAAACAGAAAAGGCAAATAAATAATACAGAAAATGGTTAGAAGTAATTAGAATAAGTTATTAACCTATTTTATATCATTATTATCTGACCTCTGCCATAAGGGCCCTTTTTTACTAAACTTTACAACTAATTTAAAGGTAGAAATACTTAACTTATACGTGTGAAACCAAGCTAGAAATACACATCTAGTCTTATACTTTATCAATATGCAAAAAACAAAAAATATGTGATTTTACCGTATTTTACTAAAACGCTGATATCTACGAAACTAGAAAGTGCCATAAGGGCCCTTTTGTTATGGACTGACTCATTTATTTTCAGAAATTAGTGTGGATTCAATAATGTGGTGGATTGAAATTACTTAGATAAGTGCTACATAGAGCAGGCTCCAAGGGTCTGTTTTCGTTTGCAAAAATTGCGGACCGCGAAATGTAATGTGACTTGTCTACCTGAGAGTGAGACCTTCGACTTTATAACAAGCCATGTTGCCATGGGCGCGCGTGGTTCTTTGTGCTATGATGTCATAAATTTTTTGTATGAAAAAAATACAAATTTTCTTCAGAAACTCATCCAGTGGGGTATCAAATGAAAGGGCTCCATGAGCTGATTCCAGAAATATACCACATCATTACTCGTACATTGTTTACATCCAATGGTTACGTAATAGTACATTACTTACCAAGGGCGATAAAACAAAGAATGTCTCAGATCGCAGGTATTTTACGCCCGAGCCGAAGGCAAGGGCGATAAATATGCGATCTGAGGCTTTCTTTATTATCGCCCGTGGTAAGTACAATATTTTATGTCACCCCCTGGCCAGGAAGTGGGTTATTTCGCGCGCGGAGCGTGCGATAATGGCCACTTTATGGCCAGGTGTGACATAAAAAAATTTTTCATAACACACCAAGTTTGGGCTCTTCCTGACAGCATACGGCTGAATGAATTTTTTCTAAAATATACGCCGAATGACACGTTATATGAGTTATATCCTCAAATTATATGAAATGACAAGATTTCTGCAAATATGAATGCCTATGTTGGAAGGCTACTAATGCTGGGGCAGAGCTTGGGCAGAGGTTTCTTGTAGGCTGGAGAGACTTCTTCTTTCTTGATTAAAACACAGTAGACAGTAGAAATTGGAATAATTTTATTTACAAAAATGCCTAACTATATAAAAAAAACTATAAAAAAAGCTTACAACTAATAACAATATCACGCCGAATACAAAATGCGAAATTAGAGCGAGACAGATAGCGCGCGAGCGAGAAATAAGTTTGTGCGCGAAACGCTGACGCTCGCTCGCGTAGCTATAAAGCGGGTATTACACTGTCCTGAATTCAGGACACTTAGAAGGGTTCCGACCTATGCGTTAGAGCGAGATGCTTCAACTCCCCTCCACTAGTTAGGACGCCTGATTCAGGACAGTGTAATACCCGCTTAAATATTAGTGGCGCGCGAAGCTCGATCCTTTTTCCCGCGCCGGGCCGCCGGCCGTCGAGATGAGAAGATCACTCCGTGCGTCGCTGTCTCTCCGTGCTCCGTGCTCTCCGAAGATATTCTTGAAGATGCTGCTACACACGTGGCGTCTTCATAACAAAACTGTCCTTTTCGGGACAAACCAAAACTGCTCTTATCAGAGCAATCAGCTGTTCTTATTAGAACAGCTGATTGCTCTGACGTCAATCGTCGGTCACTGTTTCTTGTTAACAAACCACACGTCAATCGCTTCTCTATACAAATAAATGTGTAAACATACTATTTTTTTGTATTTCTCTAAATTGCAGAAGAATTCTTTCTCTTTACACAGGAAAGAAAAATATAGTAAGGATTTATATTATTTTTCGTTTAATTTCTTAAAATTTTGAGGATATAACGATTGTATATTCTCGTACATACAATGATATACAACCAATGCGATTACGCCAACTGTTATTGTAGGTACCAAATTTTACGCAAAACACGCATACCAATTTCAACTCAGTTTGCAATTTATGTATGCTAATGTTTTGCTTTCTTAAATATACTTACGATTATTCTATTGAAAGTAATAAATACCAACTTCTCTGAAAGGTTCGTATAGAGCAGTGTCGCGAATGTCTTTAGCAGGATGACTTAAATTCAGACCAAGCAAGTCAAATTTCAAATCATGGCCCACCAAAATGCAGTCCTTGAGAATGTTTCTCACATCCTGAAATGTAATCGAAATTGTTAATTTTTTTGGCTTAGTGATTAATTTAAAAGCAAAAATAATGTATAAAATAAATACAGTAGAATCCGGATACAGCGACCGTCAAGGGACCGGCGGCGATATTACGTCGCAGCACTAACAGGACGTCGTACAAAACGAACTGATTTTCTTTGAAAATGTTTGGTATGAATCCTAACGTCGGTGATTTGGCAGTCGTTAAAAGCGGTCAAATGTTATAAGCGGAGTCGTAATAAGCGGATTCTACTTTAGTTCATAATACATTCCACAGCATCAATTATCTTATTTCTTGTAAGTATATTTATTTATTTATTTCGGGGATCTCGGAAACGGCTCTAACGATTTTGATAAAATTTGGTATGTGGGGGTTTTCGGGGACGAGCAATCGATCTAGCTAGGTCTCATTACCGGGAAAACGCCGAGCAAAGCTCGTTCGCCCAGATATTAATTATTACATTCCCATATTTACTGCAATTTCCTCTGCATGATTGATTTCCGGGATAAAAAGTATCCCAATCTCCTAGGTATTATAACACTCAAAAGAAAATATGAGCCACAAGTATTTTGATGTTACATGAAAATAATACAATACAAATATTTTAGCCAAAAATGTTACTAACCGATATGGACCTGAGTCTGAAATAAATGTTTTCATTCATTCATTCAAATACAAACATTGCAATATAATATATATATAACAAACAGTATAATACAATATATTTTTTCCAGCTATTAGTCACGCTACCATCACTAGCATGAAAAAGGGAGGATTCGGGACACAATTCAAATTAGCCACTTAAATATAAAACGGAACCCTTATAGATTAGATTCGTCATGTCTATCTGTCTGTCCGTCCGTATGTCACAGCCGGTTTACTCGGAGACTATAAGTACTACAATTATGAAATTTGGTAGGAAGATGTATTCTATGAACCGCTATATAAATGTGATGTGAAATAAGGAAAAAAATATATTTTTTGGGGGGGGCACCCCATACATGTAACCGGGGGACGAAACATTTTTTTTCAATGCGAGTAGTTGTGTATTTTTGGATAGGCCTTGAAAAATGATATAGAGGTTACTAAGAAAGTTTTCCATTTATAGCCTAAGAGCGGTACGGTTGCGCTGTATGAATTTTGAACATTAATTCATAACAGCTACTTTTTTTGCACCAAAAAATTTGTTAAAGCAATTAGATTAGGTATTCTTTAATAAAACACATAGTCCACCAACGTGACTGTAGAAAATATTAAAAAATAATCTATAAAAAATCCTTAAAAATCGGGCGAAAATGGTATAAGCATTTACTTACTTTATGACATACTATATATATTTATATTCTTTGTGATACATGAAAAATCAACCGATTTTTGTTAAGGCAACATCGTAATATAATAATTTTTAATACAGAAAAATATAAAATTCAATTACGGCTATGGTATATAAGCTAACATTACAGTTATGGTTTATATATATCTTTCTTATATGTATTGACCCTTTTTATACTGAAGCTACCCAAAATACCTGGAGCTTTATTTTCTTTGAAAAAGTCTTGTGAAATTAATATATAAGCCAAACTCACTACGTTGACTTTTCATGAAGGCCACATTGAAGAAGGTGTAATGCTAATGAACCCTATAAATACCTATTAAGTGATTTCAAATGCACTTTCATTAATAGTAGGCGCGAGAGGGGAATACGCGGGGTGAGCGGAGGTGTGCAGCACAGCGAGAGGCGCGCGGGTGGGTGACAAGTGTGTGTGTAGGTACTTTACTTTTATCGGTGGCTTCGGTGCGGTCCTAAGCTTTATGTTCTATTAGGTATATGTTAATAGTGTATTTTAGACAACTTATTATTAAGTTCAATAGTAGCTATGAAGTATGGATTAAAAGTTAAAACTAAGTCATTTAGTAACTTTAAATTTTGTATATAATCTGACATCTAAAACGACTCAAAACCGCCAAAATGATTTTTAAATATATATAATTTATCGATTAAGAAATCACGGACTTTGTGTACCTAACCTATACGCCTATAATAAAAGCCCTCTCATCCGGTGCATTCGTAGGTGTAGGTAGGTACTGAACAACTACGTTGTCGGCCGGACGGTAGGTATATTGAGACCATATATTCGTGATTGTACTTTGCACACACTTTATTAACAGTACAGTTGAAGACATAAATTAGGTATACATAAAAAGTAGAACATGTATACGTATCGGCATAAATTCTTAGAAAGATGATGCCACGCTAAATTATGCCTTATAGGGACGCTTAGAAGCAGGTATTCGTCACTTCGCACGCCGCGCAGGTCGAAGCCCTTCGCGACCTTGAATTACATAGACGCAACACCGAGATTGCGTAAATAAGTACGTCTTGATCCAACAAGTAAATAGGATGACAAATGTATTCGTTTTTAAAATATTACATCGTCATAATTATTTTATATAAGTAGTATAGAATAGATACGCGGAACACGCATGTTTCATAAAGATCATATCACGGCAAAAGTCACCAACCAGAGATAATAAGGGCTACAGGCGGGTGGCCGCCATCCAAAATTTTGAAAACGCAGATATAACAAGGAAAGTTAACTAGGTGTTTTAAAAATTTTCGTCTCTCAAAGGGTTGAAAATAGGAGTTAAATATTGTATGGGGACCAATTTTTTTTAAATAGACAAAACTGGTTTGTTCGTTTCTGTCAGTACATATCAACGCACAGCCCAAACCGCTGGTTCTAGAGATTCCAAATTTGGCACGTAGATTCCTTATAAGGTCTAAGGGTGCACTAAGGAAGGATTTTTCAAAATTCGTCCCCTAAGGGGGTGAAATGGGGGTCCAAAGTTTGTATGGGGAAACAAGATTAGTAAGACTATTTTATTCAAAACTTCACCTTCTAAATAAGTAAACACGTGTCTCCAGTTTTTTGAAAATTCAACCCCTAAAAGGGGGGAATGGGGTGACAAAGTATGAAAATCGACAATGGGTATGTTTCTGTGGTTTATCGGGTCGCTAATTACGAAAACTATAATGATTTTAATATCCAACGTGGCGGACATGAAATGCCATCTCCCTTGTCGGGGTGAAATGGGGTTGAAATTTAAATAACTAAATATCAATATGGGTGTAGATTTATGTTTTTTTTTCGGACGTCAATTACGAAAACGGTATCTACTCGTATTTTAAGATTTAATATTGTGGAAATGAACATTCTTTATCTAAATATATAAAAAAAGAAACTGACTGACTGACTGACATATCAACGCATAGCCCAAATCGCTGGTTCTAGAGATTCCAAATTTGGCACGTAGGTTCCTTATAATGTCTAGCTAGGGGTACACTAAGGAAGGATTTTTCAAAATTCATCCTCTAAGGGGGTGAAATGGGGTCCAAAGTTTGTATGGGGAAACAAGATTAGTCAGACTATTTTATTCGCAACTTCACAGGAGTACTCCTAACAATAAATAAGTAAACACGTGTTTCCGGTTTTTTGAAAATTCAACCCCTAAAAGGAGGAAATCGAGTGACAAAGTGTGAAAATGACAATGGGTATTGATTCTGTGGTTTATCAGGGCGCTGATTACGAAAACTACTATGATTTTAAAATTCAACGTGGCGGACATGAAATACCATCTCCCCTGTCGGGGTGAAATGGGGTTGAAATTGAAATAACTAAATATCAATATGGGTGTAGTTTTGTTTTTTTCGGACGTCAATTACGAAAACTGTATCGATTTTAAGATTTAATATTGAGAAATTGAACATTCTTTATCTAAATATATAAAAAAATAAACTAACTGACTGACTGACATATCAACGCACAGCCCAAATCGCTGGTTCTAGAGATTCCAAATTTAGCACGTAGGTTCCTTATAAGTTCTAGCTAGGGGACACACACACTAAGGAAGGATTTTTCAAAATTCATCCTCTAAGGGGGTGAAATGGGGGTCCAAAGTTTGTATGGGGAAACAAGATTAGTCAGACTATTTTATTCGAAACTTAACAGGAGTACTCCTAACAATAAATAAAAACACGTGTTTCCGGTTTTTTGAAAATTCAACCCCTAAAAGGAGGAAATCGGGTGACAAAGTGTGAAAGCCGTACCGTACTCTTAAAGATATATACCACACTATCTTTTTCTCCCGGCTTCGCCCGCGTACTAAACGTAACTTTAAACAGTCTACAAGAAAAGGATGATCTCAGTTTGAATTTGACCCAACCAGAGGTATGTGTTTGTCCGCGATTATCACGCGTTTGGCTGAACCGATTTAGGTGCGGGTCGGAAAACTTTTTGTTACATTCTGGAGGTTTCGGTATACGAATTTTTATGCCGCCATCGACTTACTACTACTAAGAGATTATAATTACTACTCTTGAATAAAAGTACATATCTGTCTCCCTTAAAAGAAGGAAATCTGGTCTCAAAGTCTGAAAATCAATATGGGTATTATTTTCAGACTTTGTGACCACATTTCCTCCTTTTAAGGGTTGAATTCTCAAAAACCTGAAAAACTTGTTTACTCATTTATCATTAGGAATACTCCTTTAAAGTTTCGAATAAAATAGTCTTAACTAATCTTGTTTTCCCATACAAATTTTTGGTATCGTTTCACCCCTTAGCATGTGAATTTTGGAAAATATTTTCATAGTGCGCCCCTAGACCTTATAAGGAACCTACTTGCCAAATTTGGAATATAATCTAGAACCAGCGGTTTGGGCTGTGAATGAATGAATGAATGAATGAATCGTTTATTTGTGTAAAAAAGGGTAAAAATTGGTGTTACATATTGTTGTCCATCCTTATTTTGCCATGATACAGGGCGTACAAATATTCTTAATTAGTCAATTGTCCTAGATTTATGTCTAATATAAAATCGTCACTTACAAATTTATTAACAACAAATAAATAATTACAGAATTAAGTTATAAAATTATACATTAAAATTATTAATTATGCGTTGATATGTGAGTCAGTCAGTTTCTTCTTTAACATATTTAGAAAATGTTCATGTCCACAATATTAAATCTTAAAATCGATGCCATTTTCGTAATTAACGTCCCAAAAAAACCATGAAAACGACACCCATATTGATATGTAGACATTTCAACCCCATTTCACCCCGACTGGGAAAATTGGTATTTCACGTCCGCCAATTTTCGTTAAAATCATTGTTGTTTTCGTAATCAGCGACCCGATAAACCATAGAAATAATACCCATAGTCGATTTTTAGACTTTGACACCCCATTTCCCCCTTTTAGGAGTTGAATTTTCAAAAAACCTGAAACACGTGTTTACTCATTTATTGCTACGAGTACTCCTGTGAAGTTTCGAATAAAATAATTAAACTAATCTTGTTTCTCCATACAAACTTTGGAGCCCCATTTCACCCCCTTAGGGGATGAATTTTGAAAAATCCTTCCTAAGTGCACCCCTAGACTTTATAAGGAACCTACGTGCCAAATTTGGAATCTCTAGAACCAGCGGTTTGGGTTGTACGTTGATATGTCAGTCAGTCAGCCAGTCAATCAATCAGTCAGTCAGTTTCATCTTTTACATATTTAGAAATGTTTATGTCCACAATATTAAATCTTAAAATCGATGCCATTTTCGTAATTGACGTCCCAAAAAACCATGAAAACGATACCCATATTGATATGTAGACATTTCAACCCCATTTCACCCCGACAGGGGAGATGGTATTTCACGTCCGCCACGTTGGATTTTAAAATCAGTGTTGTTTTCGTAATCAGCGACCCGATAAACCACAGAAACAATGCCCATTGTCGATTTTCAGACTTTGCCACCCCATTTCCCCCTTTTAGGGGTTGAATTTTCAGAAAACCTGAAACCGTGTTTACTCATTTATTATTAGGAGTACTCCTGTGAAGTTTCGAATAAAATAATCAAACTAATCTTGTTTCTCCATACAAACTTCGGAGCCCCATTTCACCCCCTTAGGGGATGAATTTTGAAAAATCCTTCCTTAGTGCACCCCTAAAGTTTATAAGGAACCTACGTGCCAAATTTGGAATCTCTAGAACCAGCGGTTTGGGCTGTGCGTTGATATGTCAGTCAGTCAGTCAGTCAGTCAATCAATCAGTCAGTCAGTTTCTTCTTTTATATATTTAAGATTAAGATTATACGTAAACATCATAAACTACGCAAATAAACAAAATTTCCTACGCCGCAAACAAATTTTACATAGTTACTCAAACTCAATATCATTTTAAAGGTAATGAATGAGTAGGTAAATAATAATAAAATGTCGCACTGTGCGGCTAGCATAACATGCATCTCGTCCGCGCGAGATAGGCTACCTGTCACTGTCTGATTAATGCTGTCAAAATGTGACAGGTAGCTTATCTCGCGCGCGAGTAGATACGGAATACATGTTGTGCTAGAGGGGCTGGGCCGAGCGGCGGCCTCAAGCACGCGTGTTTTAAGTTTGAACCTGCCTACTCAATCCCTACATTCTCATCTCAAATAATCCTTAACAGTAAGTCAATAAAGTCCAAATCCGATTGCAAACGTATGCTGTACATTAATGAATATAAATAAAATTCGCTTTATTCCTATTTCGTTGATATTCTGAGCTTTAAAGCCAACGGGAAAATTGCAATCACGGACTTTGTATTTGTATTTGGGCACCGTCATCAATGCATTCGTTATTCATATCAGAGTCATAGTAAGTAATAATAATAAACAGACATCGGAGCTAGGCGGCGGGGGCCGCACGCGCCGCGCGCTCGAGTATCGACATGCCTACTTCCATCTCGTTGTGCGTTCTAAAATAATCCCTGATAGTAAGGCAATAAAGTCCAAATCAGATTGCACGTGTGTGCTGTAATTAAGCAAATCAACGAAAACAAATAACATGGGGTTCATTCCTATTCCATTGACATTCTCAGGGCTTAAATTAAAAGTCCACGGAAAAATTGGAACTGATATATTTTTTCTACTAATGTTAAATAGGCGATTTGTAAAAAACTATTTACCAAATATTTAAATAGTTTCATTTTCAATGATAATTCTGAGAAACAGTCCTTGTTTTTCATGTGTTGCTATAAAAAGCTTATATATAATTTTCTTTTTAATAAATTTGAGAAAAACTGAAAATACCTGTTTGATTAAATTTCTCTTATTTCCCGTTGCATATATGTTTCGATTCGGGTCGTCAGCATCAAAACAGACCTAAAGATAGAAGCATTCTCAATAAAACTACTTATACCATATTTGCTGTGAAAAATCAACAGTTTTTGGGCACCATTTTTTCTATCCAACTTCCGGTGGTAGATTCGCAAATTTAAAAAATATTGATTCTTAAAATCACTTAAAAGAACCGTATAAAAAAAATTAGCCTGTTAGAGAATTTTTTCCAAAAAAAACGTATCTTTCTTAGGCTATTAAGTCAATCGTTCGTTGGTGAGTTATTAGCTCCCAAAGTCGTACAAAATGTGTCCCCCCCCCCCCCTATTTCCAAACTATGAAGATTAAAATTCTAAAAACAATTGAGGTGGTGTACAATAATGAACAATATCAACGAAAATTGGTTTGAACAAGATGGGATTATAGCCTGAGAAAGATACGTTTTTTTTGGAAAAAATTCTCTAACAGGCTAATTTTTTTTATACGGTTCTTTTAAGTGATTTTAAGAATCAATATTTTTAAAATTTGCGAATCTACCACCGGAAGTTGGATAAAAAAAATGGTGCCCAAAAACTGTTGATTTTTCACAGCAAATATGGTATAAGTAGTTTTATTGAAAATGCTTCTATCTTTAGGTCTGTTTTGATGCTTACGATCCGAATCGAAACATATATGCAACGGGAAATAAGAGAAATTTAATCAAACAGGTATTTTCAGTTTTTCTGAAACTTATTAAAAAGAAAATTATATATAAGCTTTTTATAGCAACACACCCCATTTCCCCCTTTTAGGGGTTGAATTTTCAAAAAAACGGAGACACGTGTTTACTTATTTATTGTTAGGAGTACTCCTGTGAAGTTTTGAATAAAATAGTCTGACTAATCTTGTTTCCCCATACAAACTTTGGACCCCCATTTCACCCCCTTAGGGAACGAATTTTGAAAAATCCTTCCTTAGTGCACCCCTAGACCATATAAGGAACCTACGTGCCAAATTTGGAATCTCTAGAACCAGCGATTTGGGCTGTTAATTGATAAGTCAGTCAGTCAGTCAGTTTCTTTTTTTAGGGTTCCGTAGTAGTGAACAAGGAACCCTTATAGTTTCGCCATGTCCGTCCGTCCGTCCGTCCGTCCCACCGACCCCCGTTTTTCTCAGTAACCGTTAGTACTAGAAAGCTGTGGAATAAAATCTTAAAAAAAAAATTTTTTTAGGGTTCCTCCCGTATATGTAAAGTGGTGGTGAAATTTTTTTTTCTGCCAAACCCCATCGTGTGGGGTATTGTTGGATAGCTCTTTTAAAAATATTATAAGGTTTCTATAAGCATTTTTGATTAAAGAATTGTTAAGCGTGATATTAAGCTTTGAAGTGATAATTTTTGTTATGGTCAAATGTCCCCCCCACCCCTGCCAGTTAAACGGTGGCTACTAGGCATGTGAATAAAATCATGGTAGTAGTATATATGATGAATTTAAAAGAAAAAATATCACAGCTAAGTAGACATTACTAGTTAACGAGTAATAGTCGAACTTCAGAAATGTACTTTGCAAAAGCAAACTTTCGTACAATTTCCATTGATACCTTAGATAATGTTGTTAATTCTGTCAAAAATATAGTAAATATAAGTTTGCAAACTTTTTAGTCCACATAATGTAACGGGTGGACGACTACGGAACCCTACCTTGCGCGTGGCCCGACACGCACTTGGCCTGGTTTTTATATATTTAGATAAAGAATGTTCATTTAGATAAAGAATATTAAAATCGATACCGTTTTCGTAATTGAAGTCCGAAAAAAAAAACATAAAACTACACCCATATTGATATTTAGTTATTTCAATTTCAACCCCATTTCACCCCGACAGGGGAAATGGTATGTTATGTCCGCCACGTTGGATTTTAAAATCATTGTAGTTTTCGTAATCAGCGCCCTGATAAACCACAGAAACAATTCCCATTGTCATGTTCACACTTTGTCACCCGATTTCCTCCTTTTAGGGGTTGAATTTTCAAAAAAACGGAGACACGTGTTTACTTATTTATTGTTAGGAGTACTCCTGGGAAGTTTCGAATAAAATAGTCTGACTAATCTTGTTTCCCGATACAAACTTTGGACCCCCATTTCACCCCCTTAGAGGATGAATTTTGAAAAATCCTTCCTTAGTGTACCCCTAGCTATACCTTACCTATACCGTACCTTATGAGGAACCTACGTGCCAAATTTGGAATCTCTAAAACCAGCGATTTGGGCTATGCGTTGATATGTCAGTCAGTCAGTCAGTTTCTTTTTTTATATATTTAGATAAAGAATGTTCATTTCCACAATATTACATCCTAAAATCGATACCGTTTTCGTATATGACGTCCGAAAATTCAGTGTAAACCAAATTTAATTGTGTTTATGGTAAATAAATGAATTGAATTGAAAAAAAAAACATAAAACTACACCCATATTGATATTTAGTTATTTCAATTTCAACCCCATTTCACCCCGACAGGGGAGATGGTATTTCATGTCCGCGACGTTGGATTTTAAAATCATTGTAGTTTTCGTAATTAGCGACCCGATAAACCACAGAAACAATACCCATTGTCGATTTTCACACTTTGTCACCCCATTTCCCCCTTTTAGGGGTTGAATTTTCAAAAAACTGGAGACACGTGTTTACTTATTTTGTTAGGAGTACTCCTGTGAAGTTTTGAATAAAATAGTCTGACTAATCTTGTTTCCCCATACAAACTTTGGACCCCCATTTTATCCCCTTAGGGGACGAATTTTGAAAATTCCTTCCTTAGTGCACCCCTAGACCATATAAGGAATCTCTAGAACCAGCGGTTTGGGCTGTGTGTTGATATGTACTGACAGAAATGACTGCAGAAACGAACAAACCAGTTTTGTCTATTTAAAAAAAAATGATCCCCATACAATATTTAACCCCTATTTTCAACCCTTTGGGAGACGAAAATTTTTAAAACACCTAGTTAACTTTCCTTGTTACGGTCACCCGCCTGTAGCCCTTATTATCTCTGGTTGGTGACTTTTGCCGTGATATGAGCTTTATAAAACATGCGTGTGCCGCGTATCTATTCTATACTACTTATATAAAATAGTTATCACGATGTAATATTTTAAAAAACGAATACATTTGTCATCCTATTTACTTGTTGGTTGAATCAAGACATACTTATTTACGCAACACCGAGCCGTATATGTAATTCAAGATCGCGAAGGGCTTCGACCTGCGCGGCGTGCGAAGTAACGAATACCTACTTCTAAGCGTCCCTATAAGGCATAATTTAGCGCGGCATCATCTTTCTAAGAATTTATGTCGATACGTACCTATACATGTTCTACTTTTTATGTATACCTAATTTATGTCTTCATCTGTACTAGTGTACTGTTAATAAAGTGTGTGCAAAGTACGAGTCACGAATATATGGTCTCAATATACCTACCGTCCGGCCGACAGCGTAGTTGTTCAGTACCTACCTACACCTACGAATGCACCGGATGAGCGGACTTTTATTATAGGCGTGTAGGTTAGGTTGTACACAAAGTCCGTGATTTCTTAATCGATAAATTATATCTATTTGAAAATCATTTTGGCGGTTTTGAGTCGTTTTAGATGTCAGATTATATACAAAATTTAAAGTTATTAAATGACTTAGTTTTAACTTTTAATTCATACTTCATAGCTACTATTGAACCTAATAATAAGTTGTTTAAATTACACTATTTACATATACCTAATAGAACATTAAGCTTAGGGCCGCACCGAAGCCGCCGATAAAAGTAAAGTACCTACACACACACTTGCTTGTCACCCACCCGCGCGCCTCTCGCTGTGCTGCACACCTCCGCTCACCCCGCGTATTCCCCTCTCGCGCCTACTATTAATGAAGATGCATTTGAAATCACTTAATAGGTATTTATAGGGTTCATTAGCATTACACCTTCTTCAATGTGGCCTTCATGAAAAGTCAACGTAGTGAGTTTGGCTTATATATTAATTTCACAAGACTTTTTCAAAGAAAATAAAGCTCCAGATATTTTGGGTAGCTTCAGTATAAAAAGGGTTAATACATATAAGAAAGATATATATAAACCATAACTGTAATGTTAGCTTATATACCATAGCCGTAATTGAATTTTATATATTTCTGTATTAAAAAATATTATATTACGAGGTTGCCTTAACAAAAATCGGTTGATTTTTCATGTATCACAAAGAATATAAATATATATAGTATGTCATAAAGTAAGTAAATGCTTATACCATTTTCACCCGATTTTTAAGGATTTTTTATAGATTATTTTTTAATATTTTCTACAGTCACGTTGGTGGACTACGTGTTTTATTAAAGAATACCTAATCTAATTGCTTTAACAAATTTTTTGGTGCAAAAAAAGTAGCTGTTATGAATTAATGTTCAAAATTCATACAGCGCAACCGTACCGCTCTTAGGCTAATTAAGGGTTTTTGAGTTATCACTGAAAAACTGTCTTGCCCATATAAAAGGTCGTAAGTGCCGTGACTTCCCTATGAAGATACGACCTTTTTTGATTCAAGGTATTAAATAGTGTTTTGAAATGTATACTAGTAGGTGTCGGTACGGAACCCTCGTTGTGCGTGATCCGACACGCACTTGGCCGCTTTTTTATAAAAGGGTGCCAAGTTGTATTTTAACCAGCAGAGTGCGGAAATCAAACGAGCTAGCTAATGGATTTTATGGTTCGAAAATAGAATACACTATGTTACTACAGTGGACATCAAGCTGAATAAAATAAATAAATATTTGTGGACAATCTTACACAAATCAACCTAGTCCCAAACTAAGCAAAGCTTGTACTATGGGTACTAAGCGACGATATACATACTTATATAAATAAATAGATTACTTAAATACATAGAAAACATCCAAGACCCAAGAACAAATATTCGTGCTCATCACACAAATAAATGCCCCGGCCGGGATTCGAACCCGGGGCCTCCAGCTTCGTAGGCAGGGTCACTACCAACTAAGCTAAAGCGGTCGTCTAATACTGTACAAAAGCATTTTAAGCCAAGCTGATACTGAGACGCCTCTCTCACTCAGTCAATTAAGAACAAACCTGTTGAACTGAATGAAAATCCTTAGCACCAAAAAGATGATCTTCCCTAATTCCACTCCAAGGGGTTCTGTAGTCTGTTACCGGAAAAGTCGGTGCAACATACTCATCATAAACAACCATGCCGGATCTATTCACTATGGAAACTCTAGCTACCATGTTCACGGAACCTCTGGGACCTGCTCCCACCTATAAAGAATTAAAAATATTAATAATTAATTCATCATTACTAGGTACAGTCAACGTCATATAGTATGTAGCAGCCAAAGTGGCCAAATAGTTCGGTACACCATATATTTTGTATGGTGTGCCAAATTTTTGGACACTGGCTGCTACATACTATATGACGCTGACTGTACCAACTATCTCAAAGATATTTGAGAATTGCATTGCAAACAGGATTTACTCTTTTCTCGAAAAATATCGTCTCCTAGACGAAAACCAGTTTGGCTTCCGTCAGAAACGGTCCACAACCTTAGCTGTATATAAGTCAATACAAGGTACACTAGGATGTCTGAACAATAGAAACCATGCCGTAGCCATGTGACACATACGAACACAGACATCATGAACTCATACCTCCTAGGCTGACACACACATAGAAAATGTGCATGTAATAGCACAACAGGACAACACACAACCATGGCTCACACGCGCTCCTGAGATAAAAGTAGGTACTATATAGTATATCTAGATAAAACTTCAATGCATAGAAAACATCTAACCACCATCTAACACTCGAAAATAAACAATGTTCTCACACATAAATATCTTACTTACAATACAATACAAATACTCTTTATTGCACACCTCAATAAATAGAACTATTACAGAGTATGTATATTTAAACCTAGAGGTAAACAACAGGCGGTCTTATCGCTAAAGAGCGATCTCTTCCAGACAACTTTTGGGTAGCGGAAATATAGCGAGAAATGAATTATAATGGGTGGCAAACTAAAACTCCACAAAAATAAACATACACACATAACCACATTTATAAACATACCTACACACATATATATATATATATATATTTATATTTAAAAATATATATATTAATATATAAAACTAGAATAACAGCCATAGAGTTGAAAGAAGCACAAAGTAGGATGAAAGAATCATACTTACCTACAGGGACCACTAGCTTCGTGTATGTGGCGGCGTGTCGTCCACCAAGGCGCGCCCCTCCACCGCCCATTCCGTACAATTGCGCATAGATTCAGTGTTGCCAGAACGTGCTTTTTAGCACGGTTTTACGTGCTATTTTGGATACGAACGTGCTTTTTACGTGCGCTCCCCAAAAACGTGCTAAAACCGTGCTTTTTTAGGTGCTATGGTGCTTTATGATTTTCCTTCTAAAAATGGGGAGGTAATGTTGGTTCTGTACTCTGTAAAACTGTTCTTTTTTCTAACAATCATTGTGTTAAACAATCTTTCTCCCCTACCCTACGCTTTGATATCCTAAAGCTTGGTTTTACCTGTGGTTGCAGGAAAGAACTTGTCCTGCAACTGCAAGCTCTATCGTTCGTGTCGAGCAATGTGTACACGATGTAGTACTTAAAGGCTCAATACTCTGTATGTGACGAAAACCGGCCAAATGCGTATCGGAAAATAAGGAAATTTCCAATCAAAAAAACCTGTTTTATCAAAATATAAGTATTTCTTGGTAAAATACCCGTAATAATGAACAGTATCACCAAATTTCAAGTTTATGGGATCGTCCTAATACAACGCGATGATCGCGCGATCGCGCATGTGAAATTCGCGAATATATTGAACTCGAATAGGTGTCCTAAAGGGATCGTCCTAAAACAAACGCGAATACGCGATTATCGCGCGAATTCGCGACTTTTACTAGTAAATATTCTAAGTTAAAGTCGCGCGATTTTGTGACAGTCGAATGACGGACGGACGGACGGACGCGTGAGTGACAGCAATAGGAGTCATTTTCGACCCTGTGGGTACGGAACCCTAAAAACGTGCTTTTTATTCCAAAAACGTGCTTTTTTGGACATCCGACCGTGCTTTTTGACGGAAGTGCTCTGGCAACACTGCATAGATTACAATGAGATTCGCTGTGGAGGGGCGCGTCGTCGTAGATGACAAGGCCGGTTCACATTGGTTGCGTGCCCAGCACGCACGCAAGCGTCGACGTTCACGACGCGTACGCACACGTCACGTAAGCGGCGTGACATCTACTATGGAGATTCATACTTTACAACGCGCACGTCGACGCTTACGTGCTGCGCGCGCAACCAATGTGTACTGGCTGGCCTTTATACTTCGTGTCGATAATTTTCAACCGGTAGCGCCCGCTAGGCGGGTTTTTGGCAGTGGGAGTGTTAAGAAACAGTTTTGTTATGGTCTAAGCTTACCTACCATTTCAGTATCCAAGGCTATAACTTTTCTAGATCCGGCAGAACTCACGTATTTTACTAAGCAAATAAATGTTATTAAAACACCTAAAGGGATGAGAAAGTCTAAGTCTATCATTGTACACTTTTAACCGGTAACTGGAATAAATAACAATGCCTTTGCCTGTTCCCAAGGTTAGGAACTTTACTTTTTCTTTTCAACTTTTTATTTTTGGTTGGTTGTGGGTTGGTTACCGGTTTGACAGCTATTACGGCGTTTTTTACACAATCATGTGCGAGTAAAGTATTATAGAAAAAAAAAGAAAAGAATTCTAATACAAACACTAGTAAAACGATTTCCGATTGGTCGATGCGGCCAATGATTGGAACACAGGATTGGAAAAACGCTTCTACGATTTGACAGCTGTTTTTTGTAGGTGAATGTTGCCAGGAAATTGGGGATGCCCCTGCCTGACTGACTGTGAAAGTATTTTAGGGCATTGATCCTGCCTAAATGAAATGGGGTTGGCAGCGCAAAGCTCTAAATAGATGGCGCCACTAGAGTTTGAGCCATCTCGATTCATGCACGTTTAACTTCAAAAAATATACGTTTAAAATACCGTTATAAAATAAAACTTAATGATTAATTATCTGTAATAAGTTTTAAACTTTGTATCTTAGGCCGAGACACTGTCGGATAATGTTTCAAAGCCATTTAAATAAAAAGTTTTTGTTTAGACAGGAGCGTGTAATTATATTTTCGTAAACATATACTCGTCCGTTTAACGCGATAAAATGGATCCAAATGAAAAACACGGACGTCTGACTCTGACACAGCTAGATAAGATAAGATAAGATAAGATAATCATTTATTTCACAAAATTCTATAACATAGTTACCAGGGGTCCCCACACTAGGCCACGCCTGTATCGTGGAGAACCAGTTAAAATAAATTTATGAAATAAGTTCGATACTACATCTGGTAGAATATAGAAAATATGGCGATATTAAACATTGAAAAGTTTTATACTTATTCTAACTTAGGTGTAACTTAGGTGTAGAAAAGTTTCAGTTTCAGCATAATTAAGAGTCATCAGAAATTTAAGAATAAGTTTTTTAGCTTCATTTATAGTGCAGCTCGTTAAATTACAGTTTTTGAGCAATTTGTTGTAAATAGATACTCTAATGTAATCTCCAAAGCGCTGGCCAAAACTGGAGAGCACCCTGGGAACTGGTAGCTTAAAGACACGTTTTTTAAGTAGTGTATCGTAGCAAGTCTTAGATTTAGAGGTTTTGTGTGTGATTAATGCAATTTTATGTATAAATAATTGTCTAACTGTTAAAACATGTGCTTCGGCATATAAAGTCGCAGTTGGAAAACGGAAAGGCCTTTTTAGCTAAAAGCACTTTTACGGAAACGCGAGAAATCCGTAAAAGGACCGCAAAATTAAGGTGGTTGTAATGGAAAAAATTATGAAATTTCCGATAAAAAAATCTAATTATTAATACAAACGTAAAATATACGTAATAATAAACATTATCACCAAATATCAAGTTCATAGGTCTCAGCCCAAAAAGAATAATAATCACGAACTAATGTCTTGGCACAAACTCTAGTGGCGCCACCTAGTGGCAAAGTTTGGCAATGGAGTTGGCCATTAGCATGATATCGTTTATGTCGGACAAATAGTATACAAATACATGTATACTTTACTATAGTACTTGAATCTCACGAGCGCGGGTCGGCCATTGTTGTAGTTGAGACACATACGAACACATAGACAACGTTAACTCATGACTCCTACGCTGTCAGCACACATACATGTAGAATCCTCACCTGCCCTCGTGAGATAAAAGTGCTGTAGCAAGTGCACTGTGCATTATACGTCATATTTAAATGGAAATGTCACGGAAATGTGACGTGTAAGGTAGTGTTGCCAAACCAAATATTTGTTTGACAGTTCATTTGCTTGGTAGAGTTAAAGTAGCCAAACTATAGTAACTAACAGTTACTATAGTTTGGCTACTGTATCTTAGACAATTTGGACATGCTTATGAATAAAACAACGATTAAATTACTTATTCTAATCTATTTACAAACATTACAAACTGCTCCATTTCTAGAAAAGCTTCCAGAAGTCCTGGTTTAGTCTGAAAGTCTAGTCAAGTCTTCTGAAGTCAAATCAAGTCTGCTAAAGTCCTGGTTAAGTCATTGAAACTCCAGTCAAGTCTTATAAAATCCAGGTTAAGTCTGAAAGTCTAATCAAGTCTTTCAAAGTCTAATCAAGTCTCCTAAAGACCAGTTAAGTCTCCTAATGTCTAGTCAAGTTTTCAAAAGTGTAAACATGTCTCCTAAAGTCTAGTCAAGTCTCCTAAAGTCAAGTCAAGTCCCCTTAAGTCTAGTCAAGTCTTCTAAAGTCTAGTCAAGTCTCCTAATGTCTAGTTAAGTCTCCTAAAGTCTAGTCCAGTCCCCTTAAGTCTAGTCAAGTCCCCTTAAGTCTAGTCAAGTCCCCTTAAGTCTAGTCAAGTCTCCTAAAGTCTAGTCAAGTCCCCTTAAGTCTAGTCAAGTCTCCTAAAGTCTAGTCAAGTCTCCTAATGTCTAGTTAAGTCTCCTAAAGTCTAGTTAAGTCTCCTAACGTCTAGTTAAGTCTCCTAAAGTCTAGTCAAGTCTCCTAAAGTCTAGTCAAGTCTCCTAAAGTCTAGTCAAGTCTTGTCAAATCAAATCATGAACCACTATCGTACATCTGCCTGACAGCCGTTAGCAGCCGCTGAAGACCGAGTCCTGTCTTTGCGGAGATCCCTAGCACCTCTCGTTCCTTACTGATCGATTCGAACGCCGCGCGGCCCGCTGGTAAGTCTATCTTGTTTAGCACCTTGAAACAAAGAAATCGATAATCAATGTGATGACAAAGGGGGGTCGAAGTTGCACCACGTCCGTAGGGAAAGGTACCCACCGCTACCCTACACGTGACTCCTGGGTGGTTCTAAAAGTGCAACAAAAACTGGCAACCGTACTGTCTAACAATCGACATGAGTCTCAAAGCATGCCTTTTGGTATGATGTGGGGTGAAATAGAAGGTATGCTGGAATCTTATCATCAGCCTCTATATGAATGAATGAATGAATGAATGAATGAATGAATGAATGAATGAAATTTATTCCAGAACAAGTCCATATTGTTTTACATACTAGATCAAATTAAATCAAATTAAATTAAAAGATTAAAATTATAATAATTACATAACGTCAAACTACAATAAACAATAATAATATAATAAGTGAGTAGGCCTTAGGCTTCTCCGTATAGCGGGTTACCCCGGTCCCCCGACGATAGGCCTATGGTAATCCCTCCAACGCTCATGTAGCGGGCTGGCGTCCCACTCTCTCACCGCCGAGAGCATAATGTTGGAGGAAGCGTAAATTGCCTTCCTGGCGGTGGCGGTCCTCGCGCGCAGCAGCGCGGGCCAGCCTGGCGCCGGCGCCGGCGCGCGGCCCTCCGCGAACATCGCGCTCGCACTGCACCAGCGCGGCAGCCGGAACAAGGCGCGCCACGCGTCATTGTATTGCACGCGCATGTCTCGAACGGCAGCTTTCGTAAAGTCTGACCACAATTCCACAGTGTACACACTGGTACAGAAACTCAAGAACAGCTGCCTCTTAACGCCCTCGCTGCATTTGGCGAACCTTCTGGCAAGCATATTCGCACGTACCGCAACGGCTCTTCTTTGCCTCTGGATGTCGCCGTGGTCTTTCATGTTCGACTGTAGAACGTGGCCAAGGTATTTGACCTCGTGTACTCGGCGCAGCTGAACACCGCCCAGTGACAACGGGGGTACATGTGTTGGCAAGTTCGCAGCCTCCATGAGCATAAACTCCGACTTGTCGGGATTGTATTTCATGTTATGCTCGCTGGCATATCTCTCGCATTCTGCTAGTAACTCCCGCATCGCCGCCACCGATGGAGCAAGTAAAACCATATCATCCGCGTATGACAAGTGGTTGGTCATCGTGCCAATGATGGAACAGCCGACTCCTGTCCGTGTTAGGGCCTGTGACAGTCCGTCCATATAAACGTTAAACAGCGCCGGTGACATGCTGCCGCCCTGTCTGACCCCACAGTTCAAAACGGTAGCTCTGGATACTTGGTCTTTCCATCTCACCACGTTTCTTTGTTGTGAGTACCATTTTTATACCACACCTGAGACACGCGAAGGAACGTGCGCTGTGGGTATAGTCTGGCTACGTTAACTCTACCTAGCACATGAACTGTCAAACAAATAGGACTACGAGTATCTAACAAACAGAAAAGCATGGCCCAAACCAGATACTTAAATAGAGTAAAAGATTCATATATGTGTATTTTTTAATTTTATCTAGTTGACACAGTTCTTGCAAGAAAACATATCAAAAGATTTATAACTAAATTTATAGTCTAAAGGATTCCATTTTTTTTATTACCTAAATAGAATTTGATAATGCTTAGGTATACAGTTTCGAAATGTTTTCTTGCAGAATTGCACAGTGTACATAACTGTATTTTTTCCTCATTTTATTCTTTGTTTTTGTGTTGCTTTATATAGATACTTAGATTTCTTGATCTTAAGTAGGTTAAGTATTATCATTGTAATAAGCATATTTTTGTGAGAAAATGGCTGACTGTCGAGTTTCTTTCGGCGTTTCTTCTCGGCAGTGGCCTCTGTGAAACGCTAGTAGGGTTTGACTTGTAAAAGTGCCATTGCGACCTACTTACAGAATAAAGTTCATTTTATTCATTTTTTATTCAATATAATTTGGCAACACTGTGCATTATACGTCATATTTTTATGGAAATCTCACGGAAATGTGACGTGTGAGGTAGTGTTGCCAAACCAAATATTTGTTTGACAGTTCATTTGCTTGGTAGAGTTAAAGTAGCCAAACTCTAAGTATGTATGCGTGCGCTGTCGGTACACGCGTCAAGTGTGTGCGCGGGTGCGTAGCGCTTAATAAACTTGGTCTGAAATAAAGAATTATGATTATGACACCAGGCGGGTCTCTCTGACCTCGGTGCGGGGGGTTTGTGTCCATTCTGTAATACTATTATACTATTCTGTGTACAGTCGAGGTCATTAATATGTATACACTTTTTTACCTAATCGAATGCGTTTGCTTACAAATAGTAGGCGCATTCGATTAGGTAAAAAAGTGTATACATATTAATGACCTGGACTGTACCTTCCAATAGTGGGCACAGGCCTCTCATTGATGATTTGGATTGGACTGTAGTCCCCACGCTGCTTTAGTATTAGGTTATAAGAAAACTGCTTTTGTCATGTCTTCATGCGGTACGAATGAGTTTCAAAGGATGCCTTTCGGCCTAACGTGGGTAAAATGGAAAGTATGTCGGAATAGAGTATTTGACACATATTAAAATTTATAACATGGTGTCACTTCATGGATAGTAAACCATCAAAATATCACAATGAATTGAAAATTATAAATTTTTACCATAATAGAAAAAAGACATTTAACATCGAAAATTCGGAAAATTATGTTTTTTCACACGACTGCCCAAAAAAAGGAGTGTAATGTTTTTTTGTCACCCAAAAGTCAAACAAAAGGTATCAATAGAATACTTAAGTAAAAATAAATAAATAAATGTACGGCAACATGTACCTAAACGCATTATTTTACGACCAAAACAGCAAAGTACTTATTTCCCATACAACAGCAGTTGGTTCGATACCAGGCGGGTGACGTCATCTGCCCGTGCCAATTTGTAGGAGCCGTTTGGGCGGCCGAGCGGCGAGCTAGGTTCATCTCTATTTTTTGCCCTTTATTGTGGTCTAATTATAGTTGGTCCCATATAGACATTTGATCGTCTATGAAAACTGGTTCGAATGGCATCATAATTTTTTTTAGTCAAATAGTATTCGTATTAGGTAAACATGATATTACTACACAACTCGGCCGCTGCGCTAACTCGGTGCTGTACTGTGACAGTTCATGCGTGAGGTGCTCCAACTGTTCTAGCGGGGCTTCGCTGGCGTCCAGCAGGTACACGAGGCCGCGGCACCGCTCCACGTGCTGAAGAAACTGGATCCCTGAAACAATAATGAATGAATATTTACGTAATACAGTACTTAAGAGGAGGGGTAGGGCAAGCTCTCTCCATACAAACTTTGTGCAGGATTTACTTGGTTTGTGTTTCCATTAAAGTTATGATTTTTGGTCAGTATGCTTATTTTTCTGATAGCTATTTCGTGATGTAAATTTTTTTTTATTAATTTTTTTTTTCAATTTTTTTAATTTTGAATATTTTTGAAATATTTGAAAATTTTCACATCACGATCTTCGCATATCTAATATTTACAATCAAAAAAAATATTATATTTGTTAGTGCCAAAACCGACGAATAAAACGTGCACAAAGTTTGTATGGGGAAGGCCATGCCCTGCCCTGCGCCTTAAAGGAAAAAAAATACAGTACTTATATCTCACACATAACATTTGACCGCTTTTAACACTGCTAAATCACCTGACGTTAGGATTCATACCGTACATTTTCAAAGAAAATCAGTCCGTTTGGTGCGACGTTCTGCTAGTGCGACGTAATATCGCCGGTCCTTGACCGTCGCTGTATCCGGACTCTACTGTATTTTAATATAGGATGTATAATTTTTTTCTACACTTTAAGATCAGGAGCTCCATGAGCTCATACCGCCTTCCCCCTTCTTCCATCGAACATCCAGACGTACGGCTGGATACCATCCTTACTTGGTCGAAATTCCTCTTATTCGAACCAAGCGCTTTACATCATCTTTTATAATGCGCACTTCTAAGGTTTGGAATTCTCTGCCGGCGTTTGTTTCCGAGCTCATATAACCTAGACCTTTTTAAGGCACCAGTGAATAGGCATCTTCTGGGTGAGCTCGCTTCATCGTCGGCCTCATCTTTGCCCCCTGGCTAGATGCTGGCCAAGAGCGATCCCAATTTTAATTAAAAAAAAAAAGATTCTGCATTTGTCTGGGTATAATAGCAGCGCCTTTCTTCGCTTGAGAGTAGCCCCCTAACCCCCAATTCATAAAACTCACAAACATCTGTTAACCAAAATGTGTTTGCTCGGTCTCGCAAACATAAATGCAAAGTGACAGCTAAGGACAAACGAATTTTAAGGGCAATATATCTAAAATAGGTTTGATGGACAAATAAGGCGTCACTAACTATATTACAGAATCCTACTAATATTATAAATACGAAAAAGCAGATGAGCTTGCAAGAAATGGATCAGCAAACTGTTTTGTAGGTCCAGAACAGTTCGTGGGACTCTCGCAGAGAACCATAACATTAGCCGTGAAAGACCACGCCAAAACCAAACACCAACATGAGTGGAGGAATAAGGCGGGCTTAAGGCACTCAAAGCTCTTCATGGAAGGAGTGGATACAGGCTGGACCAAAAAGATTTGGAAATACAGCAGAAAGCAGCTCAGAATGATAACTGGGGTGTTTACAGGTCACTTCGGGTCAAAGGAATCTTGGCCAAGATGGGACTAGCAGATGACATAATGTAGGATGTGAGGTGAAGATGACGAGACAATGGAACACCTATTGTGTGAATGTCACGCCCTTGCCAGACAGAGAATGAATTCCTTTGGAAATGGGTACCCTGAACCAAAGGAATTCAGAGTACTCCCGCTGAACTCCATCATCCGGTTTGTGGAAATGTTGGAGAGCAGCTTGGAGTAGGAGGGGGCAATTGCACAAAAGATCCCACTGGGTCGAGGTGCATCCGCAAGGGCCCTCATACTAATAAGATAAGATAAGACAATATTATAAATGCGAAAGTTAGTGTGTTTGGATGTTTACATGTTTGGATGTTTGTGACTCAATCACGCAAAAACGGCTGAATGAAATGAAACTTGGTATATAATGAGATTATAGCCTGGATTAACGTATATATATTAGTACATTACTTAACAAGGGCGGTAAAACAAAGAATGTCTCAGATCGCAGGTATTTGACGCCCGAGCCGTAGGCAAGGGCGATAAACATGCGATCTGACGCTTTCTTTATTACCGCCCGTGTTAAGTACAAAATTGTATGTCACCCCCTGACCAGGAAGTGGGATTTCCCGCGCGTGGAGCGTGCGGTAATTGCCGCTTTATGGCCAGGTGTGACATAATTTTTTTTATTCAGTATAGGTTTGCGCTTGACCACAAATCACCTGATGGTAAGCGATATTGCGGTCTAGGATGGAACGCGCTTACCTAGCAAATACCGATTCACTCTCGCCTTGAACACCGAAAGGTTGTAGTTTACAGGGAACAAGGAATCCGGCAAGGAGTTCCACAGCTTGGCTGTTCTCACGATAAAAGTGGAAGCAAAACGCTTCGTGCGAGTTTTAGGAACTGCCACCGTAAAACGGTGTCGCCTTGCCGTATCCCTGCTCGTCCGATGGTAATAACGTATAGGATACTTTTTATCCCTGAAATCATGCCTTTTACGCGGACGAAGTCGCTGGCAAAAGCTAGTCTAAATATATAAAAGAAGAAACTGACTGACTGACTGACATATCAACGCACAGCCCAAACCGCTGGTTCTAGAGATTCCAAATTTGGCACGTAGCTTCCTTATAAGGTGTAGTGCACTAAGGAAGGATTTTTCAAAATTCATCCCCTAAGGGGGTGAAATGGGGCTCCAAAGTTTGTATTGAGAAACAAGATTAGTTACCCAAGCCATAGTTCTTGTGTGAACCGGGAATCAAACCCGGCAGGTCCGCAATCGCGACTTGCTCGTAATCGTCGAACGGAACCATTCCTGTAAAAAAACGAACATAATTTTTTTTTTATTGGGGCCAATTTTTTTGGCGTTGCAGGTTTTTTTTTTATTTCTTAGAATTGCATGAAAATTGGTAGGTTGGAAGAGCTCCTGATTCTGTACAAGTAAAAAAAATATGACAACATGGCGTCAAAAAAAATTTTTTTCCCCATACATTTTTTCCACTGAGTTACGAAAATCCCATACGTTTTGTCACTCAATGGAAAAAAATTGTGGGACAGTGTAGGAAATCGTGCACATATTGTTCAGAATCAGGAGCTCTTCCAACCTACCAATTTTCATGCAATTCTAAGAAATAAAAAAAAATACAACGCCAAAAAAATTGGCCCATTGTTTTTTTTTTCTTATAGTCTAAGATGAACCTGTGATCTGCAGGTCGTGGGTACTGCACCAAAAGTAGCTTGGCATATGAGGGGTCAAGAGTTCCTATTCTTTTGCAATAATAGTAGATTGTTTGAATAAAATTGTTTTTTTAATGAACCGAAAATTTTAAAATTTGTAGTTTAGGGACTTGACGATAGGTGGCGTTTAAATCAACTTCGCTAATTGCACTAGCATGAGACTCGAGACCCGAGAGGTTTTTGGTTATTGAATATGTTGTCAATAAGAAAACAGAGGGTGGTTGTGGTTGTTTATGTGTGTTTCTTTTTATTCCTGTTACCATTTTTGTTGTATATGTGTGTCTCCTGTGTCTTGTGAATAAATGTTTCTTCTTCTTCTTCCTCTTGTGTCCCAAAGGAGCATAATCATATAAATACGGCGAAGGCGGTATATTGAATCCTGAGTGAAGCGAAAGATTCTACAGTAAAATCTTGAGCGTAGCGAGGAATTTAAGTATTTCCGCCCAAGAAGGAAACAGTTTTGCTACCGCGTGACACACACTGCTTTTCATTTTCACACCGCCTGTGAGGTCTGATGCTAATATATGAAATGGCCTACCACTACCAGGGCCTATTTTTTTCTTATAGGATCTGTAAAATACCATGGTTGCAATAAAGATTATGATGAATGAAAAATTTTTCAAAATCAGTATGTACTGATTTTCACACTCAAGGGAAGAAAAGTACGACTTTGATCCCTCATTCCAAGGCAACAATGATTCATTTACGAATAGCAGGTGTGCAAATGAATTTTTTATCTCTCCTCTCTCTCCACGTCCGTAGGGAAAGTACCCGCCGCTACCCTACACGTGACCCCTGGGTGGTCCTAAAAGTGCAACAAAAACTGGCAACCGTACTGTCTCCTTGAAGATCTCACGGTTCTAAATAAATGCCATACGATAAATATAAATCTCTCCTGTTCGGAAAGTTCTATTTTCATAAGTAGATAGCCGGGTTGAAAGTAGCTTTTTCGACCCTAGGATGGAAAGTATTTTTTAAATAGGCCGGGGGCGGGGCGCGGCGGCGCCGGCTACTGGCTGGAGCGCGTGTTTTTTATTACTGAATACTTAGAATATCATTTACTATTAATTTAATTTCTCAATTATTTTCCTCATAGTCGAAATGAAAAGTGGAGTGTTTAACTCGGGTGAAAGCACCCATTTCACCCTTGAACTATTGGCGCTCTCACTTCGTTCGAGCGCCAAAATATCTCGGGTGGAATGGGTCGCTTTCAACCCTTGGTTAACAATCTACTATTAACTCGGGTGAAAGCATGTAATAGTACATTACTGCAGAGATCAGTAAGTAAGCTATCCTGGACGAGTATGAGTTCGCCTGCGGCTCGGCCGGCTATAATACGAGGCCAGAATGGCACTTACGGTCGAAGCTTGTATAGTGCTCTTCTCAAAAATAAAACAAGTTGTATGAATTCGGTCGTTCTAAAATTGTAGTTAAAGAACCAGCTGTGCGCTGGCGTATTTCCCCCATTTTTGAGAAAAGCACTATATTAGCCTCGGCCGGAATGGCAATTGCAGGCTTCGTATTATAATTAAACGGACTCGCAAGCTCGTCCGTTTAAACAAATACTCAGCCTGTAATTGCTCCCTTCCCGGCCACGGCAATAATGTACTATTACATACTTACTTCCTGGACAGTAGCTGTTACTTCCTGGACACTTCTGGCAACTGTCCAGGATGACCCACTTTCGGATAATATCTTCACAGATGTTATGAGAACATTAAATACTATTTTTGAGAAATATTGATTTCGAGTTACCTATGTGCGGGCGCAGCGTGGTGAAGGGGTAGGGCGCGACAGTGGGCCGCGCCCGCGTCAGCGCCCGCAACAGGGTGCTCTTACCCGCATTGGGGAACCCCAGGAGGCCTGCGAGACAATACCACATGGGTAAGGCTGGGTTGCACCCACAGACATCAGAGTAAAGCTGATCGCTGGTTTTTAATTGAACGTTTGCTATACTTAGAAATAGAAAGATATTTATTCGAATAACACAAACACAAAAATACAGGAAAAAAAAATACACCTTAAGAGGCCTTACAAGTTTGAATTTTCTTTGATTTCATATTTTGACAAAAGTATTGATAATACCAATAAAGTGATTATAGGATAATATGATTTTATTAAAGTTTTAGATAGTAACATTGCCCTTTTTAGATTTTCTTGTGTCTAGTAGAATTTAAGTGGAAAAAAGCAGATTTTAGTTCGAAAATGCTTGATTTGGAGTGATGTTTGAAACAAAATATCTTAATGAAAAATGCAAGAAATACATTTAAAATTTATGTTACTAGGTCGCAATAGTCCTGTTCTAGATAGTAACATTGATAACATGTCAATAAACTTGTCTAGTTTACAGAAAATGGGCTAAATAGATGAGCATTTTTTACCTTATAAGGACCCTTAAAAACAAACTAACAAACACGAATGTGCTACCGAAAAGGTCTCCACTCAGCAATGCAGTGGACACAGCAGTGCCAACGGCGCTGGTCTTCCGTGGATCCAATGAGGTGTGCGGTACTTCCGATCTATTCTCACTAACGTACTTGTCAGTGAGTAAGAAGGAGATACTTCCGATACTATCTGACAGGTCTTCATCTGTCACTGTCCCCACTTCGTGGCGAGAGTTTTGTTTTGTTTTGACGTTTCGTGTTCAAATTCAATACTGATTTGACAGTTCGGTTTTGCTTAAAATGGGGGACAGCTCGGGGATAGCCTAAAAATGACGTGTTATTTGTCCCACTGTAACTCATCTTGGTTTCCATAAGAATTTTAAGAGACAACTATATGACAAATCGTTCAATTAAATGGCGCTTATCTGTCTTAATCTGTGGTTGCACCAAACCGTCTGTAATCGTAAGCGTGTTCGTCAAATCTGATTGTATGGAAAGTTTGACAGGTTTCTATGGGACGACAGCTGCCGGCGCCATATTTGACGATGACCGGTCTCTGTTCGTACAGTCAGCATTAAAAGTAGCTTGGCATATGAAAACGTCAAAAGTCTTTATTACAAGGGAATAGGAACTTTTGACCTCTTCACATGTCAAGCTTACTTTTGATGCTGACTGTACGTTGGTGCAACTGGCACTAAATCTTCAGCGTTTTTATAATACAATACAACAATATGATATTACTATACTATTACTCTCGATTGAAACTTTAACTATACAATATAGCTAACGTAATATCTTAAGCAAAAAAAAAACTTCAAAAAATTCTATAAGAAATTTATGTCATCTAATCTGGATCGGATACAAGTTCTGTGCAAGAAACAAATGAACGCGCCATAAATTTTACTATGAGTACTTAGTACATAGTTATAGTTGCCGGCAAACATCTTGAACCTAACCTTATCTGCGCAGTAGCCGATCTACGTACAAATCATGCTACTGCGCAGGTCAATCAGGTTCAAGATGTTTGCCGGCAACTGTAAAAGAAAATCGTATAATTGGCTACTTGACAGTTTTCGGAAATGTATTTTAAATTAAACGTAAGTTTATTTTATACCTGTAACAATTATCTTTTCCCCCCAAAGAGCTTAATTTCTTTCAAAAAAAATATATTTTTTCTTTAAGTAATTTGAATTTCGCGCGAAAACAGCCGATCACGTGACTGTCAGTACTGTGACGTCGCACTTGATAAACAACTAAAGGTTTACTTCCGCAGCCGACAGCAGACGGCAACTGCATGTTACACCGCACTCCAAATTGTACAGTAACTTGTGCTGTTGCGACACTTCTCCGCTCATTTTAAATAGAGCTTTTTACGAATACCGTTACGGTTCAATTTGGAGTGCGGAGAAACATAACGTGCAGTAAGTGCAGTTGCGGTCTGTTGCGGAATTAAACCTTAACTTTGAAATGTGACGTCACACGCGTTTCGGTTTTTGTAATCCACACATAAAAAAACTCTTAATTTATTTTTCAAAAATAATATGTTTTCAATTAATTTTAAAGCACAAAACCTATTGTATGAGTATTGTAAACCTATAAGCTACTGTATCCAACACATTAATTATTTTATGTCACACCTAGCCATAAAGTGGCCATTATCGCACGCTCCGCGCGCGAAAAAACCCACTTCCTGGCCAGGGGGTGACATAAAATTTTGTACTTACCACGGGCGATAATAAAGAAAGCCTCAGATAGCATATTTATCGCCCTTGCCTTCGGCTCGGGCGTAAGATACCTGCGATCTGAGACATTCTTTGTTTTATCGCCCTTGGTAAGTAATGTACTATTTGACTTTCACTTTCACTTTCACAATATAGCTAACGTAATATCTTAAGCAAAAAAATTTATGTCATCTAATCTGGATCGGATACAAGTTCTGTGCAAGAAACAAATGAACGCGCCATAAATTTTACTATGAGTACTTAGTACATAGTTATAGTTGCCGGCAAACATCTTGAACCTAACCTTATCTGCGCAGTAGCCGATCTACGTACAAATCATGCTACTGCGCAGGTCAATCAGGTTCAAGATGTTTGCCGGCAACTGTAAAAGAAAATCGTATAATTGGCTACTTGACAGTTTTCGGAAATGTATTTTAAATTAAACGTAAGTTTATTTTATACCTGTAACAATTATCTTTTTACACCAGAGCTTAATTTCTTTCAAAAAAAAAATTTTTTTTCTTTAAGTAATTTGAGTTTCGCGCGAAAACAGCCGATCACGTGACTGTCAGTACTGTGACGTCGCACTTGATAAACAACTAAAGGTTTACTTCCGCAGCCGACAGCAGACGGCAACTGCATGTTACACCGCACTCCAAATTGTACAGTAACTTGTGCTGTTGCGACACTTCTCCGCTCATTTTAAATAGAGCTTTTTACGAATACCGTTACGGTTCAATTTGGAGTGCGGAGAAACATTACGTGCAGTAAGTGCAGTTGCGGTCTGTTGCGGAATTAAACCTTAACTTTGAAATGTGACGTCACACGCGTTTCGGTTTTTGTAATCCACAGATAAAAAAAACTCTTAATTTATTTTTCAAAAATAATATGTTTTCAATTAATTTTAAAGCACGAAACCTGTTGTATGAGTATTGTAAACCTATAAGCTACTGTATCCAACACATTAATTATTTTATCTTTACAACTGTCAAATAGCGAATTACTAATATGGATATCATCATCAGCCTATATACGTCCCACTGCTGGGCACAGGCCTCCTCTCATAGATGAGAGGGATTGGGCAGTAGTCCCCACGCTGGCCCAGAGCGGGTTGGGGACTTCACATACAACTTTGAATTTCTTCGCGGATGTATGCGGGTTTCCTCACGATGTTTTCCTTCACCGAAAAGCTAACGGTAAATATCAAATGATATTTCGTACATAAGTTCCGAAAAACTCATTGGTACGAGCTGGGATTCGAACCCACGACCGCCGCTTGACAGCCGCATGCTTGAACCACTGGGCTACATGTCTAGAGATAAATACCAATATGTGCCATGGAGCGCACTTCCAGTGTGTAGACATTGGTTTCTCCAATGGCGCCATGCTCCGCTATGTCGGGTGCCTACAACATATAGAGACGTGCTTAAGTGTCTTTACAAATTGTATGTTCAGTTGATTTAAGCGCCATCTATCGTCAAGTCCCTACTTGTCGCCAGCTGGCAGTACCTGTGCGGTGTAGCCATGGCTATACGCTGCTATAGCTAGTAAAGTAAAAGTAAAAAAGTTAAAATTATTTATTTACCAAAACACTTTTTAACGCTTATAACATTCAGCCGGCAACCCCCACTCTAGGCTATGCCTGTATCGTGGGAGTTACGACACATGAGCAATTTACTTAAAAATATACAACAAAATTTAAAATTTTCGGTTGATTTAAGCGCCATCTATCGTCAAGTCTACTCGTTACCAGCTACCAGTATTTAAGGGCCGCATCAGCCTATTCGTAACTTAGCACTAAACTAAACTTTATTACACAAAACACAGAAATGTACAAATGGCGGGCTTATTGCCGAGTGGCATTCTCTACCAGCCAACTATTGACTTAACACATTCGTAAACAAAAGCCAGCTACACGGGTCTTCTGCCCTCTGCAGTTGATTTAAGCGCCATCTATCGCCAACTCTCGTCAGCTGCTATAGTACCTGCGCGGTGTCATGAAGAAGCTGTTTCCGCGTGTAGGTTCTGCAGTTGATTTAAGCGCCATCTATCGCCAACTACCTGCGATGCCAATTACCTGCGCGGTGTCTGTCATGAAGAACCGGTTCCCGCGGCCGCCGGCG
The DNA here is from genome assembly GCA_951800055.1 of Cenopis cana. Classification (NCBI taxonomy): domain Eukaryota; kingdom Metazoa; phylum Arthropoda; class Insecta; order Lepidoptera; family Tortricidae; genus Cenopis; species Cenopis cana. The sequence continues at coordinate 1,135,570 of OX637498.1, read as the reverse complement.
CCGCCCCGCGCCGCCACGAACAGCGTGCCCTCCGCGCTGAGGTCCCCCACCACAGTGCCTGAAGCGTCACGTACTATCGTGCCTGCAAAAGACGCATAACTTATTATATACAGGGTGGAAAAAAATTATGGGTCCTGGAGGGAAACTACCTTAAATCCTTGAGCTAGCTCATTTTACTCAAAGGAAACATTCATTTATTTTTAAAAAGAAACAAAACTGCATTTACAGTTTTTTTTAATTTTCTAAGATTTCCCATACAGTGGGCGCGAAAACAAACCACTTTTGCGGTTGGTTCGGAACCCCAAATAAATGTGCGAAGTCTGACTCGCACTTGGCCAGTTTTTTGGCCAGTCGTGTAAAACCATAGAGATGATAAACCCAGGGTGGCAAATTTTTAACTTCTCTATTATGACATAAGTCTGAAATCTTACCAAGTGGTACAGGCACCACCACGTGTGCAGAATTCTTCCCATGGCGGTCCTTGTTATCTCCCCGCCCACCATGCAGCGCCTGCGTCACTGCTTTCACGTGGTTCAAACTCTTCACCGTATGTGCAGCCTGACAAACATACAAAAAGGTAGATGTAGTGCAGGGACATGGTCTATGGGACATCGTAACACAAGTATGTCACTGTCAGCGATACACTCACTCTTATACTTGAAATTTTTCGAACTGAGCTCGTGAATGGCTTTATGATGATGAATGGGTTTTGTATCTATACAATAGAATTCATCTGCTTTTGTTCTCATTACCGCCAATCAGTTACTTACAAAAAAAAGGGTAGAAGTACATTGAATGTAAATAGAATTTTCGACCTTATACATTGTTGAGTAGGTTTAAAAACGTCTAAGAGGAAAGTAGCCCTTTGAACACTAGTTTATTGACCGAGTGAAACGAAGGTCTCAGTTTTAGCTTTGACAAAAATGCTTTCGTATGTCCGGGTTTCCGCCTGTCCTCCTCTACAGGTCGCATTTCTCAACCGATTCTCATGAAATTTTGTGAGCAGGTACGAAAAAAAAGAAAGTTTTTTGTCGAGTCACTTTTTGGAAATTCAAAAAAACAAACTTTGTATCAATGATTTCGTATTTTTCTGCGGCCGTTTTTTCCTCTACAGGGCGCATTTCTCAACCGATTCTCGTGAAATTTTGTAAGCAGGTTCTATAACTACATAGTTTTTTTGTCAAGTAAATTTTTGTAAATTTTCAAAATTTTTTTTTTTCAATGGTTTGTCTTCCTGTAAAGGTCGCATTTCTAAACCGATTTTCGTGAAATTTTGTGAACAGGTTCGGTAATTATATAGAATTTTTTTATCGAGTCACTTTTTGGAAATTTAAAAAAACAATTTTTTTATCAATGATTTTGTGTTTCTGCGGCCGAATTTCGATTTGTTCACCTCTAAGGGTCGCATTTCACAACCGATTGTCGTGAAGTATTGTGAGCATCTCCTCTACAGCGTTACTCAACCGATTCTCATGAAATTTTTTGAGTTGTGCCGCTGCTGGTTTGGAAATTTAAAAAAAACACGAGCTCTACAGCTCACAGAGCCACTAGTTTCTAATTTCAATAACAACTATAGGTGTCATAGTGTATGGTGAGTCACCTTCTTGTTGCATACTAAGTTTCATATACAAACTCTTATTGAAAATGAGTTAGCATGTAGATGCCACTACAGGGCCCAATTTCTACTATAGTAATGTATAAGTCTAATATTATTATTGCCAATAAATGTATTAGTCTAATAATATTATAGTTTGGTCACACAGTCTGTAGTTTATACGAGATGAAACATTAAGATTAGACTACTAGTCCACTACCGTTAGTCTAATATTAATTATATTAATCTAATGTTAGCGTTTCAACTGCACGGTTAGTACGTGATGACTCGCAGCGGAGAGTTCGCGGGCCGGCATGTGCTAACCGTGCTCGTGTAGCATTACGCTTTGGGAAACTGAGCTCCGTACGTAAAATTCAGGGCCTACCGGGAACCGAAAACGAAGTATCTCCCTCTCTGTTGCTCCAATATGCAAGTGCAACACGGAGGTGAGGGAGGCAGCTATTTCGTTTCCAGTTCGCGGTAACCCCTCAGGGTCGAAACTAACCTGAAAAATGACATGTCCCCCATGCCCGCCGTCGCCCCCGTCCGGCCCCGCGTGCTCCTTGCACCACGCGCTGAGGAACGAGATGCACCCATCGCCCCCATTCCCACCCACAGCCCTGACTCTGAAAGAATCTACGTAGAATTGTACTGTGTTCCTAGTTGACTTCGCTTTTAAACTACGTAGAGCTTTAGGGGTAAATTCTTGGGAATATAACCTAAATGCGGTCTTGGGTGTGATTTGGAGAGATTTTAATAGATTTATAAGCCTCATTTTTGCGTTTTTGAGACTTTTTTAGTTCACGTTTCGAGGTTAGGGCATTGTTTGTTGTATGTCAATGTCAAATGTGATGTGACAGTAAAATTGCGTTTAGGAGTGGATGGCAGTTTCGTTCAGAAACTTTTTTATTATCTAAAGAGTTCGACAACTGCAATGTACTCACTGTAATGCGAATAAAAATCATGATTGCGTGTAAATATGTGCGACATAATTTGTAACAATATATAATTCGTTATATTGTTACGAATTTTATAAAGAGTACGCCCATAATACTAACGTGCTGTGTATCTGTGTATGCACCATGAATGGGGGAATCCCCACTTTCCTGGCAACATCCGGTAGTAAATTATTTTCATGTGCAATAAAATAAAAGAATTGTGTTTTTTATCCAATTTTGACCATGATTTCAATAAATACATTACTATCTGTAACTCTAGCATCTGTATGAGAAAAATAAACACGCATGTCCGTTTGTCAGTTTGCATAAAACGCACGTAGTGTAATGAACAAAACGCCCTTAGTTGTGGTTATAAAAATAGCTGTCAAACTACTATAAAAGAAAGTTAGGTAGAGGTACTGAAAAAGTAGAAAAAGTTCCTAACTTTAGCAGAATTAGCTTAATTACGTGTTCGTATTAAAACATTTTCATTTCCAGCTAGACAGTGAAAGTATGACTATGCCGCCGTTCACGTTAGAATCATTCTTTACAATATGTGTAGCAATTTTAGTGATTTGTTTACTTATACGATGCGTGGCTAGTTTGTTTAGGGATGAAATACCAGAATACACTCCAAGTAACTATATGCAGACAGCTTTAAGTCTTGAAAATACAGCAAGAATACAAAGACCACATTACATACCAGAGAATTATAACCCACGTTACGAATGTGCCAAACAAGTTATAGCGTTGGACACAGAATCAGTGGGTGGGCCGGGAGGGCGATCTATGGTTGCCAGAGTGTCCTTGGTCAGACGTGATCGTAAAGTTTGGGACAGATACGTGAAGCCATTGTTTCCGGTTATAGATTACAGGACTCCCTACAGCGGGATTAGGTTAGGTTAGGTTAGAGACCTTGTAAATGCAGAGGATTACAGTATAGTTAGACGGGTAAGTTACAATAAATTTAGTTGGGTTGGTAGGGTAGTAGGTATTCCATTTTCCTAGTTTTATCTTCACGCACAGGCTACTGCGAACTGAAACACTGAATCTTGATTATGCAAGTTCGTCAGAGGGGGAGAAAGAACGAAATGGAAGTTTGTTATCGGTTCGCAGCAGGGACTTGCTTTGGTTTATTTTATGGAAGGCTGCCATCTCACCTTGTTGGAATTAGTCCAGTTTCCTCATGATGTTTTCCTTCATGAAGAGAGAAAGAATCATCATCATCATCATCATCAGCCTATATACGTCCCACTGCTGGGCACAGGCCTCCTCTCATAGATGAGAGGGATTGGGCAGTAGTCCCCACGCTGGCCCAGAGCGGGTTGGGGACTTCACATACAACTTTGAATTTCTTCGCGGATGTATGCAGGTTTCCTCACGATGTTTTCCTTCACCGGAGAGAAAGAATATTCAATGATAATCCTTATATGTATGTGTCAATATATATGATTATAAATATGTTTTAGTAACACTCCATAAGCGGCAATTACACTTCGTCTCCGCACGCAGCATGCGGCGACCGCAAAAGTGTAAAGAACACGTTAGTCGGCCGCATTTGGCGAGCGACAGCTGCCAAGTCGCCGTAGTAGGCGGACAGACTAGTGTAAAGACAACGTTTGTTGGCCTAAGTAGTTTAGAATGAATTCGCATCAGGTGAACGACGCAGTGTAATTGCCGCTTTATGTTCGACATCCATAAGCGGCCATAGGCTACACTGTGTGCATACTATCACACAGTCTGATGCTTGTTTTCAAACCATGCAGTAATATTTTTTTTTGTAACTTTCAGCAGGTGGCAACTATAATTGAAGACTGTATATTGGTTGGTCATGATTTGAAACATGATCTGAATGGCTTGCTGCTGACCCATCCTGCTGAAGATATTCGGGATACCTCGGAATATGAGCCTTTCAGAAAAGTAAGTATGTATATGTATGTAATAACTTTATTGTACACAAAAAAAACACAAAAAATGCAAACAAATAAGGACAGGACAGGACACAGGACACAGACAGACAAGGACACAGGCGGACAGGTAAGTCTTTAAAGTCTCAGTTCATCAATCATAGGCTATTTTATCTTTACTGTCTTAGATTTAGGGTGCATGGTTCTTTGGCTTCGGTATAAGATGCTTACGTACAAATTTACAAACCTCCAAAATATAAAGAGAGGGTAGTGTTAAGATATTTAATTTTTTAAAGTGTGGTTTGCATGTTTCAAATTTTTTAATATTTGTGACGATACATATGCACCGTTTCTGCAACACGATTAAATCCATTAGGTCAGTACTATCACCCCATAGAATCCCATATTGCAACCAAGTTTGGGTAAACGCATAATAAGCACTGACTGCGGTTCTAAGATCGGTACTTTTCCTAATTAATTTTAATTTAATTTAATTCTTTATTTCGGAACACTAAGACTCCATAGTTGTGTTAGTAAAATACTTACATCTTAGTACGTTAGTGAAAATTAACCAATGACACAGTAAGAGAAATGAAAAACTTAATCTAGAAAATATGCCACCCCTTTGATCTGTTTGATTGATCCAATGTAGTAATATTGGGCAGTCATACTTATCAGCTAATATTGCGTAGGGTAAAGTCTAAGTGATAAACATTTACGACCGCTTTAGCTTAGTTGGTAGTGAAGTGACCCTGCCTACGACGCTGGTGGTCCCGGGTTCGAATCCCGGCCAGGGCATTTATTTGTGTGATGATCCCGAATATTTGTTCTTGGGTCTTGGATGTTTTCTATGTATTTAAGTATCAATTTGTCTATATAAGTATGTATATCGTTGCTTAGCACCCATAGTACAAGCTTTGCTTAGTTTGGGACTAGGTTGATTGGTGTAAGATTGTCCACAAATATTTATTTATTTATTTTAGTTAGCAGAGGTTTCGTAAGTTTTATGAATAAGGGGGAATAGGGGTTGGGAAAAGGGTAAGGTATTTTAATTTTAATAAGAGAATCATATCCTTTAATTTCATTTGTTGGCATCAATTTAAGGCATCAATACTTTTCTGATAATTTGAATTCACAACATTGTAGAATTTGTAAGAATTCTTAAGCCACCGGGGAAAAGAAATTGCATGCAAGTTCTTGAGCCATGTAAGGCGACTTCCTGACTTGGCGGGGCGGGATCGATATATGACATTTTCTCCTTTGACGTAAACTTACTGACGTCGCAAAGATTCTCACTTGACATAATACTGTCAGTATTACGTTTGCGCAGTAGTAATATCATGCGCAGAAGCGGAGCAGTACCGCCTTCGCATCGGCCCGCGCTGCCGCGCATCCCGCGCCAGTCAGGAACAGTCAAAAAGCACTCATTTAAATGTAGGGGCGCAGTAAAAAATGGTACCGACTCGACTGACAGCTGACACTGACATTTGACACTTTTCTCATATCGTACTGCCTCCGCACCGACAAATCAGGAAGTCGCCTAAATCGGCCCGTAGGTACTGTACAGTCTACAAATGGCTGGTGATGAAGCTGTGGAAGCTGGTGACCCTCGCGAAGGCTGACGGGTGACTCAGCTGGCATCCAGCTTTCGCCACAAACGAGCTGATGCCCACCTGAAAACAAAAGGAAATATACTCTATTTTAAAGTTCTTTTTCAAGTCTTTCTCTATATATCCGCTTGTCGTCATACTGTGTTTAAGTTTTTAGGCTGGAAACAGTGCTCGACCGACGGTCAGCGCGTACCGTTGGTCGGGCGCCGACCGACGTAGATATATCTATGCAAGTCTATGGCTGGAAACAGTGCTCGACCGACGGTCAGCGCGTACCGTTGGTCGGGCGTAGCTATCGCTGTGTGTAAGCATACGTGCGTTCAGAGCGATTCTCACCGTCAGCCGACCGATATACGCGCTGACCGCCGTCCCCCCTGTTTCCAGCCATAGACTTGCATAGATATATCTACGTCGGTCGGCGCCCGACCAACGGTACGCGCTGGCCGTCGGTCGAGCACTGTTTCCAGCCATAGACTTGCATAGATATAGCTACGCCGACCGACGGTCAGCGCTGACCGTCGGTCGAACACTGTTTCCAGCCTTATGGTTCCGTACCTAAAAAAGAAAAAACGGAACCATTATATGATCACTTTGTTGTCCGTCTGTCTGTCTGACATGACCCTTTATCTCGGGAACGCGGGGAGGTATCGAGTTGAAATTAAAACGTTATACTCAGGTCTACTACAGTCCCTTGAAGCTAGGAAAAAAATCAATAACGTAATCAATCAATTCTTTAAAAAATGGCTTCCATCAAATTTATGATGATTTCGCCAATGTCACGTGTTCAATGACGTTGTTCGGTAACGACGCCATGACAGTAGATAAGGTTTTGTACGGTAAATGGATTCTGCTCGTCGTCGCCCCGGGCACGTGTGCTCACCAACGCGGCGACGACCAAAATCCAAACAATCAATAACGCAAAAAAGTAGAAAAATGCGAAAGACAGAAAAGTATTGGGATAGAGATAAATAGAAAGAGAGGGGAGATAGGAAATTGAGAAAGAGAAGGAGATAGAGAAAGAGAAAAGAGCAGTGAGAGAAAGGAGATAGATAAGGAGAGAAGGAGATGGAGATAAATAGAGCAGAGAGTGAGACAAGGAGGGAAAGAGAGAGAGTAGAGTGGCTAGTAGAGAGAGAGACAGTGAGAGTAGACTGACCAGAATGCTCTGTCCGTTCCTGTTGATGACGAGTGGGCCGCCGGAGTCTCCGCCGCAGACGCCCACGCCGCCGAGCCCGCTCGTGCAGATGTTGCTGGCCTGCGCCCACGCACCGAACGTGGCCTGACACTGCGCCACCGAGATCACTTGTAGTGTCACTTGGCTGACTACAGTCGCGCTGGTCACACCGATTTGCGCTGGAATATTATTTATTTGTTTGAATTACGCAATACTAGCCCAGACATAGATATATAAATACATATGGGAGTTGTGGGCGTGGCGCGTATCGCCATATTTCCTGCACATCTGTGCAGAAACTTGATTCTTTGACTCAGTCGCCGGGCATCGGTTGCGCAGTAAACAACTCGGTTACTTTTAGGTAAAATGCCGGCTCGTTCTAATATCTAATATCTATACATGTTACACGGTTCATTAGGGCTCTGTACTTCAAAAGGAAAAAACGGAACCATTATAGGATCACGTTGTAGTCACTTGTCCGTTGTCCGTCTGTCTGTCAAGACTTTTATTTCGGGAACGCGTGGAAGTATCGAGTTGAAATCAAAACCATGTACTTAAGGTCTACACAGTCCCTTGAAGCTGTGAAAAAATGTATGAGGATATATCGAGTGATTCGACATTCGATTTAGGTAAAAAATATTCATTCGGCCGTGTCTGCTTTTAGTTTGGAATATTTATAACGCTTTTGGTGAAACAGTATTGTTTTGTTACATGCATAGTCGAGGAATAAAAAAAACCGGCCAAGTACGTGCGAGTCGGACTTCGCACATTTAGGGTTCCGAACCAACCTCAAAAAAATTACTTATCAATATACTCGTATTAGTATTTGTTGTTAAAATATACGTGATAATGAACATTGTCACCAAATTTCAAGTTCATAGGTCAATGGGAAGTCAAAAAATTCTTCGGAACAAATTTTGTGACAGACGACGGACGTACGGTCGCCTGGGCGACACCAATAGGGTTCCGTTTTAACCCTTCGGGTGGAACCCTAGAAAAAAAAAATACGAATATTTCATCCACTATACGTGTGAATTGTCAGGGTCGGGATACTCACCGTCATAGGTTTTGCCGTATCCGGCGGCGATGCCCCAGTCTCCCACGAAAGTATCCCACATCTGGGTGCCAGATGGCAGGGCTATAGGCTGGATGGCAGCTGGAAATATATTTAATAAATAATAAGTATTATATTCCCGTTGGAAAGAAGTATCATAAAGAAAAGAAGAATCGACAAAATAAGTAATAAGAATTTAAGGGACAAACAGGGATTGCTGAGGTTACATACAAAACAAAACACCTAAAATGGAAGTGGGCTGGTCATACTATAAGAGGAGAAGACAAATGGAGCAAAATCCTAACACTATGGCATCCTAGAGGCCATAAAAGAAACAGGGGCAGGCAATTCAAAAGGTGGGCAGATGAAATAGAGGAAATGGCTGGAAAGACGAAGACCTGGACCAGATTAGCGTACAACAGGGATGAATGGAAGAAAATGAAGGCACACTGAATCGGTTACCGTGAATTAAGGAAAACAAAGAAAAAATAGAAGATACAATACAAATATAAACTGTATTTCTGATACAAGGCTATAAAAAAAAAGTATTATATTAATTGAAGTAAACGATATGGCCCCTTCGAATCGTTAAACTTAAGTGGCAGTGGGCGGGGCATATTGCGCGAACCGATGGCCGTTGTGGCCGAAAGGTTCTCGAGTGGCGACCACGGAACCGAAGGCGCAGCTCGGGTAGACCCCCAACAAGGTGGACTGATGGCCTGGTAAAGGTCGCGGGAGTTCGCTGGATGAGGGACCAGTCACTGTGGCACTCTTTCGAAGAAGAAGAAGAAGAAGAAACACATTTATTCGTGGCACAAATACAGTACAAATATAAACATAACACCACAATATAGAACATAGCCACGAAATGGCCCCAAATCAGCATAGTGCTAGCCATTGGCTCCGGGAAGGCCTACGTCCCGCAGTGGACATCTTTCAGCTGATATGATCTAGATGAAGTATTATAAATGCGAATGTAACTTTGTCTGTTACCTATTCACGCTTAAACCGCTGAACAGATTTAGATGAAATTTGTCATAGAGATTTTATCTAGAGGAAAGATATAGGATAGTTTTTATCCCGAAAATAATTCGAAAAACAACAAGACGAAAGGCGTACTTCCGTCCACTATATTGAGACCTCCTTACGAATCTGTCGCGAGTTTAAACATTTTACCCCATCACAAAAAGTGCTCAGCCCCGCTAAAGAAGTTTTCACTTAGGTATTCCTAAATGCTTACCTGAGAAGGCTACGTTCCTTGGTAGATAGATCATAGCGACATCGTTGGCCAGGCTCGCAGGGTTCCATCCCCAATGCATCACCACCTGTAAACAACAACCTGTATTAGTCTTTTCGTGAAGTCATAAGAGGTCTAGTTGTTGTTGTGAGTTGTGAGTCGGTGTTGTGTGTTGTTGTGTTGTATGTGTTATTGCTGTGTTGTGTGTTGGAAGTATCGAACACGTTGATAACTGACGACGAAGAGGTGTCCGAATGTTTCCTTGCATCGGAAGGCACGATAAACCGTTGATACTCGTACCTACTGGTTGTCTATGCTTGAATTTAAACTTTCGTGAGTCATGTTAAACACAACAACAACACAATTAATACAGCACACAACAGACACACAATGACAATTAGTACGTGAGCTTAACCGCTTAGTGTAATATGATTGTATATGATTAATTTGACAATTCTATAAGGCGCAGTCTCTGTTCTGGGGAACTTGGAAAGTCAGATGGAAATACCCATAAAAACTTGTTCCGCCGATTTCAGTGTGACACTTGTACTAAAGCACTGCTGCAAGGATTGCTCTTGGCCAGCATCTAGCTGAACCACCCAGAAAATGCCTATTCACTCGTGCCTTAAAGGGGCCCAGGATATACTCGGAAATATAGATGCCGGCAGGTAATTCTAAACCTTAGCAGTGCGCAAAAAGATGATGAACGCTTGGTTCGAGTAAGAGGAATTTCAAGGTTCAGGATGGTAACATTGGTAACCAGCCGTACGTCTGGATGTCCAATGGAAGGCGGTATGAGCTCATGGATGATATTATGATCTATTGAATTTCTTTCTTAGTTTCATTCGACGCCTTAGCAGTGCGCATTATAAAAGACGATTGACAACCGCTTTAGCTTAGATGGTAGTGACCCTGCCTACGAAGCTGGAGGTCCCGGGTTCGAATCCCGGCCGGGGCATTTATTTGTGTGATGAACACGAATATTTGTTCTTGGGTCTTGGATGTTTTCTATGTATTTAAGTATCTATTTATATCTATATAAGTATGTATATCGTCGCTTAGTACCCATAGTACAAGCTTTGCTTAGTTTGGGACTAAGTAGATTGATTTGGGTAAGATTGTCCACAAATATTTATTATTTCATGATGAAAAGCGCTTGGTTTGAGTAAGAGGAATTTCAAACAGGTAAGGATGGTAACCCGCCGTACGTCTGGATGTCCGATGGAAGAAGGCGTAAGGCGGCATGAGCTCACGGATGAGCTCATGATCTATTGAAAACCACAAACCTGATTGGTGACGATCCTAGTGCCTCCATAGAACAGCCACTGCGAGCCCAATACCACCTCGAACTGGCGAGCTTGGTTCTGGCCATCAAACCAGCAGTGGGCGGCGGTCACCAGCCGATTGGCAGTGAGGAGTGAGGAGCCGCAGGCAGAGGTGCCAGCGATGTTGGTGAAGCTGATGACGAGGCCGGCCTGGAGACCAATGTTATACTTGTAGGTCCACGGGTTCCCAGTGCGCACAAGTTATTTACCGAAATCACGCAGCTTCTGGTTGATGTAACTGGTGACCAAAGAGGTTGTGACTTCCTCGCACGCAGCATCCTCGGTCCAATGCCTCAAGGGCTTGTTTTATATTTAAAATAGCTTTAAAGTTATTGAAGTTATTGTTGTAAGTATTCTTGTATATATTTGATAGATAAACACTTTATTCACTGCCCACAAACATGGCATGAAATGGATAAAAAAATAACAACTTAAGGACTAACATGATTATTAATCACAACTAATTTAAAAAAAAACCGGCTAAGTGCGTGTCGGTCTTCGCACATTTGGCGTTCCGAAAAGTTCCGAACCAACCGCAAAATGGATGGTATTAAATAAGTACGGGAAAAATTTTGAAATTTGAGAGAAAAAATCTGATTTATCCATATACTAGTAATCGTTGCTAAAATGTACGTAATAAGCTAATAAGGTAATAATTAACAAACATTTGCACCAAATTTTAAGTTCATAGGTTAAAGGGAAGTTAAAAAATTCTTCGGTACAAAATTTTGTGACTGACGACTGACGAACGGACACATGAGTGACATCAATAGGGTTCCTTTGGGACCCTTCGGGTACGGAACTAGCGGAATACGGAAATTTAGCGAGGGATTTATCAGGAAATTTAAATTTTTCTTATGGTATCCTATAGGCACCCTATAGGCATGAGTATGTGTATGTATAAAAGGATGATGGCTCACCAAATAAGGATGTGCGTTGGTAGGAGACACGACCCCTCCCACAATTCGCGGTACAACACTGTCCTCATTGGCGAAGTACCGGTCTTCTACCTCCTTGACACTGGCCGCGTTGGGGATCCCAACAGCCTCATGATATCCTAGTACCGGCACCGCTTGAGGGGTGCTTTCGGCCTCTTGACCAGTCGGCAATGCGGACGTTGCCGCCACAATAAGTAAACAGATTAAGAAAGCACGCATTGTAGTAGGCTAGGTACTACTACTAGGTAGGTACTATAGTAATGATATACGAACATTGATTTATATATCGTTGCTATCAGTAGTAAAGCTGTTATCTTTGTAATTTTAACTATGAGTTTTAGGTTGCTTATCATGATCCATTTATCAAAATTACGATTTAGTAAATAAATATTAACTTTAACCTATATACGTGAACACAGTAAAATTGCTAAAACTTTACCATTGACAGAGGTGATGTTAATTAAATTAATATCCTTATTATTGGGAAAAGGGACTTAATTGACAACATTTCATATTTTTAACTACTTTATTTTATGAACTAGTTAGAAAATAGGTAAAAATTTAAGCCACCCGTATTTTTTCTTTTTCAATTTAACTCAATATTTCATACAAAAAAAGCACGTTGAAAAGTAGGTCATTCCGAAAGGGCGTAAGTAAAATATGACGTCATCTTTCCAACAAATTATTTATTTCCAAATGGCAAATTATTTCCGGCTTCCCTAAGAATATTTTTGACGTGCCGCCACTGCTCTGTACTAAGGTCTCCACAGGAATACAGCGAGGAAGATGACGTCAACTTTCGGTTTACAGTAATTTGCGATTTTTTCCAAAATTAACGGAGAAAGAAAATCTAAATTTTTTTTTGTGTACTTCACACGTTTTTACCGAAATGGTTTTCGAATTAAGACTTTTGAAAATTATGAAATATTGTCAATTGCGTACACTTATAATTTATGTACCTTTTTGTAAGGTTTGCCCGAAATTTCGAATGTATCGCAACATTCGTGGTCGCGAGCTGACTGGCGTGAGTGGGTATCATTATAATGTGTGAAAATCGTGTATTATAATGTGTATTAATATCCTGTCTTAAAAAGTTGAATCCGTATACAGCGACAGTCATAGGGACCCGCCCGTGATATTACGTCGCACTACAACAGCTAGAACGTCGCACCAAACGGACTGATTTACTTTGAAAATGTTTGGTATTTTTTTTTTATGTATGACTGAACAGCGGTTGACCTTAGTCTCACGTGATGGAAAGCGACGACAAGGCCTAAGATGTAGCTCACTGGTTCAGTAATAGCCTATTCACTCTTGCCTTGAAGAGGCCCAGATTATAATTGTCCGGAAATACAGAAGACGGGAGCAAGTTCCACTCCTTTGCTGTTCGCATTAGAAAAGAGGAAGCAAATCGCTTCGTGCGAATAAACGGAATATTAACAACATAAGGATGACACCGCTCCCCTCGTCTGGACGTCCGCTGATGGAACGGAGAAGGCAGTATGTATGAAACCCGTCAGGTGATATCGAAATCGTTAAAAGCGGTAAAATGTTACATGCGGATTCTACTGTAATAAAAGTTCCTATTTATTAAATCATACGATTATATTTGACAGTGTATGAGATATGTAAGAGAAACTATTGCAGTATAGTGTTAAAGTAGAATATCCATAAGGGATGTTGACTCAAAATTTATTATTACTCCATACGAAAGAATACATAAAACTATGTCAAACAGTGAAAATCTTATTCAAATATCTCAAAAAATAACGAAACTACAACCGTTAGAATATCTTAAGTTCGAGAGAGAAAGCGCTACAGATCAGTGACGTCACTGACCTCGAGCGCCATAGTAAATGACGATCGTTCAATACAGAGATGGACAACAGGCACAGAAAACGCCCCCTCCTAAAACTTTGAAGACTTATAATTATGTAATTATTTATTCTTTTGAATCACTTTTTTCGCTATTTCATTGAGAGTTTGATCCTTTTTCGAGAAAATTCGGATTCATTGATTTTCTTATTTGGTGTCAACATCCCTATTGTCAGTAGTAATTTACTTGTCACACATGTACTAACTTACTGAGGTAACGTTCCTTAAAAAGGACTGGATAGACATTTAGATAGCCCCCCAGATCTCTGAAACATTCCTGAATTTCCTCAAAATTATTATTTTTTGAACTTGATTGTTGCTTTATAGGCCAGGCCCAGTAAAACGATAGGAGTGCGCGGTTGGAGGGTGGCCTGGGGAAAATCCAGGGAAAACCTCCGACACGACCACGCGGGCGATTTAAACACTGGAATACTCTAAGAGTTTGAGCTCCAGTGAGATTGGTTGAGCGGTTTCAACCGAATCTGAAGTGGAATCGAGCTCCTGGGTGTTTTATCGCTGGTTCACTAAACCTAGCCTACCTGAGAAGATTCCAGCAAGAAATTCATGGGAAGACTGAGCATACGAAAATTATTTTCTCATTAATTTAATGCCGTTTCTAGTAATTTTAAATTTAAAGATGGAGATGTTGTAGTACCGTGATAGCATAGCACACGTTCCCGTACGGGTGCACTCAATGTGCCGGCCTAATCTTTGCCCCCTGAATAGATGCTGACCAAGCGCAATCACTTTTTTAATAAAAAAAAACATTTTGTTTCAGTTTACGAATAAAGCAGCCTGTCGATATTGTAGTAGATTATTATTATTATTATCGTACGGCCTTGAAAACTAGTCCTGCGTGTGTTACAAATCTATATCTAAATTTTTTAGCCAGTCTATGGCAGCCTCCGAGCACTCGGTAAATCGATATAAAAAGATTATCTTATCTTAATAATAAATTATACACATCTAATCAAAACCGTGATTGATTTGGGGAAAACTTCATAATAACTTAATCAATTGATCCATATTGAGGGATACTTCCTTTCATCACAATATTAGCGTAAAGACGTCCACTGCTGGACATAGGCCTCCGCCAAAGAGCGCCACAATGACCGGTCCTGCGTCCGCGTCTAGCGGACTCCCTCGACCTTTACCAGGTCATCAGTCCACCGTGTGAGGCGTCTTCCGGTACGTGTTCGCCACTCGAGAACCTTTCCGCCCCAACGGCCATCGGTTCTGCGTCGCTATGTGCCCTATGCCAGAGCCCCCGAGGATGTGCTATGGGCCCTATGCCAGAGCCCCCGAGGATGTGCTATGGGCCCTATGCCAGAGCCCCCGAGGATGTGCTATGGGCCCTATGCCAGAGCCCCCGAGGATGTGCTATGGGCCCTATGCCAGAGCCCCCGAGGATGTGCTATGGGCCCTATGCCAGAACCCCCGAGGATGTGCTATGTGCCCCATGCCAGACCCCCGACGATGTCCAATGTGCCCTATGCCAGAGCCCCCGAGGATGTCCAATGTGCACTATGCCAGAGCCCCCGAGGATGTGCTATGTGCCCCATGCCAGACCCCCGACGATGTCCAATGTGCCCTATGCCAGAGCCCCCGAGGATGTCCAATGTGCCCTATGCCAGAGCCCCGAGGATGTGTGCTATATGCGTGAGGGACCTGTAGATGTGTCTATCTGTCAACACAACTAATCCATGCAACGTGTATGTCGCAAATATCCGTAGACTAAGGTGTCTGCTTACGATCATAGTCCAGTAACTTTATACATCAGAACTTGCCTCAAATCCAGTAGTTCTAATACTTCTAATTTTTGCAGACTTGTATAATAAATTCTAATGAATCAATTACATGTGTATCTATTTGTGATAATAGCAGTAAAAAACCCATCCAATAGGTATCTACTATTTAGATTAGCGTTAGAAGATAAAACAGAGATAATTAGTGATAAGTATTAGATAAATAAGGCATTAATTTGACAGATGATTTTATAAGTAATCCATACTAATATTATAAATGCGAAAGTGTGTCTGTCTGTTACCTCTTCACGCTTCGCTGAACCGATTTAGATGTAATTTGGTATGGAGATACAAATACAAATACTCTTTATTGCACACCTCAATTAAAGGATACAGTACAATACAAAATCACAGTAAGTAGAGGCAAACAACAGGCGGTCTTATCGCTAAAGAGCGTTTTCTTCCAGACAACCTTAGGGTAGCGGAAATTAAGTCAGAGCGGAGCGGAGATACTTTGTATGGAAGATAGATAAATAGGTAAGCGCCTAAAATAAAAGAATATCAATTATATTCTAACCTGATAACGAGTTCTACGCAACACGGGTAAAAGTTTTATAATATAGTATTTATTTATTTATTCGAGAAGACAGTTTTTGTTGCACTTTTAGAACCACCCAGGGGTCACGTGTAGGGTAGCGGTGGGTACTTTCCCTACGGACGTGGTGCAACTTCGACCCGCCCTTTGTCACGTGAGTGGGCAACTTGACTGTTAGAAGTTAGAATGTCGCTGTATAGTTGCCGGCAAACATCTTGAACCTAACCTCGTGTGCGCAGTAGCCGATTTACGTACAAATCACGCTACTGCGCAGGTCAATCAGGTTCAAGATGTTTGCCGGCAACTGTACGCCTTCTCAAGGGAAAATGCGTTGTTGGTTACTGAATAGGTAAATAACTTTTTTTCAGATGGTTTATTTATCGTATGGCATTTATTTCGAACCGTGAGATCTTCGAGAAGACAGTACGGTTGCCAGTTTTTGTTGCACTTTTAGAACCACCCAGGGGTCACGTGTAGGGTAGCGGTGGGTATTTTCCCTACGGACGTGGTGCAGCTTCGACCCCTCTTTGTCAAGTTTATTTGTCTTTGTCTTTTCAGATGGTTGCAGCCAATGAAGCAAAAGATTTTGTAAAAGCGGAGACGATGAGAAAATTGACGAGTATGGGTCACTATGATGCCTTTGAAATGACTCTCTGCCACGTCCGGGCCATGTCAAAGGTAATATCCCACATCAATGTCCATAGTATCCATAGGTACAGTCAGCTGCAGAGAATAGGTACCCCCCTGCATAAAAGTTTGTATGCACGGGGGGTCTGGTTTCGCTGCAGCTGACCGTACTATAAACCTTTTCACATCACCTATTCGGATAAGGGCTTTTTCTTCCCTGCTAGGAGGGATCAAAGTGGTACTTTTCTTCCCTGCTAGGAGGGATCAAAGTGGCACTTTTCTGTAACATGTTACAAGTTATTGTATCGATTTTGATAAAATAAATGCATAACCATTGTTATTTCAGATGTTTCATTATCCTCAATAGGTGATGTGAAAAGCAGTATGTGTCACATGGAAGCAAAATTATTTCCACCTTGTGCGTTAATTTCTTGAATTCTATTTTAGAATCCTTCGCTTCGTTCAGGATTCAATTTACGCCCACGCCGTAAATATGTCATTTTGCTCCCTTGTGACACAATCTACTATTTCCCATCCATTTCTTTATCAGTTAAAAAACGCGTCTATTTAGGCAATTTTCTGTTTAATTGACACGTATCTTGACATTTTCTCAATGTTAAGGCTGCCTTTCCATTAAAACATGGGTCGGCAATTAGTTTTAAGTGGGGTCCAGATATGTTACAACAAATTTTTTCGATTTTATTTTACTAAACGGTTAAAACTCACGTATTAATTGTCACTTCGGGCGACATGTTTCGAACTCTTCGGGAGTGGACATAGTGAGTTCAGTGTGCCTACCATTGATCGGGGGGGACGATCCCTCACCACGACGACCTCATACAACACCTTCAGCGCCGAGCTGCCCCCCCGCCCCCGCCCCCGCGCTGTCTGCGCGTGCGTCACGTGCCTTGCGGCGGGCGGCGGGTAGTTCGACAGTGTGCAATCGGCGCGGGTCGCAGACGCACTCATCCTGATGAAGAACTCCCGAAGAGTTCGAAACATGTCGCCCGAAGTGACAATTAATACGTGAGTTTTAACCGTTTAGTAAAATAAAGTTATAACATGTCTCACGAAAGTTTAAATTCAAATTTTTTCGATGTCCAGAAAAAAAACTTAATGAAATCAATATGCATGCAGCATACATTTACTTGGGGGTCCGCGGTTCGAACTTTCGCGATCCGGATACGGACCGCGGTCCGCCTGTTGCCGACCCCTGCATTAGAGCTATGCTATGCAGCTGTGCTGCGAGGATGCGAAAGCTACGCTACGAAATATACAAATTTAGAAATAAAGGAAAAATTGAAAAACTTAGGCACCGAGCAGGATTCGAACCTGCGACCTCCCGGCACTCGCGGCCAATCGCTCTAGCCAACTGAGCTATAGGTGCGATTGCTACCTGGCTCGAAATCCCTCAATCCTTCCTTCATTTATACAACGCCTAAAGGGAGGCGTACAGCGACATCTACCAGAAGACTCGGGCTTCATTAATTGGCACTTTATGTTGAGAAAGCATTATACGATGCGCTTCCCATACTAAATTAATTTTGTAATTAATTTTGTGTCCGCTCGGTTCCTAAGTTTTTCAAATACAAATACAAATTCTTTATTTGCTTGAACACGGTTACATAAAGATCTTATATTAAAAAGTTCATGCGTATTCAACCTGCATGCAGGTGTGCAAATGTTAACAGTCATATTATTTATAATTAATTGGATGTCAAATGTATTACAATGTCAATATATTTATTTTGTCATATTATCATATTATGATTTAGCTTTCAGCGCGTCAAATATTCATTAATATTGTAGAAACAATTTTCCTGTAGCCATTTAGTCAATTTACTTTTGAATAACATCTTATTTTCTAGTTTAATGTTTGTAGGGAGTTTATTATACAAGACTATGCACATGTTAAAACAATTTTTCTTATAAATAAAAGTGTGGCAACGAGGCTGATATAGAAGGTCTCTGTATTGTGCTCGGGTGTGTCTTGCACTGGTGTCATTGCGCTGAGAGAAGTGGTGTGGGTTATTTTTAACCAGGAGACACGCTTCTTTTATGTACATGCATGGAAGTGGAAGTATTTTAAACTTTTCGAATAAGGGTTTACAGCTTGCAAGAAACCATGCATTGTCTATCGCACGAATGCATCTTTTTTGTAATATGAAAAGTCTTTCTATGACTGTAGAATTTCCCCATAACAATAATCCATAGCTTAGTACTGAGGAAACATAGCCATGGTATGCAATCAATTTTTCCTTTGTTTCCAAATTTGTAGTTTGCGTTAGCAGTGTTACTGCTTAATTCAAAATTAATATTGAAAGAATGTTGTATTTTTCAGGCAGAACAGTTGCTGAAGGCAAAAATGACTTCCAAACCCAAATTGAGTTTGCTAGCTCATCAATTACTAGGTAGGCGTATACAGACAGGAGAGCATAGCTCTGTTGAGGACGCGAGAGCTGCTCTGGACTTGTATCTACTTGTAGAAGAAAAATGGGAAGCAGCAATAGCGAACAAATATTATTGAGTGGCAGTGGGCGGGGCACATTTAACAGATAAAAAAAACCGGCCAAGTGCGTGTCGGGCCACGCGCAAGGTAGGGTTCCGTAGTCGTCCACCCGTTACATTATATGGACTAAAAAGTTCGCAAACTTATATTTACTATGTTTTTGAAAGAATTAACAATATTATTTAAGGTATCAATGGAAATTGTACGAAAGTTTGCTTTTGCAAAGTACATTTCTGAAGTTCGACTATTACTCGTTAACTAGTAATGTCTACTTAGCTGTGATAGTTTTCCTTTTAAATTCATCGTATATACTACTACCATGATTTTTTTCACATGCCTAGTAGCCACCGTTTAGCTGGCAGGGGGGGGGGGGACACTTGACCATAGCAAAAATTATCACTTCAAAGCTTAATATCACGCTAACCGATTCTTTAATCAAAAAATGCTTTTAGAAATCTTATAATATTTTTGAAAGAGCTATCCAACGATACCCTACACGATGGGGTTTGGCAGAAAAAAATTGCACCACCGCTTTGCATGTAGGGGAGGTACCCTAAAAAATTTTTTTTTTGCGATTTTATTCTACCGTTTTGTCGGCGTCATTGATATGTATACTCATGCCAAATTACAACTTTCTAGTACTAACGGTTACTGAGAAAAACGGGGGTCGGACGGACGGACGGACATGGCGAAACTATAAGGGTTCCTTGTTTACTACGGAACCCTAAAAAATCGGCCCTGCATGCATACACACAATACGATTTGGCAGTGGCACTGCAAGCAGGGCCCTGCAGGCAGGGCTCTGTGTAGGCAGCTTTAACCTGAAAGTCGGCCCCCAGCGCTGACTTGTGAGTCGAGTCAGCATTATGCCGTTTCGTGGCAATTTTATTAGTTTATTTATTAGTTAGTTTTGTCTGTTGATTTTACCATGCGCTAAATGTGACCATCATAGACCCCAAATAAATCTGGGGCCGGTTTTTAATATGTAAGTAATTATGTAATGTTTCACTTCTCATGCTCGAAAAGTGTGACATATTAGACTTGTGAAGCGGGGCTAAAGTAGTACATTTAAGCCCTAGGGAAAATATGTATACATATTTATGATCTACAAAACATTTAATTTGACCAATCAAAATACTTCACCCATCAAATCCACCAATCACAGAACAGTAATTTGACAGAATAAAAAATACTTGGTAGAAATATCAACCAACCAGAATACAGCTGTACTAAAATCGACCAATCAGGAAAGACGTTTTTCAGTTCTCTAAAGATTAAGCGGTGTCTATGGTCAAAGCAATTGCGTCTCTTAAAAGAAAAAAAAAGCGCATGTTATATCTCTTTCTTTAATATTATATCAAAAGGAAGGGAGGCGAATACGTAAAGCGAACACGCATAGCGAGGCATGGTCTGGCTGGCTGGCTGGCCTTAGAAAAAAAAACATGCTGTCAAATTAGAGACATACACCCGCCAAGAGTTAAATTATTCATTTAAGGTAGATATTTTGTGTTTAATGTGTTTTCTCGCAATCGAAGTGAAAAGTAGAGTGTATAACTCGGGTCTAAAAGCCATATTACCACTCGAACTATTTTCCCGAACGTAGTGAGGACATCTCGTGGTAATATGGCTTACTTTAGCCCCTTGTCAAACAATATACTATTATTTTAGTTTATAGGCTAGTTATGTTTCTATGGTGTATCTTTTATTTATCCTTTATTCAATAAAATTTGCTACTCTCTTGTAATGTATTTGACAGTTTAAACTCTCTCGCTTTGTAAACATACGCAAAAGGTATATATGTATTTACATTTTTTTACCGACGTTTCGACAGGGGTTACACCGGCCGTGGTCTCGCCAACGTCGGTAAAAAAGGTAAATACATAGATATCGCGTTAGACCCGCTAAAACAACGTTTAAAGAGTATATTTGTATTGTATTCCTAGCAATCAGCACAGCAACATGAGATCGACTGACCTGAGCCGGATAACGCGCGACGCGGGCTGTCAAGCGAGTGTGAAAATGCTCAAGTTTTTTATAATGTACAGTCAAGGGCACCAATATGTATACACTTTTTCACCTTCCTTCATTGAAATAAGGTCCAAAAATGTAAACATATTTATGCCCTTGACTGTACATAAACATTATAGCTACGACGCTATGTTTATAAGCGCATGTTCCGAAGCGTGCCCTACGCCGCCAATCGCTCCGCTCATGCATAAGCCACTGCCTTAGTCACCAAGAAACACAGGCTACGTTTTATTATTTTATGTCACACCTGGCCATAAAGCGGCAATTACCGCACGCTCCGCGCGCGGGAAATCCCACCAGGGGGTGACAAAATTTTGTACTTAACACGGGCGACAGTAAAGAAAGCCTCAGATCGCATATTTATCGCCCTTGCCTTCGGCTCGGGCGTCAAATACCTGCGATCTGAGGCATTCTTTGTTTTACCGCCCTTGTTAAGTAATGGTACTATTGTAGCAATGCATACAATGTAAGTCATAGTATTGAAAACTAGCTGGTAAGTCTCCAGATTGAGGTTTATAATATCGATAAAATTATACTATAACAATAAAATATGTATTTACAATAGTAAGTTCATACGTTTGTATTTGTATACCTACAGAAGTTTGAAAGAAAATCACTAAATACATTCGAGTGTTTATAATGAATTCCCTAGAACTAAACAATAGTACAGTATAACAAACAATAGTGTAGTATTTTGGCCACATAGCGCGCAAGAATTCTGGAAATTTAGAGAAACTGATGGTCACAGGTACAGTGGAAGGCAAGAGACCAAGAGGCCGGAGCCCCAAACGTTGGCTAAACCAGGTGTCGGAGTGTCTCAATGTGCCGGTGAATGCAGCGCTCCATCAGGCGGCCGACCGAAACTTCTGGAGAAGAATACTGGCCATGCTACGTCGGCAGAGTCACGATCCTCAGCCATGAGGGACCGATTGAGGAGGAGGAGGGAAACAATAGTACATTACTTAACAAGGGCGGTAAAACAAAGAATGTCTCAGATCGTAGGTAATTGAAGCCCGAGCCGAAGGCAAGGGCGATAAATATGCGATCTGAGGCTTTATTTATTACCGCCCGTGTTAAGTACAAAATTGTATGTCACCCCCTGGCCAGGAAGTGGGATTTCCCGCGCGCGGAGCGTGCGGTAATTGCCGCTTTATGGCCAGGTGTGACATATAGGATTTTAAACCTGACTGTGGCCGGTAGCTCCTAGTATAAGTTTTTTCGAAACATTAACTAATTCGAACGCGTTTGCGTTTTGTCTCAACAAACGCGACTACGCGATAATCGCGCGACTTTTACTTAGAATGTTTACTAGTAAAAGTCGCGAGTTCGCGCGATAATGCGTAGTCGCGTTTGTTTTAGGACGGTCCCTTTAGGACACCTATTCGAGTTCAATATATTCGCGAATTTCACTCGCGCGATTGCGCGATCATCGCGTAGTCGCGTTGTATTAGGACGATCCCTAATACGTGGCCCTGAAGGCTGGCGTCCACTAAGCTCGCCGAGCCGAGTCGAATCGAATCGAAATAATTCGCCTTCATACATTAACTATGAAAGTGCGTCCATTCGGTCGATTCGATTCGGCTCTGCGTCAATCGACGCACTTTCATAGTTAATGTATGGAGGCGAATTATTTTCGATTCGATTCGACTCGGCTCGGCGAGCCTAGTGGACGCCAGCCTTTAGTCATGAGGTGTTATCGCGACGGCCTCGCGTCTCACACTGCGCGCGAGCGCGCGGCGCGCGCGGTCGGTCGGCGGCGGCGGCGGTGGCGAGAATCCACCCTCATTGACGTAAGTGACCCGTTTATTATATTTCAATAGTGACTATATGTGACTACGGAACCCTAATAAGAACGGGTGAGCTGTGAGGTAATGAGTAGACGAGGACAGCGCTTAGTGAATCGCATAGCTCATGCCGGCTCTGTAGCTCTCATCATCATCATCATCATATCAGCCGAAAGACGTCGACTGCTGGACATAGGCCTCCCCCAAAGAGTGCCACAATGACCGGTCTTGCGCCACCCGCATCCAGCGGACTCCCGCGACCTTTACCAGGTCATCAGTCCACCTTGTGGGGGGTCTTCCCACGCTGCGCCTTCCGGTCCGTGGTCGCCACTCGAGAACCTTTCGGCCCCAACGGCCATCGGTTCTACGTGCAATGTGCCCCGCCCACTGCGATTTAGCGATTCGAAAGGCTATATCGATTACTTTGGTCGGTTACGGTGGTTTGGTTGGTACTTTGGTTTGGTCTGTAGCTCTAGTATATTCAATTCAATTCAATTTATTTATTTGAAAGATAACAAAGATCTCATTTCTTGTTAGTTTAAAAACTTAAAAATAAATACCTTAAGACTATGTTAGAACTTAAAAACTAAATTGGATTTTACAATTTTAATAAGTTGCGCCATTATGGGGCAACAAACATGATCAGCAATCATCTTCAGAATGCTGTTTGGGCTCTTCCTCGTCCGAATTAGCAAAGATGCTGCCTTTTTGCGAATGATTGCTGCAAAACCATCGGTGCGTGCCTCAGCAAACATTGTGGAGGCGCTGCAGAATCTAGGCATCCCAAGCAACATTCTGAAAGCGTTGTTGTACTGTACCCTCAGAGTATTGTATGATTTTTGGGTACAGCGAACCCACAGGCTGCTCGTGTAGAACGATGAACAAAAGGCTTTAAATAACGTTATTTTAACCTCCCTTGTACATCGAGCAAACCTGCGGGCTAGCATATTTGCCCTCACACACAATGCTCTCCGCTCTCTCTCCATATCTTCATCATCCCTCAAATCCTCCGTTACAATGTGTCCCAGGTACTTAAATCTATAGAAGTATAAGTTTTTTCGAAACATTAACTAATTCGAACGCGTTTGCGTTTTGTCTCAAAATGTATGAAAGTGGTATGAAAACGTGAACTGCGCCTCTGGTGGTGGTGAAACTAAAACAGCGAGTATAACATTTGTTGCTAACCGATGAACGCGCGTATTTCAAACTCGGTGAGAGCGTTTTCATGCGTTTTGAGACAAAACGCAAACGCGCTCGAATTAGTTAATCGAAA
Source organism: Cenopis cana (assembly GCA_951800055.1). Lineage (NCBI taxonomy): Eukaryota > Metazoa > Arthropoda > Insecta > Lepidoptera > Tortricidae > Cenopis > Cenopis cana. The sequence continues at coordinate 1,111,357 of OX637498.1, read as the reverse complement.
AACTTATACTAGAGCTACTGAATACTGCAGGCTCTATGCTTGAATCAAGCTACGAGTTTCGTGAAGGCGATGCCGCGGTCAAAAGCTAGTACGCACATAAAGTTACATTGATAAGCGAACTATGTTGGAAGTGGTTATTGTTTTTATATTTTCTGAGTGCTTATTTCCTGCAAGCAGTGAGCTCTCATACTCTATATCTCGCACAGGTAGGTCATAATCATTAATTAGGAATAATAACAAAAAGTAACTAAATTAAATGAAATAAAATAATTAATTCATATTTGTGAACAATCTTATACACCAATAAACCTAGTCACAAACTAAGCAAAGCTTGTTACTATACTATGGGTACTAGGTGACGATATACATACTTATAAACATAAATAGATATTTAAATACATAGAAAACATCCAAGACTGAGGAACAAACATTCGTGCTCATCACAAAAATAAATGCCCTGACCGCGATTCGAACCCGGGACCTCCAGCTTCGGAGGAGTCGCTACCAACTACTTTAGTATATACATTGTAGTCCTTGCTAGGCTAAACCGGTCGTCAAATATATTTACAAAGTATAAAACCCTACAAAGTAATAAATCCTACAAATAATAAATTTGGCTCAGACTGCCGCAATGCAGTGTGCCCAGAAGGCTCGCATGCAACGCTGGATGGCAATGCTTATTCGCTGAGCGAAATTTTGGCCGGATGTCTCTAATAGGGATGATGACACTATGTATAAAAGAAAACCAATAAATCCAAATTTTCTACATAAAGGCTCAAATTCTCAATCGAATGGCGAAAAAAGTAATTCAAAAAAATAAATAATTACGTAATTATAAGCCTTCAAAGTTTTAAGAGTGGGTATTTTCTGTCGCTTTTCCGCAAAACGCACCTTTGTATTGAACGATCGTCATTTACTATGGCGCTACTCAACAGTGAGTAGCACTTCCCTCTCTCTAACTAGTTACGAAAATTCTAACCGTTGTAGCTTCATTATTTTTTGAGATATTTGAATAGGATTTTCACTATTTGGCATAGTTTTATGTATTCTTTCTATTGAAGTAAATAATTTTTTTGAGTCAACATCCCTATTGCACGGCCCATCAGTGGCGGCGCTCCAAAAATATTCTTAGGGAAGCCGGAATTAATTAGCCTTTCTTATTCTTCATGAGCCGTAGTAAGAGAACTGGATTGGCTAAAAATTAGGCAAGCGACATAAGTACATAATAGTACATTACTTAACAAGGGCGACCCACTTCCTGGCCAGGGGGTGACATAAAATGTTGTACTTACCACGGGCGATAAAAAAGAAAGCCTCAGATTGCATATTTATCGCCCTTGCCTTCGGCTCGGGCGTAAAATACCTGCGATCTGAGACATTCTTTGTTTTATCGCCCTTGGTAAGTAATGTACTATTTTTTGGGCCGGTGGAACCCGTGTCGAAACGTCGGTAAAAAAGGTAAATACATAAATATCGCGTTAGACCCGTTAAAACAAACCTTTTAAGTATGTTTACAAAGCGCGAGGGTTTATTAGCCGGTAAGAATAGAGTTTTATGGACGCTCCGCCACCGCAACCCATAACAACGATTTTCAGACATCTGTGGCGTTGAAAGGGTTAGATAATCGCTATCTCCACTTGGCAGGAACCGATCCACGCAACCTGAAGGTACACATCGGAGGTACGATCAACTTATCGGGGGGCAGTGATACTGAAGAGAAATTACCCGCCACGCCTAAAAATGGACACCCTGATAATGTGCTACGAAAGCCAAATGACACGGCTTCGGGCCACGAGAGCTATGATGACGACTATGGAGGCGAGTAATTTTCATCATCATATCAGCCGAAAAACGTCCACTGCTGGACACAGGCCTCTCCCAAAGAGTGCCACAATGACCGGTCCTGCGCCACCCGCATCCAGCGGACTCCCGCGACCTTTACCAGGTCATCAGTCCACTTTACAGAATTCCTACTAATCATCATCATCATCATCAGCCTATATACGTCCCACTGCTGGGCACAGGCCTCCTCTCATAGATGAGAGGGATTGGGCAGTAGTCCCCACGCTGGCCCAGAGCGGGTTGGGGACTTCACATACAACTTTGAATTTCTTCGCGGATGTATGCAGGTTTCCTCACGATGTTTCCTACTAATATTACTTATGAATGCGAGTGTGTCTCTGTCTGTTACTTCTTCACATGTAAAACCGCCAAACAGATTTCTGAAGCGATGATTATTTAATAGATACCGGTACTCAAATACCTACGAAGAAAATATCCAAGACACGCATACAAAATATCACTCAAATACTTGCCCTGACCGGGATTCCCAAACTCGAGGCTGGCAGCTTCCACGATCCCCATCCATACTTTGCCCCAAAGGGGATAAATATCGCCACTCGTACATGTATCACTACTTTAGTATATATATTGTAGTCTTTGCATGTACCTTATTAAAATACAAGGTATACCAGACCAGCCAGCTGCCAGCTGTACTAACTTAAACGTAAACTTTAAGGTATTTCGTAGTATTAGCAATAATTTTTCAGTAGACAAAATTTACGCGTGGGCAAAGTTGTACGGTTAGACACTAACGAGTTTTACTTTTTTTTTATAAACGATAAAGCGTAATTTATACATTATAGGTCCTACAACACCAGACAGTGCCAAAGCTGCCAGTGAAATAACAAAAGCAGATCATTCAGAAGAAAAAAATGAAGAAGATATTGATAAAACTGACGCTTCGGTAATTTTTTTTATATAGCCTAGGTATTAATGGATGTCACACTGCTAGGTTAAGGCCCCTTCCCATGTTGTCCAGGTATGCCTATTGAGTGTTTTTTCTTCGCAATTGCTGGGAAATACATCCAGATCGTCCCGCCATTTCCGTCTGGGCCTGCCCCGTCTGCGTCGCCCGACATGCGGCACCCATTTCATTTCATTTATTTATTCATCGAACAATATACATTGCGTTTGAACTTAACTACACTTAAATAGGGTATTTGACACATCTTAAAATTTATAACACAGTGGCACTTTTTGGATAGTTAGCCATCAAAATATCACAATAAATCGCATATTATAAAATTTTACCAAAATCAGAAAAAGATACGAATCATCAAAAACTCAGAAAATTATGTAATTTTTTTTACCGTCCAAAATTCAAATAAAAGGTATCAATAGAATGCTTATGTAAAAATAAAAAATAAATTGTATGGCAACTATGTACCTAATACCTAATTACGCATTATTTTACGACTAAAACAGCAAAATACTATTTTTCCCATACAACGGTTGGTCGAATGCTGTGCATTCAAGTAACGTCATTTGCCAGGACCAATTTGTAGGAGCCTTTTTGAGGGCCGCTAGCGTTGAGCTAGGTGTCCCTAATTTTAGCCCTTTATTGTGCTCTAATTGTTGTTGGTCCCATATAAACATTTGATCGTCTCTAAAAACTGGTTCGATTGGCATTATAAAAAAAATTTAGTCAAATAGCGTATTCTAATACAATAACAAGTTTATATTAACAATTATGGTAGCTGTTTAATCGGTGTTTAGAAGTTAAAATATATTAATAACCAACTGAATTAGATTCGAATGGGCGATTTGCCGAGGTATACCACGGGTACGGCGACCATTATTTTTCATTGAATGTTAATTCCCGATAAAAAATTGTGCAAAAAAAAGTTAGTTTTTGGTATATTAGCCGTGATTGCCATCGATTACCGAATTAGTTAAAATAGGTATTGGTTCCTGATCACCTATTTAAAATTATCGTGTATCTCTGCCATATATACCTATGCGATGGGCGAAGTTGTATCATGGGCAATGTTGTAAAAATAAAAAATAAATGTGTTTAGCACGGCAGGAGTAAGGAGAATTCAGCGTCAAGTGGGGACAGTAAACCAGTTGAAAAAGAAGCGATCGAAGCCAATAAGACTGATGCTTTCGACGATAAACAGGTAATATTTGACTATTTTTATGTATTGGGCAAAGTTTTATTTTATCATGGGCAATGTTGTACTTTAACAAGCACTTCTTAAACGTGCACTGTTCGTATACTTATAGGTACTTAAGTAGGAATGTAAGTAGATAGAGCTGAAATTTGGCATTCTAAATGGCGTGTGAGACACGACTTGCGTAGTTTACTATAGCGGTACATACCTTTCATTGCACGTGTTGTCATCTCTACATGACAATGGCGTTGTAGACACGGCGGCTCTTGTCATCTATACATGACTGTGGCGGTGAAGAGGTTAACTCATAAAAGCTTTTACCAAAAATGAAATTTTTCACAAACTTCTTCTTAGGTCAGTGGCGAAAAGGACAAGCCTGAGCCAATTGCAGAAGTTAATACAGTACGCGTGGAAAACACTGAACTGAATAAGACTTCACGTGATCCAGAGCGAAATGTTTCCAAGCCAGTGTTTATGGCGGTGCCCACGAAGGCACCTCAGGTAAGGATATAAGTAGTAAGAAGTATCTACCTATAGGGAAGCGCATCATGTATCCAGAGGAGATACAGCAGATTGGTACCCAAAGAGTCTGGAAATTCCTGGAAGCAACGGGTTTAAGCAAAGAACTTTAAGGGCTGCCACAATAGATCAATAACTGCCCCTCTAGCACAACATGCATTCCGTCTCTACTCGCGCGCGAGATAAGCTACCTGTCACTTTTTGACAGCATTAATCAGACAGTGACAGGTAGCCTATCTCGCGCGCGAGTAGAGACGAGATGCATATTATGCTAGACCCACTGGTCGAAGCGGCATAGAAGAATAAATTAGAAGAAGAATAGAGTTTATTTGCATAGAATAAGTAGGTTGTACATTTGTGTCCTTGGGTGGTATGTGACAAAGGTCCTACTATCTATATAGGTCCTAGCGTGCAAAAATTTTGACAATATTACGAGTATGCATGAATGATGCATTGTGACAAAAAATCTTTCACACTATTTTCTAACAGTTAGAAGCTTAATTAACGTTTGCTTGAATTTATTTAAAGGCAGCTCTTGTTTACTTTTCGCTAACTTATTGAATTTTTTTATGCACATGACAAAGCAGTGGTTTGAGTATAAAGTCGAGTTTCTTTCGGCGTTTCTTCTCGGCAGTGGCCTCTGTGAAACGCTAGTAGGGTTTGACTTGTAAAAGTGCCATTGCGGCCTACTTACAGAATAAAGTTCATTTATTTAATTTATTTAAAGTTGTTTTTATTTATTTATTTATTTATTTTTATTATTTGGAGAACCAACAGCTATGTTAATATATTAAACATGAAAGTAGATACAGAGAGCCAATTATAGGAACTCACAGGTAGTGCCATGATACTTAACTAGTAGGTACTAACTAATGTTACGCACTAACGTAACCACACATGCGAACAAAGAAAATAGTATTACAAAGAACATACTTTTTGGAACATACTTAAAAACCAACCGCTCAGGATTCCGTAGGTTTCTAGTATAATTTGTTCCAGCTTTATAATAAAGGATATAAGGCTCTGCCAAACCTAAAGCTTGCTTCTGAGCGAGTTGCCAAGGGTTCCGTACACAGAATGTGTACACGTACCGACCCCATTAATTCAGGAAAATCAATAGCGCGATGTAGTAATTGAACACCATGGCATCATCTATCGGCGGATTTTGGCACTAATTTGAACGGCTAAAACGCTGTAGTAAAGCTTAAGCCACACACAGAGCGGGCGGGCGGGCGTGAGGCGGGCGGAAGCGGGTGGGAGTTTAACACTGCAGCGCGTTGACACACGCCCGCCCGCCTCCCGCCAGCTCCCGCCCGCCTCACGCCTGCTCCCGCCCGCCCGCTCTGTGTGCGGCTTAAGCTTAAGTAACCATACTTTAATATTATAAATGCGAAAGTGTGTCTGTCTAAGATATTACTTCTTCACGCTTAACGCTTAAACCACTGAACCGATTTAGATGAAATTTGGCATGGAGGAGTCCCGGGGAAGGACATAGGACAGTTTTTATTCCGCTAGTCATCCCTTAAAGGCGTGGAAGTTTGTATGGAGTGATACTAGGTAAGCGCCTGATATAAAAAATAGCAATGAAATTCTATCGCGATGAACGAGTTCAGCGCGGACGAAGTCGCGGGCAAAAACTAGTGTTGTAGTTTGTTGGTTTTACAAGGATAATTATTTATCACGTGAACCGATTTCAATATATTGTTATTACAATATAGGTATTTAACGCCGCCCTTATTGCAAGGGAATAGAGCTTAATAACCGGTATTTTTAAAAATCCCAGAAATAGTCCAATATATTGAATTATTGTATGGTCTTTACGTAGGACTGAATCATGTCTTTGGGTCATAAAGACTTGCAAAAACAAAAGTCGTCCCTCCTGTGGTCAATAGTTAACGGCTTATGAGCATGTGAGTTATATGATTTTATTACATGGATTTATAGAACCGGAGACGCCGTTTATGCGGGTTACTAGACCAATCCAAAATTAAGCTTTGTGGCCCTTAACTTTTGATATGTCCACAGGAAAGACGCGAACCTAAATCTGTTTATGACCCATTTACTTAACAACTTCGTATTATTAAGTGTCCCATTATAAATGAAATTATAAACCTAAGAACGTACAAGAGCGATATAAATACCGGTATCCGATCCCTGATTGAGGGGTGATACTGTCAAGTCTGTCATTGGTAAAGTCGTATTGTGTTTACTTAGATCCGCACCGTGACGACAACTTTGACGACAACAATGGCTACTACGACGCAGCTTAAACCCCATAAAGTTCACGACGACGAGAAGATACGTAATTTCTCGCAACATGTCTATAAGCAGGCGTTAAACGTGAGTCTACAATTCATCATCATCATCCTCCTAGCGTTATCCCAGTACAGTTGCATCCTGAAGGATGCCTGGGGTCCGCTACCTAATCCCAAGATTTGGCGTAGGCACTAGTTTTTACGGAAGCGACTGCCATCTGACCTTCCAAACCCGAAGGGGAAACTAGACCTTATTGGGATTAGGCTTTGTCAAGTGAGTGGGCAACTTGACTGTTAGAAGTTCTCAAGCCGCCCGAAGGCCTCCAACTTGGCTTAACGACTGCTGCCATAGACAGTAACCGGGATCAACGGCTTAACGTGCCTTCCAAAGCACGGGAGCGCTCAGTTAGTAACCACTCAAAGCGGTTACCCATCCAAGTCCTGACCGCTGCCCACGTTGCTTAACCTTAGATACCGCAAGCGGTACGCAGGCGCCGCTGGGCCACGAGCGCTCCAAACGTGAGTCTACAATTGTCTTATTAAAATATATGAAACGGCTCGTAAGTGGTATTTTCTACCGCAAATCGTAAGTTGCTTCAGTAGGCCTGGCACGTGTTGCGCTCGAGAGTATGTCGGCGTATCTCGAGCCCGTCACTTTCTAACAGCGCCAATCAGAAAAAGACGCGTAGCTCGATATCTCGAGCCCTTGCCTTCGGCTCGGGCGTCAAATACCTGCGATCTGAGACATTCTTTGTTTTACCGCCCTTGTTAAGTAATGTACTATTTATTGGTTTAGACATTACACCAAAAAAACAGCGCTTGGCGTACTGGGCACGACGACACGCTATCGCTTTGGCGGTCAAAGGGTTAAAAAGTCAAAGAATTTATTGAATAGATAGTCTTGGTTGGGTATTCTATGAGTTAGCTGCTACACATAATATTTTCAATTTTAGTTCAGTTTCAATATTTCCGTCTTGAGCTTCAATTATAATCTTAAGCGCAACATGCCGCCCTCTATGTAAAATATATCATTTATCTACACCCATATAGTAAATCCTCTTTTATAAGTTCAAATACCGTAGATAAGACCCCGCTTTATAATATACTGTGCGGCTGTTGCGTGCGTCCCCTATTAGATCACGAAATATAACACTTTAACGAGATCACGTACAAAATTATATAAGGCGCGGGCCGGCCTGTCGACGCAAACATGGCGCACGCCGGCGAGAAGTGCCCACACGAAACACATGAAAGAGGATTTAATATATGGATGTAGATAAAGTAGTGTATGCAACTGTACATAATTAGGCATTATGTACCAGTTGCATAAACTACTATTACTCCCTTGAAATACATTCAATACTAAATGTGTTCACAGTACCCAATCATAATGTTAATTTTAATTTAATGTAAGTAATACGTAACTGTAATATTATTATGATACTATAACCTATAACTTTCATGTTTGGCAATACCTATGCTGTAAGTGTAAGTTGGTTAAAATAAATAAATAAAATAAAATAAAATAAAATAAACCACTAATTAAATAATCGATTGTAGGCCTTCGAATCGATGAAAAAGAAAACTGACGAATACACCCAAAAGAAAATTGACAGAATGGCCGAAACATACAAGGAGAAATTCATTGACTTCGTAAAAAGATCCAGAGACACACGAATCAAAACTAGCCAGGGCACGCAAAACGCAATTTTACATACTATAGATACTTCCAATCTCATTATGGAGCGGATTGTAAATTATTTGAAAACTGATATGCTTGGCATCGGTAAGTATACAAATTATACAATACAATAAAAATACTCTTTATTGTTGTACATACACCTCACACAAATGAATTAGTTACAATACAAAAAATGTGTACACGTTTTTTGAAGTGAAAAGTTCTTTAGCGGCGCTGAGCACTTTTTGTAATGGGGAAAAATAGCTAGGTTGACCCCTCCTAATATCGTAATTACGATATTGGGAGGGGTCAACCCAGCTGGCTGGACGTGTCCTGTCCGTGTCCTTTAGCTTTGGTCTGACGAATCGTAAGACCAGCTAAGTTGACCCCTCCTAATATCGTAAGATGGACACGTCATCTGTTTTATGATTGTAAAGTATTGTGGACACAATTGACAACATTTCATATTTTTAACTACTTTATTTTATGAACTAGTTAGAAAATAGGTAAAAATGTAAGCCACCCGTATTTTTTCTTTTTCAATTTAACTCATTATTTCATACAAAAAAAACACGTTGAAAAGTAGGTCATTCCAAAAGGGCGTAAGTAAAATATGACGTCATCTTCCCAACAAGAATCCAGAGCCACTCCAGAGCAGCGATTGTCTGTACTCTGTACTAAGGTCTCCCTGAATACAGCGAGGAAGATGACGTCAACTTTCGATTTACAGTAACTTGCGATTTTTTCCAAAATTAACGGAGAAAAGTATCTAAAAAAATGTTTTTTGTGTACTTCACACGTTTTTACCGAAATGGTTTTCGAATTAAGACTTTTGGAAATTATGAAATATTGTCAATTATACTCGGGACATTAATATGTAGATGGATTATTCGAATATGAATATGAGTATGAATATGAATATCTTTGTTATCTACTTTAGGTATCATGTCATTAAGTTTTTACTTCTGCCGGCACTCTCGGAGCGAGCAGGCGTAGGTACGGTCCACATGACGGTAAGCGGACACCGCAGCCTATAGACGCTCGCAACTCCAAGGGCGTCACATGCGCGTTGCCTCATCATCATCAAACTTAAGAGCTACGCTCTTGTCGGTGGAGAGATCGCCAGTCTTCCCGGTTCTCTGCCAGTCTGCGTTGCCTACCCTTTATAAAATTTGAGGATTCAAATTCTCTAGATTCTATATAAAATTACATAAATTATATTAGTATATAACTACGCGACTTTAGGTTCCAGTGCATTAAGGCAAGGCGGGGCGTCGCGGCTGCAAAAAGAAGTGGACACACTGAAGGCTACGGAGTTTGAACACGCGTGTAAAATGTTCGGGATCTGCCGCAGCGCTCAGGGATTCAGGTAAAATAGGTTTTATTATGCCAGGCGGTGTTAAAAAACCGGCCAAGTGTGAGTTGGACTCGCGCAAGAAGGGTTCCGTACCAATATCTATAAAAAAGGGCAAAAAAAAGCATGTCTGTTGTATGGGAGCCCCCTTAAATATTTATTTTATTCCGACTTTTAGTATTTGTTGTTATAGCGGCAACAGAAATACATCTTATGTGAAAATTTCAACTGTCTAACTATTACGGTTCATGCATGAGATACAGCCTGGTGACAGACGGACGGAAAGTGGAGTCTTAGTAATAGGATCCCGTTTTACCCTTTGGTTACGGAACCCTAAAAACCGCCGTAGCTGATTGACGTTAGCGTGTCGCCGTCCCCTTTAATAATTTGAGGAATCGTCAGGGGGTCTCACTCCGTCAATTCGCCTTGCCGCTGCACGTATCCGTAGGTGGACTATTCAGTCGTTGCCGCGCATTGCTACCGGACGGTCGCGTCGTCGCGTCATTCGCTTGGTGTGGCCAAAGTTTATTATTTACCTACAAATTTAGAAATAAAGGAAAAATTGAAAAACTTAGGCACCGAGCAGGATTCGTACCTGCGACCTCACGGCACTCGCGGCCAGTCGCTCTAGCCAACTGACGTATAGGTGCGATTGCTACCCGGCTTGAAATTTGTCAATCCTTTCTTCATTTATACAACGCCTTAAGGGAGGCGTAGTTGGCTAGAGCGACTGGCCGCGAGTGCCGGGAGGTCGCAGGTCCGAATCCTGCTCGGTGCCTAAGTTTTTCAATTTTTCCTTTATTTCTCAATTTGTAGTTTGCTTTAGCAGCGTTACTGCTTAATACAAAATTAATTTATTATTTTCCTATTATATTTTGGTTTGCTACGTACAATAGAAACTCGAAGAGGGAAAATGATAGGTCATCTGATACGACACGACGATCTAATACGAAAGATAATGGAGGGTAAAATTGAGGGAAGAAGAGGAAGAGGAAGGCCGAGGATTAATTACATGGACCAAATAAAGAAAAAGATAGACGTCGTGTCGTATAGAGAAGTCAAAGAACTGGCGTTAAGTAGAACGGACTGGAGAGAACTGCACCGACAAGAGTGAAACTCTTAAATAATGATGATGATATTTTGGTATTATTATATCATGAATTGTCCCCACTGGATCCGTACTGGATCCGTAAAACAAAGACTAAAATGATAAACAAGCCAATCTCACTTTGGCTTCATGAGACATTGGACGCTTTTATACTTTACCGTCAACGGCCACGGCACATGTAAAACTCTATGGTTTCATTCAAAACTAGACTTTAGATTAATTATGAATGAAACCCTTTGGTTTTAGCCGTGTTCCGAATCACGCTAAAAATGCTCGCAGCGCTTACAGTGCTGACGGGCGGTCCAAATCAAATAGCGCGCTCAAGGCCGCGTGAGTAGTGTTTTTTTCAGACCGGTATCCGCTTGAGCGCGCTCACGATCGGACCGATTCACGCTCATAGCCCGTGTTTACTGTCATGTTCATATATCAAACGTCAACTTGACGTTTGGCTCGAGGTGCTTACGCCTGGGAGTGTGAGCACCGTGAGCGCCGTCCATGACATCATCAGTGACGTCACGACATCTCACGTAAGCGCTATATGAGCGTGAATCGGTCCGATCGTAAGCGCGCTTTGAGAGTTGTAAGCGTGATTCGGAACATGCCTTTTAATTTAACGTGCGGTGGACGTCCACGTTAAAGTATAAATGGGTCATTGTCAGTCGGAAAAACAAAAGTTGTCCATTCGGTGGTCAATAGTTAACGGCTTGTGTGCATGTCATTTACGTTTTTATTACATAGATTTATAGACACGGAATTACAGATTATGCGGGTTATCAGATCAATCGAAAATTAAGCTTTGTAGCCCTTAACTTTTGGCATGTCCACCGAAAAGACGCGCACCTAAATCTGACAATGGCCCTAAAGCGACCATTGTATTTAGTTCAGTTTCTTCCCATTTCAGAAGCGATCTACAAGACATCTTATCAACAATACTCTCCCTACCCGACGACAAACTCCTCCAAATAAACGACGCAGTCACAGAAATACTAAAAGACGCTGATCTGTCCGCCTTCACCCATTCGAACCCTATCCAGGATCGTATTAAAAAAGCATTGAAAATCCAAGAAAGAACAGATGCAGCGTCATTAAGGACCGATCTTGGGATACTTTACGCGGTGTTTAGCAAGTCACATCAGCCTTTAACAGTGGACAAGGATAATGCTTTGGAAAGACCGGCGGTGCAGCGAACGGTTGCGTTCCATAGCTTTCTCGACGCGCTTGATGATGCATTGCCGGCTACGGAGGCCAATCGGAAAGAGTGGGCGTTGATTAAAAATAATTTAAAAAGGTAATATGTTCTAAATACTAAAATTAAGAGGCTGACAAGACCTAATTTTGCAGAAATTGATGTTATTTAAGCAGTTTTTTAAGAAAAACTATTTGTACTAGCACATCAAAAAAAAAATGTTAATATTCATCATATTTCAAAGACCGTGTACGGACTCTATACATAATTGGACGAAATCGACTCGATAGAAAATACGTAACTGCAAAGATTGGTCTAAAATTCATCATTAAACGGTTCTATGTCTTTATTTTTATTACGTATGGGTCTGCAATTAAAAACATGAAGTCAACATATTCATATCTAAACCGCCAACGAGTCATATTTCACAAATAATCCACACTTTTTTTTATTTCCATATTATTATAGTATTTATTTACCATTCTACGCGCAGAGCTTCCGTAAAGAGCGGGATGGTTAATTGGAAACTCACGCGTGTTAGAGCAGGACTTTTTTTAGGTCTTGTCAAGTTGTCAGCCTCTTAAGATCTAGCCAACCTCGGAGTATCCAAACTGGCGCTGGGTGATGCAGAATACACGCATAAAAAAGTGGCGTTACGTTTTGGGTTATTACACTCACGGACAAATAATACGGGTCGGTAAAAAGCGTCATGTTTCCTAAAATACAATACAATACAATACAAATACTCTTTATTGTACACCTCACACAAAAGGATCAGTTACATATAGAAACAATACAGCAACATGTAGGTAAAGGTAGACAACAGGCGGCCTTATCGCTAAAGAGCGATCTCTTCCAGACAACCTTTGGGTAGCGGAAAAAAGAACATTAATTATGCAGTGGGTGGTGCAGAAATTATCATAAAACAAATACAGAAAGTACTGCGAGGTTGTAAGTTTTTGTAATCATGTCTAATTGTTATCTAAATCTAAATGTTTAATTTTACATCTATACTGCAAAAGTAACGTTTCCAAGTTTAAATCGGACTCGTAAAAACCCATGAAAAAACAACGTTAATGGTGCGAGATTTCGCAAAAATCGTCATTTCTGGACATTGATATTTTTATGACAGAATACCGGAAATTGCTAATACAGTTGGGCAATACGAAGAATAGTATAATATGTAAATAAAACTTGTGTAGAATATTTAACAAAACCTGTTGAGGCTATTTAAACTAGGGTGACCCGAAATTTTTGACCGCGAGCGTATTTGGTTGATAAAGGGTACCTGATAAAGCAAGTTGAAGTTATGTAGCAAACCTTGTTTACTTAGATAATTATAATACCTACTAGTTATTGCCCGCGGCTTCGTCCGCGTCGAACTCGTTTATCGCGATAGAATTGAAGTAATTGCCATTTACTTATATCAGGCGCTTACCTACTCATCGCTCTTTCATACAAACTTCCACCCCCTTAAGGGATGATTTCCGAGATAAAAAGTATCCATGTCCTACGCCGGGACTCATTCTATCTCCATACCAAATTTCATGTAAATCGGTTCAGCGGTTTAAGCGTGAAGAGGACTGGCAGACAGATAGACAGACACATTTTCGCATTTATAATATTGTTTATTACCTATACTAACTGAGCGCTCCCGTGCTTAGGAAGGCACGCTAAGCCGTTGATCCCGGCTGCTGTCTATGACAGCAGTCGTTAGCCAGGTTGGAGGCCTCCGGGCGGCTTGAGAACTTCTAACAGTCAAGTTGCCCACTCACTTGACAAAGGGGGGTCGAAGTTGCACCACGTCCGTAGGGAAAGTACCCACCGCTACTCTACACGTGACCCCTGGGTGGTTCTAAAAGTGCAACAAAAACTGGCAACCGTACTGTCTTCTCGAAGATTCACGGTTCGAAGTAAATGCCATACCTACGATAAATAAATAAATAAAACCTATAATAACAACAATAAGTAATGACATATATATAATGTTTTGACGACCGCTTTAGCTTAGTTGGTAGTGACCCTGCCTACGAAGCTGGAGGTCCCGAGTTCGAATCCCGGCCGGGGCATTTATTTGTCTGATGAGCACGAATATTTGTTCTTGGGTCTTGGATGTCTTCTATGCATTTAAGTATTTATTTATCTATATAAGTATGTATATCGTCGCTTAGTACCCATAGTACAAGCTTTGCTTAGTTTGGGACTAGGCTGATTTGTGTAAGATTGTCCACAATTATTTATTTATTTATTTATATAAATGGTTACAGGTTCAAAGATGGCGCTAATTTGGACATACAAGGAACTTTGGAAGCGTTGTTTCACAATGTTAACAGTGGAGTTGCGAAGTTCGGAAGAGCTAACGGGAAGATAAGAGAACTGGTGAAGAATATTGCGAATTCAGTTGATGAGGACGAGGAATATTAATAAATCCATAATTAATGTGTCTGTCTGTCTGTTAACTCTTCACGGTTAACCCGCTGAACCAATTTAGATTAAGAGGAGGGGTAGGGCAAGCTCTCTCCATACAAACTTTGTGCAGGATTTTCTTCGTTTGTGTTTGCATTAAAGTTATGATTTTTGGTCAGTATGCTTATTTTTCTGTTAGCTATTTCGTGATGTAATTTTTTTTCATTGATATTATTTTTAAATATTTCATCTTTAATTTTTTTGAAATATTTGAAAATTTCCACATCACTTTCTTCGCATATCTAATATTAACATCCAAAAAAATATTACATTCGTTAGTGCCAAAACCTACGAATAAAACGTGCACAGAGTTTGTATGGAGAATGCCTTGCCCACCCCTGCGCCTTAAGGCGATATATTGATTGAAAGAGACGCGCATATGTTTTTCGTTCACGACAAAACGGGATGCAACACTCTCCGGGAATGGCTTTTTTTAGACAAATCACGATAAATATCTGACTGTGTGCAGATTTATTAAATTTCCTCTTGTCAGTACCTAGATGAGGTAAAATACCATAATATTAACTTAATCGTGTCTTTTAATAATGCGTTGTTTTAGTAGGCTGAGTAAAAAAAGCAAAATATAGACTCAACTTTGGATTTCTTTTCTATCGAGAAAATTTTAAGCAATTATGTTTCGGCTATTGTCAGTACCACAATCATATAGTCAAGAATTATATATCTGAAAATCAGTCCCTATTGTTTCCTCGTCTGGGAAGAACAGCGTTAGAAAATTTCTAAATTTCTCAGTGTAGCGCCTTAAACTAGATTTTGCCCACGACTTCGACTCCCTCTTTCATCCCGTCAAGGTATGAAAGTTAATTTTGTATTGAGCAGTAACGCTACTAACGCAAACTACAAATTTAGATATAAAGGAAAAATTCCAGGAGGTCGCAGGTTCGAATTCTGCTTGGTGCCTAAATTTTTCCTTTATTTCTGAATTTGTAGTATGAAAGTTATTAATCTAGACACGCGGCAGCGTGTCAAGCCAAAGTTCAAAAAAAAAAAGAACTGGCGTCGCAGCGGCCGTGTGTTATATTACACTAACCATTTGGTGGCACTTTTGACCCCTACGTTACTCAAAATGT
The DNA here is from genome assembly GCA_951800055.1 of Cenopis cana. Classification (NCBI taxonomy): domain Eukaryota; kingdom Metazoa; phylum Arthropoda; class Insecta; order Lepidoptera; family Tortricidae; genus Cenopis; species Cenopis cana. Next base: position 1,095,744 of record OX637498.1, on the reverse strand, counting down.
ATTGAACGTACACATATGAAATTTGGTACGTTTATTAAGATCCTTAAGGCTAACCAGATCCCCAAATTTCATGAATATAGCTCAATCGGTTATTAAGATACAAACATCTAAAAATAGGATTTTTTCTACATAGGTTAGTTATTGGGGAAAATATAATCAAAAACCTAACCCACTTCCAGGTGACCTAGCAAGTTGAAATTTGGCATCGAGCTGGGTAAATGTATGATTACGAACCTGAGAACCATAAACAGTGTTTTTTTTACGATTTGTAAATTTTCTAATATTTTCCAAAGAACAACTTTTATTTAGGTACACACTAAGCGCCTATTGATTTTGTACGGGCAAAAATGTACATATGTAAATTTCGATTTTGAACCAGAAGCACTCATAAGGAGTTTGTAATGGATTTCGAAACAATTAGAGATAGACCTAGCATACGGTTTCCATACGTCACGGTACGCCGCCACATGTCCCGGTTTGAAGCGTGGTGTCCCAGTGTCCCGGCCATTAATCAAGGATAGTTTTAAATTAGTAGGGATCCACTAGGTAAATAAGTATACATGTACGTAGTACGGATGACTATTAAGCCCGTCTAATACAGACAATGCCTGCGCGGCGTGCAGCGCATGAAGGATATCTTCCGATGGCAGGGACCTCCATGTCTGATGCCCTTTAACTTTGTAGATGAGGCAAGTGCTGATGTCCTTTGAATGTTTCTCTTTGACCTACACTACCTTTTCTTGAAATGTCCACCCGTCCCGGATTCCGGCCTTCGTCTCCATATCTATGGCAACCCTAACACTAGCTGTACACTCTCGTGCAGGCGGTGCAGGAGCACTCGCGCTTGGCCTGCCTCGCTGTGTTCAGTATGGGAATCGTCGGCGAGACCCCCCCCCCCCCTGTACACTCTCGCGCTCGGCCTGTCTTGCTGTGCCTCAGCGAGAGTGTACATGCGCTATATCTCGTTTTAACAGTCCTAATGTTCGAACAGCATAGGTGGTAGGCGCCACATGTGAAACTCTCTGAATTGTAAGGTCCCGTAACCTATGTTGGACAAATAAACGATTATGATTATGAGTAAGTATAGTACAGTCAGAGTCATGTAGTTAGGAGCACGTGCAGAGATAAGATAAGATAAGATATATAGGTAGGTCTAATGGCCGGTAAAACGCTATGCAGAGCTCGGTCGCCTAGATATTAATATCCATACTTGTGATATTATAATTGCGAAAGTGTGTCCGTCTGTTACCTCTTCACGCTTAAACCGCTGAACAGATTAAGATGAAATTTGGCATATATGGAGATAGTTTGAGTCCCGGGGAAGGACATAGGATACTTTTTATCCCCGAAATCATCCCTTAAGGGAGTGGAAGTTTGTATGGAAGAGCGATAACTAGGTACTCGCCCGCATGAAACACATGACAGAGGATTTAACATATTGATGTAGATCAAGTAACGTAGATGAAAATTAATATGATGCAGGTGTGGAAAAAACTTCATACGCATCAAGTATGGAAACGAAAACGCGAGTGTAGCGAGCGCGAAATGTTTCGAAAATGATGATGCAGGTGCGGAAGAGACTTCATACGCCTCAAGTAATGTAGGTAGATGAAAACGCGAGCGTAGCGTGCACGAAATATTTCGGACATTACGATGAAGGCGTGGAAAATACTTCATAGGCGGCGCAGCGAGCGGCAGCCGCGCTTATGCGGCTATTACACTGTCCTGAATCAGGCGTCCTAACTAGTGGAGGGGAGTTGAAGCATCTCGCTCTAACGTATAGGTCCGAACCCTTCTAAGTGTCCTGAATTCAGGACAGTGTAATACCCGCATTAGTCTCCGGAAAATTTCCTACATCTAGACACGCGGCAGCGTGTCAAGCCAAAGTTCAAAAAAAAGAACTGGCGACGCAGCGGCCGTGTGTTATATTACACTAGACATTTGGTGCCACTTTTGACCCCTACGTAACTCAAAATTTGTATTGAACGTACAAATATGAAATTTGGTACGTTTATTAAGATCCTTAAGGCTAACCAGATTCCCAAATGTCATGAATATAGCTCAATCGGTTATTAAGATACAAACATCTAAAAATAGGATTTTTTAAGACTAGTTTAGTACTTGGATTGGGAATAATCAAAAACCTAACCCACTTCCAGATGACCTAGTAAGTTGAAATTTGGCATGGAGGAGTGTAATTGTATGGTTACGAACCTGAGAAACATAAACAGTGATTTTATACGATTTGTAATTTTTTCCATAACAATTTTTATTTAGGTATTATTTAGGTACACATTAAGCGCCTATTGATTTTATACCGGCAAAAATGTATATGTAAATTTCGATTTTGAAGCAGAAGCACTCATAACGATTTTGTAATGGAACGAAATGGATTTCGAAACAATTAGAGATAGACCTAGCATACGGTTTCCATACGTCCCGGTACGCCGCCACATGTCCCGGTTTGAAGCGTGGTGTCCCAGTGTCCCGGCCATTAAGTATACGTGTACGTAGTACGGATGACTATAAGCGTGTCTAATACAGCGATGTCTGCGCGGCGTGCAGCGCATGAAGGATGTCTTCTGACGGCAGGGACCTCCATGTCTCTTGCCCTTTAACTTTGTAGATGAGGCAAGTGCTGATGTTCTTTGAATGTTTCTCTTTGACCTACACTACCTTTTCTTGAAATGTCCAACAACCCTAACACTAGCTGTACACTCTCGTGCAGGAGCACTCGCGCTCGGCCTGCCTCGCTGTGTTCAGTATGGGAATCGTCGGCGAGATACCTCCCCTGTACGCTCTCGCGCTCGGCCTGTCTCGCTGTGTCTCAGCGAGAGTGTACATGCGCTATATCTCGTTTTAACAGTCCTAATGTTTGAACAGCATCGGTAGTTAGTTTAGTGCAGTCAGAGTCATGTAGTTAGGAGCAGATGCAGAGATGGCCAACAGCAATCTCATTATTAATAAAAAAAGCAGCCGAAGTCGCAAATATATCGTAACATATCGTAACACATTCTTATAACTGTAATAAAGACGTGTTACGATCCTTTGGGCACCTTGACTGCTACTAATTATGTAATAACCACCTTATTCATAATACATGCAAATCTTATCTTATATATTTAAACGAGCCAAACGCGTCTGGTACAAAAATAATAGCAATTATATTCTATCGCGATGAACGAGCTCCGCATACTCTGATTGACTTTGATTTTAATTAAAATAAACATGAAGTATTCTTTATTTACAAAAAGTAATGATATCCCACCAAAAACATAAATGTGAAAATGGGAGCCAAGTTCAATATTAAGAATATGCGTCGTTATTGACTTCGCCGACAAAAGAATTGATATCTATATGGGTGCCAAGTTCTGTGTAGAAAATCCTGAAACCTGAGATGTAATTCAAGGTCAAGATTTTGGCTTGGCTAGTTTTTACCAACAAACCAAAGTTCAGAAAAATACCATAGTCAAATATAATATAGCATGTACGTAAAAACCAGCCAAGTCAAAATCTTGACCTTGAATTACATCTCAGGTTTCAGGATTTTCTACACAGAACTTGGCACCCATATAGATATCAATTCTTTTGTCGGCGAAGTCAATAACGACGCATATTCTTAATATTGAACTTGGCTCCCATTTTCACATTTATGTTTTTGGTGGGATCTTTTATACAACAATCAATTCAAAACCGTATGATCTTTGAACGACGATCGAAGTGTCCGGTACTTGTCAGTTAAAAGTGTCAATTACTGGTGGTCACTGCGAAATTAACGGAGCCCTCACTGAAAATCAAAACAACTTTTCATATAAACATAATGGATTTATTTCTAGCTTACCAAAAGTATTTACAATATTTTCTTATCTAATTATAAGTAGTTAACTTAAATGCCATGTTCAGTATGAACAACAAAGAACCCTGGTCCACCATTCGGCGGAGTTGTTTGACAAGTCAAAATGCACAAATGTTGCCACAGTACGGCCAGTGCTGTTCATATCGATATTATTTAAGGCTTCACTAGACGTACGGATCTTACGGACCTATTTATCGGGTACCCTTTGGTGCTTGCCGACATCATCGAAAATCGAAATTAGTAGTGTTTCTCTCAATCTGAAATGCTCTCAATTTGACAAATTAAAATGATTTGTAAATTTTATGACTTTTTCATATTTCTTCATATTTATTTTACTTTTGTCCGCTTAATGAGCCTTTAGTTGCCGAAAAGTAGAAACTTACATTTATTAAATTAGGTAGTAAAGTAGTAGGACTTAAATCTTGATCGAAAAAACTTCCTATCGAATAGTATATCGATTTTAATATTCCGAAATATGCTGGCACATTCTTGTCCGTGAATAAGAGGGTATAGTTAGTTACTTTATACTTATCGACATATTTTTATCGATATATACCGTCACTATTTATTTTTTTCTACTCCTGGCAACATCTCATCTGCCAGTTTACTCCGCCGAATTATGGACTTGACCATTTGACAGTAGTCACTTGATAATGACAGTTTGCCGTACAATGTCTGACTCGAATGATTTAATAAGGGAATTTCGCTCGTCGCCGCGTTGGTGAACGCACGACGAGCAGAATCCACTACCGAACAAAACCAGTTGCCTACTGTCATGGCTTCGTTACCGAACAACGTCTTTGTACAAGTATTGATTGGCGAAATAATCATACATTACATGGAAAGCCTTTTTAGGGTTCCGTAGTAAACAAGGAACCCTTATAGTTTCGCCATGTCCGTCCGTCCGTCCGTCCGTCCGACCCCCGTTTTTCTCAGTAACCGTTAGTACTAGAAAGCTGTAATTTGGCATGAGTATACATATCAATGACGCCGACAAAACGGTAGAATAAAAGCTTAAAAAAAAAAATTTTTTTAGGGTACCTCCCCTACATGTAAAGTGGTGGTGCAATTTTTTTTTCTGCCAAACCCCATCGTGTGGGGTATCGTTGGATAGCTCTTTTAAAAATATTATTAGGTTTCTAAGAGCATTTTTTGATTAAAGAATTGGTTAGCGTGATATTAAGCTTTGAAGTGATAATTTTAGCTATGGTCAAGTGTCCCCCCCCCCCCTGCCAGCTAAACGGTGGCTACTAGGCATGTGAAAAAAATCATGGTAGTAGTAAATACGATGAATTTAAAAGGAAAACTATCACAGCTAAGTAGACATTACTAGTTAACGAGTAATAGTCGAACTTCAGAAATGTACTTTGCAAAAGCAAACTTTCGTACAATTTCCATTGATACCTTAGATAATGTTGTTAATTCTGTCAAAAACATAGTGAATATAAGTTTGCGAACTTTTTAGTCCATATAATGTAACGGGTAGACGACTACGGAACCCTACCTTGCGCGTGGCCCGACACGCACTTGGCCGGTTTTTTAAAGATAAGAAATGATTTAATAAGGACCAAAATACAAAATATCAGTGCATCTGATATGATACTGTGTCTCATTCCCATCTGTTACTAGTAACGGGGCCCTACTTATTGCATAATAAATTACAACTAATATTACAAGCGGTAGTCTCCTTTCAATCCCTTTCATTCGAAAGAGACTACCGCTTGTAATATTAGTTGTAATTTATTATGCAATAGGCCCCAGGAATTTCCCATCACTCCCTTCTACCACTAAATTACTGATTTACTTCAGACTCTCCTCCCGTTACTTCTACTGTCAACACAGTGAATCCTCAAATTTTATAAAGGGTCCACGACGCGCACCTGACTCTTTTGGAGTTGCGAGCGTCTACAGGCTGCGGTGTCCGCTTACCATCAAGTGGATCGTACGCTTCTTTGCCACTGTCGTTGTATAAAAAAAAACTACTAGAAGTTTTTTTTACAAAAATATTTTTTTTAAACATCAATTCCATCCATAAAGATTCAAATGATGTTAAACAGACGATTCAAAGGTGCATTTTACTAATATCTTATGATGGATGGATGGGAGAAAATTTACACTGTTATAGCGCGTACACAGGCAAAGTGCTGTCAAATGAATGCTAATTGTGTGTGTGTTGTGTTAATTGTGATTAATTATTAAAAGAGTCGGTTAACTTCAAACTCAGATAAATCCACTCTAGCCTTGGAGAGATCCACTTGGGAGATTATTGAAAAAAGTGATAATTCGGTGATTTGAAAGGCAGATTATTTTTATTATGGCTAAAGCATTAAAAAATCGATCATGTTCGACAAACTCAGCTTAAAAACCATCTAGTGTATTCTTTAAAAAAAAAATTGATTGGATTTACCTTCATTTGATATAATCGATTGCAATTTATCTATCTTTGAAAAAACTCTATGTGGATTTGTATAATTTTGATTTAACAGACTTGGATTTATCTACATTTGAAAAAAATACTGACAGCCATATTGAACAAACTTCTTTCGCTGATTGGCTTTGATGGACTTGTCTTCATTTGAAATAAACTGTCATATGGATTTACCTGATTTTGATAAAATATTGTGATCTTAACTTTATTTTTCTCAAAATCTACACGAAATTATACTTAACCCATGAAATAGAAACAAAACCAATTTCTTAACCTTTTATTATATACAAAAATCTTAAAAAAATGTCAGAAATGGATTCACCCGAGTTTGAAGTTAACCGACTCACATAATAATAATAATAATAATTAACGCAAGCTAGAATCTACCTAACAGTCAGAGCTTTAAGTCGAGTTTTGCTTGCGTTCGTTTGACAGAATTTGGCCTGAGATGTGTACGAACTATACCAGCGGTAACAAAATGGCGGTCACGGAGGGAATAATGAAAATATAACTAAAATACAGTCGCTAGCACCAAGGTATAACCAATATGGCGTCAGCAGGTTTACCTCTATTTGTACAGGCGTAGATTAAACCCATTCTTAAACTGAACGTGCCTCCAGTGTTTAACAGGTTGGCTGCCATGAGCATCACCGGTGGGGTCAAATGCTTATAATTTTTCAGGGTAGGCAACCAATGAGTTAAACTGATTTTAATCTAGATTTCGCCAATTTACAAACCTTGTAAGTTGCGAAATATTATAATTTTCAAAACCTTAACATATAGGTTAATTTGACCAAAGACAAAATTTAAATTATAAGTTCATTGACAATACATTCTATAAGTATGTGTGCGTGCGCTGTCGGCACACAATAGTGTGCGCGGGTGCGTAGCGCGTGGCGCGGACGAATCGCGAGCCGCGACGGCACCCGATCGGCACCAGGCGGGTCTCTCAGGGGCGAGGTAACTGACCTCGGTGCGGGGGGCTCGTGGCCGTTCTGTATGTAATACTATTCTGTGCTAGAGATAAAAGTACGCTTCATACACTGTTAGGCCTTGGTCTGCTATAAACGCCATCGGCCGCTTACAGCGTCACGCCGTACACTGCGTCACAATGCTTACTATAGAGATGTACTGTTAGGCCCTGACAGACCTGTGAGAACATAACAGTACAGCCGTGTTCCGAATCACGCTTACAGCGCTATAAACGCGTTTACGATCGGACCGAATCACGCTCATAGCGATTACATGAGATGTCGTGACGTCATTGATGACGCCATGGACGGCGCCATATTGGCGTTTACGATGCTCACACTCCCAGGCGTCAGCACCTTAAACCAAACGTCAAGTTGACGTTTGATATATGAACATGACAGTAAACACAACATGCCCGGTCCGAATCAAAACACCACTCACGCGGCCTTGAGCGCGCTTACTGATTCGGACCGGCCGTCGGCACTGTAAACGCTGTGATCATTGTTGGCGTGATTCGGAACACGGCTAACATCTCTATAGTAAGCATTGTGACGCAGCGTGCGGCGTGACGCTGTAAGCGGCCGATGGCGTTTATAGGAGACCAGGGCCTTAGGCATCAAAATTGAAATCATCGTCAGATATATCCTCTAACTCCTCGTGCCTATTATCTTTAGGCAACAGATCTTCTAAAGTTATTTTATCATTATCACTAATTTTTTTCTCACCAATTTGTTCATCTAAGGCTTCCATCAGATTTCTGTCACTGATTTCATTTTCCTGGCCATTTTGAACTTCCGTTCTAGAATTATTCATGATAATATCTTCAATACTGGATATAACTTCGTTTATATATTTATCTGGGTTTCTGTCTGTTTCTCCTAATAAATTTTCAATGCTATGTTTTATTGGACTTTCTTTTAGTTTTTCTTCTGTCTTAGGTTCATTAGAATCCTTTTCATCAACGTCCATACATGTTTCATTAACAGGTACATTTTCTAACTCTACAGCTGCTTCATTTTCGTTTTCTTTATTTTGTAAACTTACATCTATTTCTTTATTCTTATAACTATCAGAATTTTTGATTTCCATATCTAACCTATTAACTTTTTCATTTTCGTCATCTAAATTATTTGTATGGTTGTCTAATACAGTATTGGTAACACCTATTTCTGTATTTCTAGGTTCTTCACTAACTGTCGTCTCTACATGACTTGGTTCTTCACTAATATTCACTTCTCCATTGATTGGCTCTTCACTAACACTAACTTCGCCATTGCTTGGTTCTTCACTAACATTTACTTCTCCATTGCTTGGCTCTTCGCTAACATTAGCTTCTCCATTGCTTGGTTCTTCACTCATATTTACCTCTCCAGATTTTGGTTCTTCATTAACTCTCGTCTGTATATTGCTCGGTTCTTCACTTAGACTCGCTTCTTCAACGCTCAGTTGTTCATTAACACTCCCTTCTTTATTGCTTGGTTCTTCTCTTAAACTCGCTTCTGCATTGCTTGGTTGTTCACTAACACTCGCTTCAACCGTGCTAGATTCTTCACAATTATCATTATCAACAGGTTCTTTAGATTCTATTAGATTTTCTTTTGCTTTGTCAACACTAGCTTCTCCATTGCTTCGTTCTTCACTTAAACTCGCTTCTGCATTGCTTGGTTGCTCACTAATACTCGCTTCAACCTTGCTACATTCTTCATAATTGTCATCAACACGTTCTTTAGATTCTATTAGATTCTCTTTTTTACTCTCATCCCTTTCTGTAGCATTACAAACTTTATCATCTTTTTCTCTTTCATCAGTCGCCATTTTATCAGTAGCTTGACTAACTTCATCCTCTAGACAGCCGATGATATCTTTAATTTTAGCTGTCCACGCGTTCCTATCTACATTAGCATTTCCCAAATCATCACCTAAACTATTTATAATATCATTAATATCGTTCCTTTCGTCATTGAAATCATCATTATCAAATGCTTCATGCTTCACCTTCTTTCTCTTTCTACGTACCTTACCCAATACATTTTTGGAGAATAGTTTCTTGATAGCCAAAGTTGACAATGAAGGTACTTTTCTAATGATCTCAGAGTCACTGTCATCGCTGTCCCAGTGTGTGTAGTCTGTCGCGAGTTCCTCTTTGAGTGCGAGGGGGATGGCGGCAATCTTGTCACGGTTTAGCGGTTCGGTCTTGGCCGGTAGCTTCATGTACGGGTATATGTAGTTCTTGGCTAGGCCGTAGTTCTGTAAAGATATAATTTTATCAAGATTATTATAAAAAAAGTATCTGTAGCTCGTTACCATGGTTACGTCTCCTGGGTCACCATTTAAAACCGTGATTTTACAGACTTTAATCCTAATAAACGTGATTTTTAGCGTTGATTATAAACCTATTCTGACGTGGGCCAACTCTTGAGCATGCTTGAACTACTTTTTTTTCTAAGAAACTTGGTTACTGTTGTCTCCTGGCTGACGGAATAATACTGTTGTCTCCTGGCTGACGGAATAATGCTGTTGTCTCCTAGCTGACGAAATAATACTGTTGTCTCCTGGCTGACGGACAGAATAATAACAAAGAAAAGTTGATTGACCCAAATACCGTAGATAAATATACCCATGAAGTCTCCAAGCTATCTTACCGGCTTAACTCTCGAGACGTCATAGTGGCCCCGTGGACTCCTTGGATCCAAGTGTTCTAGCTCCGTCTATACAGGGTGTTCGAAGACTATGGGACATCAAGGGAAAGTACCTTAAATATCGTAGATAGGATATTTTGCTGAAATAAAACATTATTTTAATTTAAAAAAGAATGTAAACTGCATTCGTAGCTTATTAAATAATTATGTACATGATTGAACCGGGAATCGAACCCGCTACACGAGAAAAAAAAATTACCTTGTACCTTTATCATACCGGTCGAAAGGTTTCATCATAAGGATTATTTTTTGCTAAATAACATAGTGTCGGAAATAAAAGGAAGACCATGAATTTTAACAAAACATTTTTTTTCTTGTGGCGGGTTCGATTGCCGGTTCAACCATGTAATTATTTAAAATTCTATGAATGCAGTTTAATTTGTTTTTTAATAAAAAATAATGTTTTCTTTCAGTAAAATATCCTATCTACGATAATTGACAATATTCCATAATTTTCAAAAGTCTTAATTCGAAAACCATTTCGGTAAAAACGTGTGAAGTACATAAAAAACATTTTTTTTGTTTTTTTTCTCCGTTAATTTTGGAAAAAATCGCAAATTACTGTAAATCGAAAGTTGACGTCATCTTCCTCGCTGTATTCAGGGAGACCTTAGTACAGAGTACAGACAATCGCTGCTCTGGAGTGGCTCTGGATTCTTGTTGGGAAGATGACGTCATATTTTACTTACGCCCTTTTGGAATGACCTACTTTTCAACGTGTTTTTTTTGTATGAAATAATGAGTTAAATTGAAAAAGAAAAAATACGGGTGGCTTAAATTTTTACCTATTTTCTAACTAGTTCATAAAATAAAGTAGTTAAAAATATGAAATGTTGTCAATTGAGGTATTTTCCCATAGTCTTGGGAAGCCCTGTATATTAGTTAGGTAGGTAGATTATCTGCTCGGGGGTGTTTGGCCAGTGTAACCAGTATGTACTTACCGGCGTAACCCTGGATACATCGTAGTGGTCCCCCTGGGCCCGTCGGAACAGGTCGTCGCACCGCGTGATCCGGACCCGCATCGGCTTGAGTCGACGGAGCACGTCCGGGTCCGCTATCAGATCACCCGCTACGAAAAAATAACAATACAATAGTACATTACTTAACAAGGGCGGTAAAACAAAGAATGTCTCAGATCGCAGGTATTTGACGCCCGAGCCGAAGGCAAGGGCGATAAATATGCGATCTGAGGCTTTCTTTATTACCGCCCGTGTTAAGTACAAAATTTTATGTCACCACCTGGCCAGGAAGTGGGTTTTTTCGCGAGCGGAGCGTGCGATAATGGCCGCTTTATGGCCAGGTGTGACATAATAGTAGATTTTGTCCACAGACGAATATTATTTATTATAAACTGAGATAGAAATTTAGAAAAAAAATAAATAAATAAATATTTGTGGACAATCTTACACAAATCAACCTAGTCCCAAACTAAGCAAAGCTTGTACTATGGGTACTAAGCGACGATATACATACTTATATAGATAAATAAATACTTAAATACATAGAAAACATCCAAGACCCAAGAACAAATATTCGTGCTCATCACACAAATAAATGCCCCGGCCGGGATTCGAACCCGGGACCTCCAGCTTCGTAGGCAGGGCCACTACCAACTAACCTAAAGCGGTCAGTCAATAAAGGAATTGAAAAATTTTGGAGCCGTGCCTAAATTCAAACATCATAGTTTTTTGACAGATCTCGAGTCGAGCGTTCGACACTCAAAAATCGGCCCCCAGAATTCGAACCTGTGACCTCCCGGCACTCGCGGCCAGTCGCTCTAGCCAACTGAGCTATAGGCCCCCCGGCCCCCAAATTCTTCAACCGTTCCTTCATTTATACAAACTTAATTAATTTATTTCTAAATTTTTAGTTTGCGTTACCAGCGTTACTGCTTATAATACAAAATTAACTTTAGTATTATTAAATTAAATTCGGAACGGGTTTTCACAATTTTTGAGTACTTCTGACGTTTCCTTAAATTATTAGTCTTGGGGTCTAAGTTGCACCGCGTCCGTAGGGAGTACCCACCGCTACCCTACACGTGACCCCTGGGTGGTGCTAAAAGGTGCAACAAAAACTGGGAAACCGTACTGTCTTCTCGAAGATCTCACGGTTCAATATAGTTGCCACACGAATAAAAAATTAAAATTAAAAACTCACCTTTTCTTTGCCCACACTGGCTTTCATGTCGTTTGAGCGTTTTCACGGTCGCATACGTCCTGGAGCATTTCGAGCACTTGCCTGAAACAAGCGTAATTATGACGATCAGTCATGGGCAAAGTGGACAACCTGGCCAAATTTGCCCAAATATTCTAATATCTCGAGCATCTTGAGAGCTCGGGCAAAGTTGTCCGGTTGGGCTAAAATAATAGTCTAATATCCCGAGTATCTTGAGAGCTTGGGCAAAGTTGTCTGGCTGGGCAAAGTTGACTGGTTAGGCAAAATAGACCACCTGGGCATAATTGTCCTTATAGTCTAATATACAAACCAACTTGAAAGCTGGGGCAAAGTTGTCCGGTTGGACAAAAATAATAGTCTAATATCCCGAGCATCTTGAGAATTTGGGCAAAGTTGTCCGGTTGGGCAAAGTTGACCACTTGGGCAAAGTTGACAAGTTGGGCAAAGTTGACCGATGGGCAAAGTTAGCTAGTTATATACCTCCCGGCCGGCCGCTAAGGCCCGGGCACTTGTGCGCCACCCGACTCTGCTCGCTGACGAACACCGTCCAGCACTCTTCGCACTTCATTTGTGGCGGTTCATCTTGCACGCAGAGCCCTTTGTCTATGTGCCTGTAATAAATAATAAATATTTGTGGACAATCTTACACAAATCAACCTAGTCCCAAACTAAGCAAAGCTTGTACTATGGGAACTAAGCGACGATATACATACTTATATAGATAAATATATACTTAAATACATAGAAAACATCCAAGACCCAAGAACAAATATTCGCGCTCATCACACAAATAAATGCCCCGGCCGGGATTCGAACCCGGGACCTCCAGCTTCGTAGGCAGGGCCACTACCAACTAAGCTAAAGCGGTCGTCATATAATAGGGTATTAAACTAAGGTAAAAATAAATTATTTTTTACTTGACTAATAAAAGATCTAACGAAAATACTCGAAAAACATCAAGTATTAATTTATTTTAGCTAATTGAAAGAATTTATAAGCATAAAGATTTAAAAAGGACGCTGATTCGAACAAACCTACTCACACTGTCTTAGTGACGTCACTAAGACAGTATTTCCCTACAAACTTCATATTAACAAATCGTTTTTGACATTTAATAAAAAGTTGCTGATTTGACTATGGGTTTAATACCGTATTACGAGGTTATTATATTCAATTCGTTATGGTAATGATTTTACTATTGCGTTATTATTGTCACTAAAATCGAATCGTTCCTATGAACAGATCTTCGTATGTGTTATATATTAGTACATTACTTTACAAGGGCGGTAAAACAAAGAATGTCTCAGGTCGCAGGTATTTGCGATCTGAGATCAGAGACATTCTTTGTTTTACCGCCCTTGTTACGTAATGTACTATTTTATACCACGTCGGTGGCAAACAGGCGTGCGGCCCGCCTGATGGCTATATGTATGTATGTATGTAACAGTGGCGGAGCGTCCATACAACTCGATTCCCACCGGCTTGCCTAATCTTCAGCCAGTGCTGGTCTTTTACTACGGCTCATGAAGAATAAGAAAGGCTAATTATATTTCCGGCTTCCCTAAGAATATTTTTGACGCGCCGCCATTGGTATGTAATAACTTTATTGTACACAAAAAAACACATAAAAATACAAACAAATCAGGACATTTTGGTGCCATTTGAATTTTTTGGTTGCATTTTGGTGGTGGTTTTTGGGTGTTATAGTTTCCGACTTTCCCATACTGACCGACAGTGACCCCATCCCCATACTGACCGACAGTGACCCCATACTGACCGATTTAAATGTTACATCCTGTATATGTATATAGTACATTATTGCCGTGGCCGGTAAGGGAGCAATTGCAAGCTGAGTATTTGTTTAAACGGACGAGCTTGCGAGTCCGTTTAATTATAATACGAAGCCTGCAATTGCCATTCCGGCCGAGGCTAATATAGTGCTTTTCTCAAATATGGGGGAAATACGACAAAAATTTAATTAAGATTTGAAAAACATAACCTTAAAACGTCAAAAACATCATGCTTTCCCGCCTTTTATTTTTTTTAACAGAATCGCAAGTGTATTTTTCCACCGAAAAACGCAAATTATTCGAGACACATAAAAAAACGTCGCGTTTCTAACAGAAAAATACGAGCTGAATTGGCTGAATACGCCCTGTGCCTCCATTTATATGACAGTTTCTACTTTTTAAAAAGTTTATAACTCGACAAATAAAGGAATTTATATGTGACATTGCAGGCGGCCTGCAACACGCCTGCAATGTTTTTTACTTTTTAATTTGGATCTGACCTTAAACTATACACTTTACCTTCCAATATGTAGCGACTAAAGTCCAGTTTTCGGGCCATTTTTGAGAAAAAAAACTTAAAAACTCACTCGTCATACAGCTGCAGCGTTACGAAGTCATCGAAGCACCGGCGGCAGTGGTAAGGGAAGGTGTCCGCGCGGTGGTAGCGGTGGTGCGTCGCCGCCTCCTCGGCCGTCGCGTACCACGTGCCACACGGGTTACACGCGTTTCTGTTCAAATACAACAGCAGTGTTCCGAATCACGCTAAAAATGCTCGCAGCGCTTACAGTGCTGACGGCCGGTCCGAATCAAATAGCGCGCTCAAGGCCGCGTGACTAGTGTTTTGTTTCGGACCGGTATTCGCTTGAGCGCGCTCACGATCGGACCGATTCACGCTCATAGCCCGTGTTTACTGTCATGTTCATATATCAAACGGCAACTTGACGTTTGGCTCGAGGTGCTTACGCCCGGGAGTGTGAGCACCGTGAGCGCCGTCCATGACATCATCAGTGACGTCACGACATCTCATGTAAACGCTATGAGCGTGATTCGGTCCGATCGTAAACGCGTTTTTAGCGCTGTAAACGTGATTCGGAACATGCTTAACGTTTACTTTCATTGCCAAGTTGCCGCATGAAAAAAAATATTGGACAAATTGCAATTGCACAATAGATCCCACTGGGTCGAAAAGTGCATCCGCAAGGGCCCTCATCTAGATAAAATAAAATAAAAAGAAAACTCATTTATTCTTTAATTTAGGCATATTAAATCAAGGGGCTGAGACGCTTTGCTAGAGAAAGATAGTCTTATTGCGATTCCTATAAGAGGAAATAGAAAAGAGTGGCATGTTTTGTCCGTATCACCGACCGTACATTTTTTCATGGTCGGGTTATAGGCAAATGCAAACTTCCATAAGCAATACATTGGACATGCAAACCGGCCAAATTGCGTAGTACAAATTTTGTATGAAAATGAGCAAGTAAGTATGAGAAAGAAAAAGAAAGGAGCGCTCGTGGCCCAGCGGCGCTTGCGAACCGCTTGCGCTTGCTAAGGTTAAGCAACGTGGGCAGCGGTCAGGACTTGGATGGGTGACCGCTTTGAGTGGTTACTAACTGAGCGCTCCCGTGCTTTGGAAGGCACGTTAAGCCGTTGATCCCGGTTGCTGTCTATGGCAGCAGTCGTTAAGCCAAGTTGGAGGCCTTCGGGCGGCTTGAGAACTTCTAACGGTCAAGTTGCCCACTCACTTGACACAGCCTAATCCCAATAAGGTCTAGTTTCCCCTCGGGGTTGAAAGGTCAGATGGCAGTCGCTTTCGTAAAAACTAGTGCCTACGCCAAATCTTGGGATTAGGTAGCGGACCCCAGGCATCCTTCAGGATGCAACTGTACTGGGATAACGCTAGGAGGATGATGATAAGATAAAATGTCTAATAATTGCGGGCGAAGTTGTCCTAATGGACAATATTGTCCTAATGCCTACAGCGCAAAGTTGTAATAATGGGCAAAGTTGCATGATACTCACGTAAGTTTAGTAAAACATGGCACGTGACTCCTCATATGTTTGGTGAACGCCCCAGCATTTTTGATTTGCGCGTCGCAGACCGCACATTTGTATGGGGGGCCCGCCGGCGGCGACGCCTCTGGTTGTGGTTGCGGTTTCGGTGGTTCTTTTGACTGCGAAAAAGAAATAAATTTATGTCACACCTGGCCATAAAGTGGCCATTATCGCACGCTCCGCGCGCGAAAAAACCCACTTCCTGGCCAGGGGGTGACATAATAGTACATTACTTACCAAGGGCGATAAAACAAAGAATGTCTCAGATCGCAGGTATTTTACGCCCGAGCCGAAGGCAAGGGCGATAAATATGCGATCGGAGGCTTTCTTTATTATCGCCCGTGGTAAGTACAAAATTTTATGTCACCCCCTGGCCAGGAAGTGGGTTTTTTCGCGCGCGGAGCGTGCGATAATGGCCACTTTATGGCCAGGTGTGACATAAATTTTTTTATCTACACCCATATAGTAAATCCTCTTTAATAAGTTCAAAAACCGTAGATAAGAAGACCCCGCTTTATAATATACTGTGCGGCTGTTGCGCGCGTCCCCTATTAGATCACCAAATATAATACTCCTATGAGATCACGTACAACGTTAAGGACACACCTGCGGGCTGGCGGCGGCGCGCGGGCCGGCCTGTCGAGGCAAACATAACATGGCGCACGCCGGCGAGACGTGCCCACACGAAACACATGAAAGAGGATTTAATATATGGATGTAGATAAAGTAGTCTATGCAACTGTACATAATTAGGCCCTCATTATGTACCAGTTGCATAAACTACTAGTACTTACCACGGGCGATAATAAAGAAAGCCTCAGATCGCATATTTATCGCCCTTGCCTTCGGCTCGGGCGTCAAATACCTGCGATCTGAGACATTCTTTGTTTTACCGCCCTTGTTAAGTAATGTACTAATAAATAATACAAACAAGGGAGCAATAATACAAGCAACGTCGGCCAAGATAATGAGCATATTTCAACACACTACACTGAGAAATTTGGCGCTACACTGAGAAATTTGGAGACTTTAAAACGCTGTCCTGCCCAGACTAGCAAACAGCTGATTGATTTTCAGATATATGATTCTTGACTATATGATTGTGGTACTGACAATAGCGAAACATGATTGTTTAAAATTTTTTCGATAGAAAATAAATCCAAAGTTGAGTCTATATTTTCCTTTTTTTCCTCAGCCTACTAAAACAACGCATTATTAAAAGACACGATTAAGTTAATATGATGGTATTTTACCTCATCTAGGTACTGACAAGAGGAAATTTAATAAACCTGAACACAGTCAGATATTTAACGAGATTTGTCTAAAAAGCCATTCTCGGAGAGGGTTGCATCCCGTTTTTTCGTGAGCGAAAAACAAAGGGAGACTCTTTCAATCGATATATCGCCTTAAATCGAGATTGAATCGTGAAATTTAGTCGATTATCAATCGTTAGTCGATCAAACTGTCGACTAATTTGATCGCGATTAAATTACTCAAGGCTAATCTTAATATATTGATTGAAGACTAATCTTGTTGGCGATTGATTGTTTTAATCGATTAATTAGTCGACTAAAAAATTAATCGATTAATGCCTCTGCTGCCATCTGACCTACCAACCAGAGAGGAAAAGGAAACTAGACCTTATTGGGATTAGGCTTGTCAAGTGAGTGTGCAACTTGACTGTTAGAAGTCCTCAAGCCGCCCGAAGGCCTCCAACTTGGCTTAACGACTGTTCATAGACAACAGCCGGGATCAACGGCTTAGCGTGCCTTCCAAAGCACGGGAGCGCTCAGTTAGTAACCACTCAAAGCGGTCACCCATCCATGTACTGACCCCGGCCGACGTTGCTTAACCTTGCATACCGCTTGCGGCACGCACGGCGGTCCTCAAATGTTGGACATCTTAAATAATTCCATTTCTAAGGACATTTTCACTTTAAAGTCTACCCCCTACTTTTTTTCTCGGATCTAGGCAATTTTGGGTCTTCTGACTCAGAATCACGAAGATAAAGAAAAAAATTGTCCTTGGTTTCCCATACAAATTTTCTGTGTCGGTTTTGTGACGAGCCATAGAAACTGTATGAAAAAAGCGTCACAACACTGACTTTTTCTTTGGGGGAATCTTTTTTTCTTCGCGGAAATGGATAATCCGAGCAAAAAGTAGGGGGTACACTTTAAGGCGCTTGTAGAGGCAAGGCCTTCCCCATACAAACTCTGTGCAAGTTTTATTCGTCGGTTTTGGCACTCCCGCAAATAATTTTTCTCAAAAACGGCCCGCAAACTGGACTTTAGTCGCTACATATTGGGAGGTAAAGTGTATAGTTTAAGGTCAGATCCAAATTAAAAAGTAAAAAACATTGCAGGCCACATATATGGCCTGCAATGTCACATATAAATTCCTTTATTTGTCGAGTTATAAACTTTTTAAAATGTAGAAACTGTCATATAAAAGGAGGCACAGGTCGTATTCAGCCAATTCAGCTCGTATTTTTCTGTTGAAAACGCGACGTTTTTTTATGTGTCTCGAATAATTTGCGTTTTTCGGTGGAAAAATACACTTGCGATTCTGTTTAAAAAAAATAAACGGCGGGAAAACATGATGTTTTTGACGTTTTAAGGTTATGTTTATCAAATCTTAATTAAATTTTTGTCATTTTTTCCCCATTTTTGAGAAAAGCACTATATTAGCCTCGGCCGGAATGGCAATTGCAGGCTTCGTATTATAATTAAACAAATACTCAGCCTGCAATTGCTCCCTTCCCGGCCACGGCAATAATGTACTATTATGTCACACCTAGCCATAAAGTGGCCATTATCGCACGCTCCGCGCGCGAAAAAACCCTCTTCCTGGCCAGGGGGTGACATAAAATTTTGTACTTACCACGGGCGATAATAAAGAAAGCCTCAGATCGCATATTTATCGCCCTTGCCTTCGGCTCGGGCGTAAAATACCTGCGATCTGAGACATTCTTTGTTTTATCGCCCTTGGTAAGTAATGTACTATTATGTCACACCTGGCCATAAAGCGGCAATTACCGCACGCTCCGCGCGCGGGCAATCCCACTTCCTGGCCAGGGGTTGACATAAAATTTTGTACTTACCACAGGCGATAATAAAGAAAGCCTCAGATCGCATATTTATCGCCGTTGCCTTCGGCTCGGGCGTAAAATACCTGCGATCTGAGACATTCTTTGTTTTATCGCCCTTGGTAAGTAATGTACTATTTTTTTGGTTGTTAATATTGGATATACGAAGAATGTGAATCAAAAAAATAAAATAAAAAATACAGAAAATCAAAAAGAAATTATTACTTTTCTTGAGGGTCTGTATAACAGAAAAATAAGCATACTGACCAAAAATCATAAGTGTAATGCAAACACAAGCAAAGAAAAACTTGCACAAAGTTTGTATGGAGAGTGCTTGCCTCTACAGGCGCCTTAAGAGGAGGGGTAGGGCAAGCTCTCTCCATACAAACTTTGTGCAGGATTTACTTCGTTTGTGTTTGCATTAAAGTTATGATTTTTGGTCAGTATGCTTATTTTTCCGATAGCTATTTCGTGGTGTATTTTTTTTTTAATTTTTTTGAAATATTTGAAAATTTTCACATCACGATCTTCGCAATCTTCGCATATCTAATATTTACAACAAAAAAAAAAAAATATATTTGTTAGTGCCAAAACCGACGAATAAAACGTGCACAAAGTTGGTATGGGGGAGGCCTTGCCCTACCCTGCGCCTTAAAGTGAAAATGCCCATAAGCTAACCTGCGCTAAATTACCTTTCGTATAGGCGGCACCAAAAACTGTACCTGTCCATTGGGTGGAGCATGGAGAAAGAAAATTATGGGTCAAACAACCGTCTTGAATCATCATCATCATCAGCCTATACACGTCCCACTGCTGGGCACAGGCCTCCTCTCATAGATGAGAGGGATTGGGCAGTAGTCCCCACGCTGGCCCAGGGCGGGTTGGGGACTTCACATACAACTTTGAATTTCTTCGCGGATGTATGCAGGTTTCCTCACGATGTTTTCCTTCACCGAAAAGCTAACGGTAAATATCAAATGATATTCCGTACATAAGTTCCGAAAAACTCATTGGTACGAGCTGGGATTCGAACCCACGACCGCCGCTTGACAGCCGCATGCTTGAACCACTGGGCTACCGTAGCTACCGTCTTGAATAAATAAATAAATATTTGTGGACAATCATACACAAATCAACCTAGTCCCAAACTAAGCAAAGCCTGTACTATGGGTACTAAGCGACGATATACATACTTATATACATAAATAGATACTTAAATACATAGAAAACATCCAAGACCCAGGAACAAATATTCGTGCTCATCACACAAACAAATGCCCCGGCCGGGATTCGAACCCGGGACCTCCAGCTTCGTAGGCAGGGTCACTACCAACTAAGCTAAAGCGGTCGTCACTGGCGCGGCAACCACTGAATGGTACCACCTGCAGATGTACTTGCAGCGGCGCAGCGAAATGACGGAGTGAGACCCCCCTGGCAGGGTTCGAAAGGATGATAATTATCATCAATCATAATTATCTTGATAATTATCTTGATTTTTATGCTTTGATAATTATCGATTTGATAATATCCTAAAACTTTTAATGTTTTTTGATAAAAACCTAAAATTTTAGTAGTTATCGTGATTTTTATGCTTCAATTATTATCGATTTGATAATAACCTAATATTTTTTAAATAGCCTATTTAGTGTAATTTTTTTTTTATTAAAACCTAAAATTCTATTACTTAAATTTATTTAATAAATTTAAGTAATACTAACTACCCTACCAGTACCACGGATATTTATCGCGATAATTATCAAAGACCGTAATTATCTTCATAATTTCGAACCCTGGACCCCCTGGTGATACCTACCTTGGCTGGTGTCTCCGGTTTCTTCGTCCTCGGCACTTTAACCGGCACCGGTACGTCCGGTTCCGGTTCCGGCTCGTGCCGCACCTGTTTCCGGGACTTCGGTCCGGGCCGGCTGCGGACCGGCGACGGTTCTTTCACGGGCTCCTTTATAAGCTCTTTCACTGGATCTCTTTTAAGTTCTTTAGGTGGTTCTCTTGGTGGCGGCGCCCTGATGTAAATATAAAAAATACATAACATTTTAGTCAATAAGGTCACACGAGTGTTTTAATGCCTAAATATAACCTACAGTTGCATACACTAGAGCCGTGTTCCGAATCATGCCAACAACGACCACAGCGTTTACAGTGCTGACGGCCGGTCCGAATCAGTAAGCGCGCTCAAGGCCGCGTGAGTGGTGTTTTGATTACGACCGGGCATGTTGTGTTTACTGTCATGTTCATATATCAAACGTCAACTTGACGTTTGGTTTAAGGTGCTGACGCCTGGGAGTGTGAGCATTGTAAACGCCAATATGACGCCGTCCATGACGTCGTCAATGACGTCACGACATCTCATGTAAACGCTATGAGCGTGATTCGGTCCGATCGTAAACGCGTTTATAGCGTTGTAAGCGTGATTCGGAACACGGCTTAGTTTATCTACATCCATATATTAAATCCTCTTTCATGTGTTTCGTGTGGGCACGTCTCGCCGGCGTGCGCCATGTTTGCCTCGACAGGCCGGCCCGCGCGCCGCCGCCAGCCCGCAGCTGTGTCCTTAACGTTGTACGTGATCTCATAAGAGTATTATATTTGGTGATCTAATAAGGGACGCGCGCAACAGCCGCACAGTATATTATAAAGCGGGGTCTTCTTATCTACGGTTTTTGAACTTATTAAAGAGGATTTACTATATGAGTGTAGATAATAGTACATTACTTAACAAGGGCGGTAAAACAAAGAATGTCTCAGATCGCAGGTATTTGACGCCCGAGCCCAAGGCAAGGGCGATAAATATGCGATCTGAGGCTTTCTTTGTTATCGCCCGTGGTAAGTACAATAGTTTATGTCACCCCCTGGCCAGGAAGTGGGTTTTTTCGCGCGCGGAGCGTGCGATAATGGCCACTTTATGGCCAGGTGTGACATAAATTAATTGTTATGTTAATTTTATAAATGAAATGAAATCCTCAGATAAAAGTATCTTTCATATAAAAGTTAGCTCATCTTTTCATTTCATGACTTCAGAAAAGCAGAATATTAACCGACGGCTATTTATATTTGCGTATTGTAAAAATCGGTCCTAAGACAAACATACATACAAACACTTGCGTGTAACACTTCGCACATAAAAAAAAAGTTCAAAAAAGCTGACTTTGGTAGCTTCATTTCTTTTTTTTTTGTCAATGTTTTTAAAACAAAAATACAGTATATAGTGTAAGCTGTACTAATGTCTTTTAATTACAAAAATGAACATTGACGTAAAATATGAAAAGGTATATACTAACGAACATCTAGAGAACTTTAGATAATATCATTTCGAAGTAGCTATTGCTAACTGAAGACTAAAAATAGACGGGTTTGCAATAAAAGGACAAATTGCATTTTTATCCGTGCAATTATCTTTAACGTCAACGAAAGTAACTAGTTTTTGAAAGATATTTAATTTTCTTTAATAAAAGGACATGAAATGCTTGATTGAAAGTTTAACTTTTATATCGAAAACGTGTGAGTGCTCAACACTTTTGGCCAAGACTGTAGTAGATAGTTTTCAAACTTGATGTTTTATGACTATTATGAATTTTATAAAAGACCACAAACATTGTTGGTAAATTGTATTCTTATTTATTATTGTGAATTTCTTTAAATGACATATGTTTAAAGTTTTAATTTTAAATTGTATACAAATAATGAATATTGACATGTAACAATTGTTATCAATAAATAATTTCAATTTCTTGACAGGTAGAGCTCTTATCAACGATACGTATTACTTATATAATATTATATATATTACCTCATCCTTCCATCCGTTATATACCTCGCAAGATTCGCAAGACTGGCAAACAAGTAGTACGAGTACATTAGTAAAAAAAACTTAGTTCTTATAAAAAAATATATTGTTTTAAATAGAAAACTTCCGTGAGTGACGCTGCGACCACTCATGATTAAGGACCACGTATTGGCCCGAAACATGTCAAGCGATATTCGACGAACCCATTTAGTAGATTTCAGTAACATATTGTTTAGTTATATTTTTTCCTACAATCAAAAGATCCCTTACAGAAGTCGATAACCTTTAACAGCCGAGGGCCATACCGCCATATAGTAGCTAACAAAATTGATGCCGACCGCTACCTTACATATAAGGACTTATCCAGAAAGGGCCTTTTTTGGGCCACTTTTAGACCCCTCCTCCCTCTTATACAAATACAAATTATTTATTGTTTGAGTGTGAGTGGTTATAAATGGTGGTAGGGTTAGTATTTAGTTACATCACAATCTGCCAGAATTTGGCGTACAATATATTGGCTCTCAATATGCATGTCATTGAATTTTATTTAAATTTGTAAAAAAGAGAAAAAAAAAACAATAAAAAATAGTCAAAATTAAAATGTCCGATTAAAAATTCATATCTTGGTGATCTTTGGTGACGTTTTGGGAGACCTCCCTCAACTTAATCAATGGGGAAGCCCGAAACGCACTGACAGCGGTAGCGGGGCGGGGCGTCGCGGTGCGGAGGTGGTACCGGTTGTAATATTCGAACTAATATGAAAGGGCCCGCACAGAAAGCCGGCCAGGAAAAAAGCGTTCTGTGCGGACCCTTTCATATTAGTTCGAATATTACAACCGGTACCGCCTCCGCACCGCGCCGCCACCGCTGTCTGTGTGTTTCCAGCTTGAGGTTTTCGTAACCCTCTCCCCCCCTTTGGAACCTCGCGTGATTTCTGGATAAGCCCAAATGCCCGTAACCGAATTTGTTTTGGGTACAATAAAGTCTGTTTGGTGGTCTAAGCTGAAGCTGAACAGTTTTTATATTAGATAAAGACCGGGACACTTACTTTCCTCTCTTGGGCAGCAGCGCAGGCCGAGGGGGCTCCTCGCGCGCCCTCTTCAGGGCTCGGGGCACCAGCAGGGAGTTATCGTCGAACTTCATGTTGTCCTGTACAAACAGGACAAAATCTAAGACCATCGCTAGCGATAGAGAGCGATAGAGCAAGTGCCAGTTGCACCAACGTACGAACACAGACCGGTGATCGTCAAATATGGCACCGGCAGCTGTCATCCCATGGAAACTTGTCAAACTTTCCATACAATCAGATTTGACGAACACCGCTTACGATTACAGACGGTTTGGTGCAACCCAGCCTTATTAGTAGCTTAAGGCGATATATTGATTGAAAGAGACGAGCGTATATTTTTCGTTCGCGACAAAACGGGATGCAACACTCTCCGGGAATGGCTTTTTTAGACAAATCTCGATAAATATCCGACTGTGTGCAGGTTCATTAAATTTCCTCTTGACAGAGTTTAGATGAGGTAAAATACCATCATATTAACTTAATCGTGTCTTTTAATAATGCGTTGTTTTAGTAGGCTGAGTTAAAAAAGGAAAATATAGACTCAACTTTGGATTTCTTTTCTATCGAGATCATGTTTCGGCTGTTGTCGGTACCACAATCATATAGTCAAGAATCATATATCTGAAAATCAGCCCCTACTGTTTGCTAGTCTGGGCAGAACAGCGTTTCAATGTTTCTAAATTTCTTTTGACGACCGCTTTAGCTTAGTTGGTGGCCCTGCCTACGAAGCTGGAGGTCCCGGGTTCGAATCCCGGCCGGGGCATTTATTTGTGTGACGAGCACGAATATTTGTTCTTGGGTCTTGGATGTTTTCTATGTATTTAAGTATCTATTTATCTATATAAGTATGTGTATCGTCGCTTAGTACCCATAGTACAAGCTTTGCTTAGTTTGGGACTAGTTTGATTTGTGTAAGATTGTCCACAAATATTTATTTATTTATTTCTCGTTGTAGCGCCTAAAGCACAGTCGATGCTAACGCCATCTACGCTGAGCTTTAAGTATTTCTCTTCATTACTTTGCCGAATCCCATGATAAATATCTATAGAACTAAATAAATAATGATATCTTACTTCCAGTAATGTTTGCAGCTCTTTCCTCATCCCCGTTGGTCCCTTCTTGTCTTTCTGCGCCTGCAATTATAAAACAAAGGTTACTATTTAATAAATAAGATAATTGATGGATGTTTGCCGGTACAATACAATACAAACATTTATTCTGCAAATAGGCCACAAGGGCGCTTTCACATGTCATAATGTTAATGTACAATTTAAAAAAGTCTGACAATATAAGCATATGATAGATTTTTCATTAGAAAATGTTAATTTACAATTTAAGAAATATATCAATAAGAATTTAATAAATTTTTCATGTCAAAATATTAATTATCTATTACAAATATTATAATAATAGTAAAGTTGAGAGATGTCTAAGGTCTCAGTCTGAATAACAAAATTTAATATAATATCTCAAAGATGTAAATGGTCTCTGAGCGTCAAAATATTCTTAATAATGACTATTCTAATGTGCTTAGAGATGTACATGGTCTCAAAGCGTCAAAATAAAAATAATAAGATTTAAATATAAAAGGAAAAAAAAACAATTTAATATAGAGGTGTCTCTCAGAGTCAATGTCAACAAAAACTAATCCATAACAGGTCTCTCGTCAATCGGTGTTCGGAAATCGTCGTAAACAGCTGATTGTCTCTTTCCAAAGCCCGACGTGCAATATACAGACCGTCCCAAAGTACCTTGAATATTGTAGATGGAGGATTGTACTAAAATTCAATTCAATTCAAATTTATTTCAGAACCATGATTCCATATAATTACATTACAATAGGTACAAGACTTAAATGTTAGTAACAATAATTCTTAAGAAACTATGTTAGTAAATATTTTCATTTCATTTATTTATTTATTTCTACATTAGCACTAACAGTTGAACTCGGAGAAGACTTGCATAATGAGGTTCAATATGCAGTACAGAGATCTAGATACAATTGAAGTAACCCTCCCTAATGGAACAGTGACTAAAAGTGTGAATAATGTAAGATTATTAGGATTTGAGCTAGATCATGTACTGTCGTGGAAAAAGCATGTTGACTTAGTATGTGGAAAATTAGCAAAAGGCGTGTACGTACTCAAGCAATTATGAACACTAATCTCAAAAGATAATTTAAAAGAGGCATACTATGCATACATACACTCAATCCTCTCTTATGGAATAATTCTGTGGGGGAACTCAACTGATTCAGAACGTATCTTAAAAATGCAAAAACGTGCCAATCGAATCTTGGTGCATGCAAAAGATAATGAGAGCTGCAGAGAGCACTTTAAAAACCTGCAAATATTGACATCAGTGGCAACATACATCTTAGAAATAGTTATGTATGTTCGAAGGAATCCCGGTGAATTTAGACACATGGGAGATGATTCTAATCGCCCAACTAGATACGCTGAGAACTTGCAGCAAAATAATTGTAGGTTAAATATTGCGGAGAAATTGCCTAAAGCCATGGGTCCAAAATTATACAATAAACTGCCCAAAACAATAAAAGCCCAGACTAACATCAATACTTTCCGTCACAGTGTCAAAAAGCTTCTCCTCACTAAAACAATAAATACGATTAAGGAATTTTTAGACTATGACTCTCAATAAAATTATTGTATGTATCCTTCTACTTGTCAGTAACATTTATTTTATAACCATAATATACTTGAAATACTAATCATAACTTGTGACATATATGAATAATGTAATTATATCTAGAACAATAATGCCCATTGTATAATACCTTGACAATCTCAGTATGTGTATATGTTCTGTTTTCTGTATACTGAAATTACTGAAACCATGCCATATGACTATTGAGAAATAAATAATCTGAATCTGAACCTTACGTGACATTATACATGACATGATATGATTATTATTTAAGATGTCCAAAATTTTATAAACTTGTCACTAGACTTTGAACCTTCTGGCTAGTACGATAAAGTCGCTTTTTTGAATGGATTGCTAAAAGAAGACATTATTTTAATTTACAAAACTATTTAAACAGCACTCATAGATATTTAAATAATCACATGGTTGAAACGGGAATCGAACCCGCTACACGAGAAAAAATTCATAGTCTTCCTTTATTTCCGACACCATGTTATTTAGCAAAAAATAATCCTTATGATGAAGCCTTTCGATCGGTATGATAAAGCTACAGGGTATTTTTTTTTCGTTTAGCGGGTTCGATTCCCGGTTTAATCATATACATAATTATTTAAAAATCTATGAATGCAGTTTAAATTGTTTTTTAAATTAAAATAATGTCTTCTTTCAGCAAAATATCCTATCTACGATATTTAAGGTACTTTCCCTTGATGTCCCATAGTCTTGGGATGCCCTGTATATTGCCGGGTACTGTACTTCCATTGTCAAAAAATTCAAGACCATCACTGAATAACAGCAAATCAAAGTAATATCTTACTTCTAGTAATGTTTGCAGCTCTTTCCTCATCCCCGTTGGTCCTTTCTTCTCTTTCGGCGCCTGCAATTATAAAACATTTCATTTTACCTTAGCGGCTTGAAGCAGAAATCCATTTAGAGATATGAGCTTGCTGAGTAATACTGAGTATATATAAAAAATATTGGATTTTTATATTCGATAGTTCTCGAGAAAACTGGAAAATACTTAAGCCGTGTTCCGAATCACGCCAACAACGATCACAGCGTTTACAGTGCTGACGGCCGGTCCGAATCAGTAAGCGCGCTCAAGGCCGCGTGAGTGGTGTTTTGATTCGGACCGGGCATGTTGTGTTTACTGTCATGTTCACATATCAAACGTCAACTTGACGTTTGGTTTAAGGTGCTTACGCCTTGGAGTGTGGGCACTGTAAACGCCAACATGGCGCCGTCCATGACATCATCAATGACGTCACGACATCTCATGTAAACGCTATGAGCGTGATTCGGTCCGATCGTAAACGCGTTTATACGTTGTAAACGTGATTCGGAACACGGCTTTATAAGAAGCCATTACTGGGCTGAATAACAATATTCCGTGACATGACTTATGTATCCTATTAAAACAATAAAACTGTCTGTGGATGCGACATTGTCAATTTTGACATCGACACATTCGACAGTTGTCAGATGTGGGTGCTATCTTGTCAAGTGAAGTAAATGCCACTGCATGCCACTAAGACCTCTGCTTAACACATAGCGCCATCTATGAACACAACGAAGAAGCTCCCAACAGATGGCGCTATGTGTTAAGCAGAGGTCTTAGTCGCATACGAATTAAATGGTAAAGTGATCTCTCCATAGTGAAACTAGCTACAGCAGGCCCATTATTTTAAAATTACGCCACAATGTATAGGCATTGGCAGTCTATATAATTCCTAGTCTCTGGTAATAGGGTCCCGTTCCATACCATACCATGTTCGTACAGTCAAGTGCAAAAATATGTATCGAATGAATCCTCTCATAACTATGTGCCAAAACCTTAATTCACCGACATAAGAGCTATGGGATATCTTTTTGAGCAAGTTGTATGCACCCATATTTTTGCACTTGACTGTACCATGGATTGCAATAAAAAATAAAATAATTATATCTTACTTCTACTAAGGTTTGCAGCCTCCCTTTCTTCTCTTTTTGCATCTGTAAAAAAAACGTGAGTTAATATTTAAAAAAGACAGAAGAGATGATGCAGGTGTGTCACAAATGAATCTATAGTAGATTGTGTCACAAGGGAGCAAAATGACATATTTACGGCGTGGGCGTAACTTGAATCCTGAACGAAGAGAAGGATTATATAATAGAATCCTGAGCGTAGCGAGGGATTCTAAAATAGAATCCTGAGCGTAGTGAGGGATTCAAGAATTAACGCCCAAGGTGGAAATAATTTTGCTTCCATGTGACACATACTGCTTTTCACATCACCTATTGAGGATAATGAAAGATCTGAAATAACAATGGTTGTGCATTTATTTTATCAAAATCGATACTAATAACTTATTACTCGTTACAGAAAAGTGCCACTTTGATCCCTCCTAGCAGGGAAGAAAAGTGCCATTTTGATCCCTCCTAGCAGGGAAGAAAAAGCCCTTATCCGAATAGGTGATGTGAAAATCCTATTTGTTTGTATAAAATAGAACAAGACATTTACCTCCGCATTTTTAGCCGCCTCCGCAGCTTTTTCCGTTTTACTCCTCTCCCTCTCGGGCATGCGACGAGCGGGCGCGGGCGCGGGCGCGGGGGAGGGAGCGGAGGCGGGCAGCGAGCGGCGCGTGCGCGGGGACGGCGCGTGCTGCGTCGAGCGCTCCGTGCGACTCGAGACGCTCGACGATCGAGACGAGTCGGACGTGTTCTCTGTCTACAACATATATAACATACTGTATATGTGCATGTCCTGTCATTTAAACAAACTATTACACACAATAGGCATGTTCCTAATCACGCTCACATCGCTCAAAGCGCGCTTACGATCGGACCGATCCACGCTCATAGCGCTTACATGAGATGTCGTGACGTCACTGGTGATGTCATGGACGGCGCTCACGGTGCTCACACTCCCGGGCGTAAGCACCTCGAGCCAAACGTCAAGTTGACGTTTGATATATGAACATGACAGTAGGATTTTCGTCGCCGCGTTGGTGAGCACACGTGCGTGCCCGGGGCGACGACGAGCAGAATCCATTTACCGTACAAAACCTTATCTACTGTCATGGCGTCGTTACCGAACAACGTCATTGAACACGTGACTCACTGAAAGTTCACTTTTTTAGTTTTTCGTTAAAAACTCGTAAACGGTGGCCCACAGCAAAAAAGGTTCTGAGATAAAAAATGTACATAAAATTCTCCACATAAAAGGTTCTACACACTTTTTCGCTAGAGTGAATATTTAAGGAGATTTTAAAGGGGCGATGTTAATCAAATATTGCTTCCCATTCTTTTGTTTTCCAATATTTTTGGAAACAAAAAATACAGTATTTATGCATTCAACGAGGTCTAAACAACGATACCTCACTGGATGAGCTAGGTCAATTTTTTTTTCGGGCCCCCCTTTCGCAGTTAGGGAGCCCCCCTTAAAAATAATTAAAAATATTTTTTTATAATTTACCTACCTTTGGGTCAACACTATCAGTGGCGGTGCGTCAAAAATATTCTTAGGGAAGCCGGAAATAGTTTGCCTTTCTTATACTTCATGAGCCGTACTAAAAGAACTGGTGTGGCTGAAAATTAGGCAAGCCGGTGGGAATAGAGTTGTATGGACGCTCCGCCACTGAACACTATTCTTAATATTCTTATACTGTGAAAATTTGAATAATTTTTTTTTATAATGCCAATCGAACCAGTTTTTAGAGACGATCAAATGGGACCAACAACAATAGAGCACAATAAAGGGCTAAAATTAGGGACAAACCTAGCTCGCCGCTAGACTGTAGCTCGCAGTTAGTGGTCTTCTTTGCTTGAATCACACAATGAAACGGAAACGAAGCGGAGGAAAAAGGATATAAGTACATATGTACCCATACTAGAAGCTTTGCTTAGATTGGAACTAGGTTGATATATGTTAGGCGAAGTTTCGCGATCGACTTCGCCTGACGTCGCTACGGACATAAGTCGCGCGATGTCGCCAGACATGTAAGGCGAAATCGGCCGGCTTCGCTTGACATGTCGCCGACACATGTCGTGGGACATTTGTCCCCTAGTCACGGGGGTGACACGCGAAGGAAACTAAGCGCTGTGGGTAAGTATGTGTGCGTGCGCTGTCGGTACACGCGTCAATTGTTTGCGCGGGTGCGTAGCGCGTGGCGCGGACGAATCGCGAGGCGCGACGGTAACCCGATCGTAACCCGGCCTGTCAGGGACGAGGTAACTGACCTCGGTGCGGGGGGTTCGTGTCCGTTCTGTATGTAATACTATTATACTATTCTATGCCCTAGTGAATCCCCGGCTTAACAATATTCAATGTTTACCTTAACTTTAACAACGTCCGGCTCTGTCTTTATCTTCTTGGAAGACTTGGGGCCCGCCTTGCTTTTTTTGGCTTCATCCTCTTTGGTGTACACCGGCTCCGTTACCCCAAGGATGCAATTAGTGGATTCAGGCTGGAACGATAACTTAAGTTGAAACCGGAATTCATTAGCAAATCTGCCAGTAGTCTCAGAAATCAGAATCAGAAACATATTTATCGATTGTGGCTTTATGAATTAAACTGGCAGTTTTATTATTGATCTCGTAAATTGACGAATAATAATATAAGCCTTTATTTAACGACTGAGTATTTACATTTTTCAAATTTTATAAAACATCAACATTGTCGTCTTGCCTGCTGGCATAGGCCTCCTCTAAAGATTTCCACTCTCTTCTATCCATACATCGCTTTCCCTCTCTTGGATACCATTCCGACACTTGTTTTGTCCACTTATCTTTCTGGTCTCTAAAGATGTGTCCTGCCCATCTCCACTTGAGCCCTTTTACTGTTTTTACCTTACTTTTACCCTTTTACAAAAAATTGACGAATATAGCAACGTAAATACTAGTTTGATGTATTCAAAAGGTATGTACTTAAATTCAAAATACAGTACATAGCATTCCCTTTTGTAGGAGTAAATATCTATAATAATTATATCTATATTAATTTAGCAAGGGAAGCGCATCGTAACTAACGATTTCTCAACATAATTTGAGACGTTAGTGCCGTGAAGCCTGCTTCTTCTGGTAGATGTCGCTGTACGCCTCCCTTAAGGCGTTGTATAAATGAAGGAAGGATTGACAAATTTCAAGCCGGGTAGCAATCGCACCTATAGCTCAGTTGGCTAGAGCGACTGGCCGCGAGTGCCGGGAGGTCGCAGGTTCGAATCCTGCTCGGTGCCTAAGTTTTTCAATTTTTCCTTTATTTCTAAAATTTCTAAATATCTATCGTTAAATTTAAATAACTCACAATTATTCATGAGTGGCACTAGTGGACTCATTTGTAATTGTTCATATACTTAAAATCATTTCAGTTGAATGAATTGCTCCAAAACAATTCCTTCAAAAAGCTACTTTACCGTTCAAAGTTCAAACAATAAGGTTCAAAATCCAATAACATTTTAATAGAAATACGTTCAACAAAAAGAATTTCAACCATACCCTCTATTTGATTTTGATATTTATATTTGATTCATAACTCATAAGTTTAATCCTATAACTACCATTGAATCACACATCAGACCAAATCACAATGTAAATGACACCATAAACCGTGTTTTAGAGTACACACCTCTCCTTTTTTAGCTGTCTCTATAGGCAGACCCAACCTGGTCCTCGTTTTAACATTAGTCTGCCGAGCCAGCTCCAAAAACTTGTAGAAGTCATTCAGTTTGTCCACACAGAGCTCACATATGAGGGGGGGCATCCTGTCATCTGGTCTCACCTGAAACATTCACATTCGTTTTATTAAAGCTTAAGCCACACAGAGAGCGGGCGGGCGGTGGCGGCGCGGGCGCGGGCGGCGGCGGCGCGGGAGCTGCTTTTGGCGGTGGCGGCTGCCGCCAAAGGCGGCTCCCGCGCCGCTGCCGCCCGCGCCCGCGCCGCTGCCGCCCGCCCGCTCTCTGTGTGGCTTAAGCTTAATTTAGCTGCAGTCATAAAACTAATTAACACAATGCTCGGAATCCCTAAAAAAAATTATGTAATGTGTAGTGTTCGGAGTTTTGGTGGCAAATTTCACAGAGGTAAATGGAGTCGCCTAACTATTTTTTTGATTAACCGAATAACGATTTAATGTATAATTTTGCATAATCATCATCATCATCATCATCAGCCTATATACGTCCCACTGCTGGGCACAGGCCTCCTCTCATAGATGAGAGGGATTGGGCAGTAGTCCCCACGCTGGCCCAGAGCGGGTTGGGGACTTCACATACAACTTTGAATTTCTTCGCGGATGTATGCAGGTTTCCTCACGATGTTTTACTTCACCGAAAAGCTAACGGTAAATATCAAATGGTATTCCGTACATAAGTTCCAAAAAACTCATTGGTACGAGCTGGGATTCGAACCCACGACCGCCGCTTGACAGCCGCATGCTTGAACCACTGGGCTACCGTAGCTTCGTAGATTTTTACTTATTACATACGTACAAACATGTCACCTAAACAGTCAGGACAGTATAATGTTTGTACCTGCCGCCATTTAATGTCATACTAAGTACTTCAGGTAAATGAATAATTTATATATTCAAATCTTAAAAAGTTAATCATAAAAACGACTCCATTACCCACTGTGTGAAATTTGCCACCGAAACTCCGAACACTAGTAATGTGGAAGGGTGAAACCCATTTTCTGAGTTATTTATTCAGCCTTTTTTTACTCTTATCTATGATTTAACATACTAACCAGTATCCAGTCGGATACTATGTCACTATGCGGTATTCGGCCAGATACCAGTTAGTGGCCCGATATTCATTGCATCTCTAATCTGCAGACATATAACAATAATGCCGCTATCAATTTTTTCGCCGGGTTAATGGCTGAATTATAGTTCGTAAATATGAAATAACAAGTCTCAGCATACTAGAAGCTTTGAAAGTATACAAGAATCTTTGTAAGTCAATATTGTTATACAAACTAATACTACACTACAATCTGGTGTTTTACAGGAATCAAAAACAAATTTAAAGTAGAATAAGACGTTTAGTTGAAAGAAATCAACGTTAGTACACGGTACAGGCCCTTTCAAATAGTGTAACCTAATTTTGTATGAACTTTCGTAGTTCTGTTTTACGCCAATAATAAGCGATACTTAATAAGGAGTTAATTAAGCCGTAAAGTGTTATATTCCACGTGATTTAACAGCTGTTGAGCGCAAATTACGCTCAAATAACAAAAGTTGTGAACGAAACAATATGAATGTTATGAAAACAGAAGCACATTGCCAAGTGAATATACTGGAATTTCTACTATGACTGACTGATTCTAATGGCTCAAAATACATTACTTTACCTCCAATTGCAAACATTCTTGTATTTTCTGCCTCAATTCAACTTCGGAACTGTCTAAATCGATTATATTTTGGACGATTGGCATTCGGTAGCCTCCACCCGCACCGCAAAGCCGACAGGCCCGGTATATCTCATAAATAGTTTGCTTTTCAGATTTAGATATTGTAAATCGTTCCATTCTTGTTGATTATGTAGTATCATTTACGAGAATTACGTCGAAAACAAAAAAGAAATCAGCTACGTTGCTTGCCGCTACAACGACGCCATTATTGCTTCGACCTTCGACATGACAGTTCGTCGAATCAGTTGCGTTTAGTTTCTCTTAGTTTCACATTAAAGTATATTTTATTTACCAAATGAGTAATTTAATTTAATAAAATAACATCTATATTATGATAATGAATGCATTAAAAAAATAGTGCGGAAACTTGTATTATCTACATAGCAGGCTATGCATAATACCACCGACCACCGACATAGAGACAGAGAGCTATTCAGCCCAATGCTCTCTTTCCAGCAAACAATAAGTTTAGAGAAGGGCGAATTTTGTAAGTCGGCAGAAAACATTAACTAATAGTGCAAGACGTGTAAAGAAAGGCGATAGTACTAGTAAATAATAAATACGACCTTTTATCGTTTTGTTAACTAAAGGCATAAAAAATAACAAGGCTCTTCGTTAATTGGTCCAATTAATAATTCGATTACAGTTACACATTTTTGGCCTGTTAGTGGTGGACACAATGGGGATGGAAGTGCACATAGTTTTATATATTCTTAGTATAGTTTATTTAATACAATGTGGATATCCACCGGTAAGTTTTAAATCACCCATCCGTTAATGCGGGTTAAGAGACCAATCCAAAATCAAGCTTTGTAGCCCTTAACTTTTGATATACCAACAAGATGTGAATCTAAATTTGTTTATGGCGAATTCTGCTATGATTTCTCTTCATTATGCTTTCAGACAGGTGAAGAAGTGGTGCCAGGCAGCGTGTTGCTGCCAGCGTCCAGGAGAGGCAGGTACCTGGCCAACATAGTCAGGCGGCAGGCAGTGGTAAGATCATCAGCATCATCATTAAAAAGTTAGGACAGCGATTCGGCGCCGGCCCTAGCCCCAGATCCGGGTGGTGCGAGATGGTCTTTGGGCGCCCTTTGGTTTGAATATTTTCGAAGTTGCCGGTTTTGCGCCCCTTGACATCCCGCGCTTGGCGCCCATTGACATCTGGCGCCTGGGGCGGCCGCCCCATCCGCCCCACCCTTGGGCCGGCCCTGCAGTGATTGAGGGAGAGTGGTTGCGATCCCAGACGTCCGATTTTTGAGTGTCCAACGTTCGACTTTTTCACTCGACATCTGTCAAAACACCATAGTTTTGAAAAGTCGAGCGTTCGACACTCAAAATTGCCCCCTGGTCAGGTTTGTAGCTACCTGGTCCAACAGATATCGCTGGCAGTGCAAAATTAAATCTGTAGTAATTATTTAGAGCCACAGAGCGTAAGAATTTTTTATATAAATTATTTTCTCGCGCTCGAGAAACTACAACATTTCTCGAGCGCAAGAAAATAACAATTAATTAACTTAATCTAACAATTTCACAGGATGGTACCGGAATCAAATTCAACAAGGATGCTGATCGGGTAAATAAATAAAAATATTCTTTGAGTTTAAATTTTTCCCTGTTTATCTAATATCTTTATACCTAACTACTAGCAATTCATGTATATTTATTTTTCGGATATCCCGGAAACGGGTCTAACGGTTTTGATGAAATTTGCTGCGTGGGGGTTTTCGGGGGCGAACTATCGATCTAGCTAACGCGTTGTCCTACTAGGTGAGCGAACTAGACGCGAACGCGAAGCGAAGTGAAACGAAGCGAAAAAAAACAAACAGTCGATACCCATTGAAGTGTCCTACTCCTACGTGAGCGAACCGCTTCGCACCGCATTATGTTGACTTCGCTTCCCGTTCGCGTCTAGTTCACCCACCGAGGACAACGCGAAGGTCTCGTTTCCGAAAAACGAACAAAACTCGTTCAGGAGACCGACCTGTAGGAACCTGTAACTAGTAGCTTGTCGTATGAGAACGTCACTCAACTCTTTCATCAAATTCTTTCATATGTCAAGCTACTTTTGATGCCAACTGTACTGTTATACAAAATATAAGTTTTCATACTGTTTTTTTTGTTATACAAAGTTTTGATATTTCAGATGAACGCCGAAGCTAAAAAGAAAGTTGACGTCCTCTCTGAAGAGTTGCTCCCTTACATCATTGCTGAGCAAGAACGGAGAACCACCTTACATAAACGCGTGATGACTGCCATACAGAATGGGGAGAAGGGAGTTACCATAGCTGAGATGAGGAACAAACCACCACTTATTATTAGGAAAGGTAAGTTAACCCTCAAATTTTATAAAGGGTCGGCAACGCGCACTTAACGGCTTTGGAGATGCGGGCGTCAATAGGCTACGGTTTCCACTTACCATCAGGTGGGCCGTACGCTTGTTTGCCACTGCCGTTGTATAAGAGAACATCGGTTACCTCGAAACCAAAATTCGAAACCAGTTTCTAAATAATTAGGACAATAGCTTTTCTTTCGAGATTGGTTTCCATATTTTGTCCTTCGAAATTGGTGGCGAGGAAATGCCGCCAGCATTCTCGGTACAATGCCTCAAGGGCCTGTTTTAGATTTAAGTTAGCTTTAATATTATTTTCACACCACCTGCTCGATATTGCCCAATTATACGAGTATATTATCATCGCCTTCGCTCAGGAGTTAAGTAATTACTCCCTCGCTCCGCTCGGGAGTAAAATTTGGAGTCCTTCGTTACATTCGGGATTCAATATCACATCCGTGACATAAAACAGTGCTTTATCCCCTTGATGTATAATCTACTATTAAGTTCTTGTTGTATTCTTGTATATATTTTCTTCTAAAAAAAATGTTTTTTTAAATTAAAAACCAATATCCCAGGGCTCATGTACCGCTGCCCCGCCAACCGCGCGCCGAAGGAGCCCGACGGCTCCGGCGTCCTCATGTGTGACGACGACATCACGCCCACTCAGGTCATGTACGACGCGTGTCTTAGCGCAGAGGACAAGGAGCTGTATAATGCTGAGAACAAATACTTCTTCTGCAACCGTAAGTGTATATAATAAGTCGCCGACAAGTCCATAGGACGGAGCGATCTTGATCCACAAAGACCGGTTGTCAAAGGAAATGTTACTGGAAACAAACGCTCATAATCGGCCCGGCACAGTCAATGCTGCCGTCAAGAAATGGACGTCATCACGCCCACTCAGGTCATGTAGGTACGACGCGTGTCTTAGCTCAGAAGATACGGAGCTGTATAATGCTGAGAACAAATACTTCTTCTGCAACCGTAAGTGTATAGTGTATAATAAAGACGGTCGCCGACAAGTCCATAGGACGGAGCGACCTTGATCCACAAAGACCGGTTTTCAAAGGAAATGTTTCTGGAAACAAACGCTCATAATCGGCCCGGCACAGTCAACGCTGCCGTCAAGAAATGGACGTCATAAGCAATTTTGTTATTCAATAAATGTTAATACCCTTGTCAAAAAAAAAAAAACGAAAGAAAAAATTATATTAAAATACTCCCTAGGTCACAAAGTCGAGGGTCCCGACCTACCCCGAAACGGGACCACAGTGTACGGCTGCGCGCCCGTAGAGCGGACCTCCTTCAACTACACACAGACCAAGTGCGCGCTGGAAGACACAGAGGACGTAGTGGTGCATTACCGGTATTATCCGGATCGGGTGAGAGGTTTCATCGTCTACTAAACGAATAAAACTAACGTATAAATTGTTTTTATTTTTCTATTCAATTTATCAAAGATCTTATCCTAAGCTTATCGACGAGCTTGTATGAGAAGATGCATGGATGTTACTGAAGCAAAACACGTGTGTAAGGACCGTAGTACTTGGCGTTCTTTGGTTTCTGCCTACCCCAAAGGGGTAACGGGCATGAGTATATGTGTGTATGATGTATATGCTTATCATATGTAAGGCGGATGTCATACTGATGCGGT
The DNA here is from genome assembly GCA_951800055.1 of Cenopis cana. NCBI lineage: Eukaryota > Metazoa > Arthropoda > Insecta > Lepidoptera > Tortricidae > Cenopis > Cenopis cana. The sequence continues at coordinate 1,057,777 of OX637498.1, read as the reverse complement.
TTCCGCACGACGGTGCGGTGTGCAAAAGAGACAGCGCTATGCAAGTTTATAGCGGTGTCACGCTCGCACTGCGGAAACCATCTGGAAAAACCGCATCAGTTTCACAGCCGTCTAACAAGATATCTAATAACTCCATTCCGGGCGACATGTTTCGAAATCTTCGGGAGTTCTTCTCTATCTCATTGTAATAAGGTTCACGATTAGTCAGTTAATGTTGTTACTGATAGTAAAATGCTTTTCCAACAGACGTACAAGTACGTATCGGAGCTGGACTCGGACCGAGAGGTGTGCGACCACTGGAACCCCTGTCAGATCGGCTACATCTTCAGTTTACCGTCACCAGACATGGCGACCCCTGCCAGCGAGCTTTGGCGTGAGTGCAACGTCATCACCATATGGTCTAAGATGGGCATTTCTCCGAGCGTTTGAACCACCGTGACTTCGGTGGTCGCATTGTTGAAGACAGCACTGCAGAGCAGGACCCCGTGTCAGGCTGTAGTATGGGAAGGTTACCCTATTCAACCTGGACCACAGAAGCCTAAGGACATCGGAAATAATACGAGCACTGAAGTCACGGCAGTTGAAACGTTCAAAGAAATGCCCAGGAAACAAGGGTCTGATAATTCGGATCGTGACACAAGTGAAGTCAATATTCCCATGTTTTTAAAAAAACTTCTGTGAGCTTATATTGATTGAAACTTTCATGTTTTTCACACATTAAGTAATACCAGTTCGGTGGAAGGAAGAAACGCGTTGGTTTTTAAAGGATTCTGTCTGACAGAAGAAATAAGTAAAGTTTTATATAACTAATACAATTCTAAACGCGAGGAAGTATTTTAATACATTAAACTAATTTAAACCTTTTTGCAGCTGATTCACGTAAGTTAAAATTATTATTTATTTAACCGTGTTCAGCATATCAATAATTTAATAAATTATACGAATTCATAATAACAGTTACTAATAAATATACCTAATTAATAAATTATTTGAAACTTTTAGCGGAATGTGAGTACGAAATAAGTATATTTCAATAATAATCTGTATTTTTATATTACTCTAATTATAAAAATGTTGTCTAGAGCATTAGAAACTGATAGTCGTTTGTCATTTCCAGCATTTGATGGTCAGTACATTAACAATTCATATTTAAATTCTTATTATGTGACCATTTTGAATTATGTTTATCAACACTAAATTACGAATTTTAAATTATAATTACCATGTTTTTAGATTATGAGAGTAAGTAAAGAATCTTGTTAATCTCATAGTTTATTTAAGTTTATGTTAAATAAAAATTCCAAGTAATAATAAAAATAAAAAATCTCATATTAAATTCTCTGACGTTGATCTAAAGTTTTGATTGAGTAACATTTTCTCTAGAGAAAATAATTTTTCTAATATAAGAAAATGGTTTTTCTGAGTAAATTTTTAATTGGTATAGTACAGACTGTATAATTATTATTTACTTTGAATTCAAAGCAGACTCCTTCATTAATAATTATTTCTAACATTGCAGAAGATGGTGGGTAGTTTTTTTTACTATTCGTGTGTATATACATTGTACACTATTCGTTTTTACATTTTAATGTATATATAATTTACTTAATATGTTCACAGAAATTGTTCCACGTAAGTAATTTGATTTTAATATAAAAGTTCTCGTAATGATTTTGTTCTCTTTATGTTTTTATGTTGTAGGTATTGTAATTTTTTTAAATTTAATTGTTAGAATACAAAAGTGACTTCATACTTAATTTTATTTTGTTACCGTATTTTATTATAATTCTTATCATTTTAGCTATACCCGGTAAGTTTTAAATGAATAGTATAACATAGAATATATGGGCTAGTAAAATACAAGTGTGTGATCTACAATTACAGTCATATTGTAACCACCAACCAGTGGTATCAATCTCCTGCAAAAGAAGCCAGCAATGTCCTTTTAGTGCCTTTTATTAACTAAAAAATTGTAATTAACTTCGAAAAGGAAAAAAAACATTTCGTAACTAGTTACATATTTGTAACAATTATAAAACACGAATAAAAGCTCCCTTAATAGGAACTAGTTACGGTACCTTTCCAAGTTGCCATCCTGGATTTATACCGCGGTTGTTAACTACAAATAGTGAAAAATCCCTTTATTTCTTTTCCCGATTGGTAACTAAATTAGGTTCCAAGGTTAATAAACTGTCGATGTACGTAAAAATTGATTGACCTTGAAACAACTATACTCATCCTACTTGCATTTCATTTCATTTATTTATTCAATTAATGCTGGATAGTTACGTTTATAGAACTTCATTACGAATGCATGTTACAGAGGACAGCATAGAAGAATATGTGCACCCAAGCAGTGGATCCTACACGTCGAGTCCTCGAACTATCAACATTCCTCACAAAGGGCGGCGCGATGCAGGTACAATTTGGTCAACAAATAAGCATTATGTAGCGTACCTGTAAAGTCTACTACCAAAGTACATCAACAACAACGTAGGAATAAAAAAAAATCGCTTAAAAACACTAAAATTAAGCGTAAAACTTATAGAAAAAGCAAAAACGAAATTGGTGCGATAATAGGCTCGGCTCAGCGTTATTCTAGCTATTTGCTTCGCGGGCCTTCGCTGTTTCCAGCCTGCGCGTGCTTGCACTTACTTGATTACTCTACAGCTCAAAAAGACATACACGATTTATCAGAATTAATATAATTGTAGTCATAGGTGTAAGTTTCTCCGTACGCGCCTCAATCTCGCACCTACCCACCGAACGGACACCTGTCTATTAGTACCTATAACTTAGTTATTCCGTAACTACTATAATGTAGAACACTTAGGTTGTGGAATGAGCTTCCTGCCGAGGTATTCCCAATGGGCTACAGCATGGGGCTCTTCAAAAAAGGCGTGAAAAGGGTTCTTACGTGTCGGCAACGCGTGACGCCTCCGGTGTTGCAAGCGTCTATAGGCTAATTGACAACTGATTAAATATCTTTCGGATTACAGATTCCATACTGGACAAGATCATGGTCAGAAACAGCAAAGGCAAATCGAGGAAGGTGAGATTAGATGTAGTGTCAGTTTGGCATTCTCTACGAGCCAGTCAGTGGGCTATAAAGAAAAAAATGTTCATAAAAAATATTTAAACTTACACAAATACTTACTTATTACTTAGTTCGAGTACTTTTATCGCACGAGCGCGGGTAAGCCATGATTGTGTGTTGAGCTATACATGCACATTGTGTATGTGTGTGTCAGCGTAGGAGCTTCAGTTCAGCTCAGTAGGCCTAGCACAAATCCGCTCAGTAGGCCTAGCAAAAACAATGACAAACCCGCGCTCGTGAGATAAAAGTACTATAATATTCTACTTAGTGTACTTTATAATTTATTTAATTACAGATTCCCACCAATTTGTTCTCCGCCAAAATTGGAACGTTAAGTGTGACAATAACTATGACTTTCGAGGAATTCTCTCCGAAGTTCTTCGGCACATTCTTTGCCATTTTACTGATCGAAGAGAAACCGACTCCTATGAAGTTCTTGTCAATCAGTAAGTATTTTTAATATTATACAACTTGAGAAAAGTGTAAAATTATAACTTTTAGCTTTATTGGTCTCGATTATATTAAAACTAAAGATATATTACAGACAATTATCACTACTAAAACAACTCAATAGTAACTCTGTTTTCTTTTTTCCGTTACAAAAGTTATTTCTATTGGTCGAAACTCGAAATGTGCACAATGCTCGGAGATTATAATAATGTTTCGTAACTAGTTACGAAACAGGAAATTCTGCAACATAAGCAGTGTTTAAACGTGACACGTTTTGAAATATAATAAACGGGTCACTCACGTCCTTATCGTCGAATATAGCTCGACATGTTTCGGGCCAATACGTCATTCAATATGTCTGAGACTCACGGAAGATTTCTATTTAAGGCGACTTCCTGATTTGTCGGTTCGGAGGCAGTACGATATGAGAAAAGTGTCAAATACCTATCAGTGTCAGCTGTCAGTCGACGCGATACCATTTTTTACTACGCCGCTACATTTAAATGAGTGCTTCCTGAAATCCTAACTGGCGCGGGATGCGCGGTAGCGGGACGATGCGAAGGCGGTACTGCTCCACTTCTGCGCATGATATTACTACTGCGCAAACGTAATACTGACAGTATTATGTCAAGTGAGAATCTTTGCGACGTCAGTAAGTTTACGTCAAAGAAGAAAATGTCACATATCGATCCCGCCCCGCCAAGTCAGGAAGTCGCCTAAAATGACACGTTTTCTTTCCAGATCCGAGCAGCATAGAAGTAGTGGCGAAGACAATCGACTGTATTCACGGGCAGAAGTTGAACAGCACGGTAATCCCGGTTACGTGCGATAGCTGCCGTATCACGGGGCTGATGGTGCGCGCGCGAGACAATAATATCTACAACGTGCCAGCAGGGCGGTTCAGGGTTAGAACGTGAGTGTATGAATTTTGGACGACCGCTTTAGCTTAGTTGGTAGTGACCCTGCCTACGAAGCTGGAGGTCCCGGGTTCGAATCCCGGCCAGGGCATTTATTTGTGTGATGAGCACGAATAATTGTTCTTGGGTCTTGGATGTTTTCTATGTATTTAAGTATCTATTTATCTATATAAGTATGTATAATAACAACTGCTGTCGAGAACCCATCAATAGACATTTTTAATGGCAGCCTACCCTCTTTCAAAAATAGAATAATGAATATCATCTCTGAATGAAACTACTCGCATCTACCTTAACGCTTAATTGGTTAATGTTATAAGATTTAGCTAAACTTCTAAATTGTGTTTGATGACTTTTTACCTACACTTCTGTTTTATGTATAATGTTAACGCGATCTTCTGAAAACTTTGTTGCCTCCTTAGCACCATATTAATCTATATGTTTTAAATCATGTTGTGCACACATATTTAGGGTTACAGACCAGCTCTAGTTATTAACACTTACCTTATTATCAAACAATGCCTGTAACTTGTTTTGTGAGCCTTATTGAATAAATAAAAGTAAATATCGTCACTTAGTACCCATAGTACAAGCTTTCCTTAGTTTGGGACTAGGTTGATTTGTGTAAGATTGTCCACAAATATTTATGTATTATTTATTTATTTATTAGAGACTAGCTTTCGCCCGTGCAGAGGTCGTTAGTCGCTGTAGGTTGCTTTGCCTTCAGAGCTGTGCTATGCCACGTTGTTATTGTATGTGTTGATATCCACCAATCCTATTCTTTGGTTCACATAGCATAGCGCTGGTGGAAACGGAAAGCTATCACATCCTCGAGGCATAGCTGCATAGTTTAGCTTTGATAGAAAGGCACCCTTAGAATTTAATTGCTATTCATTTATTGCAGGCGCTCACCTTAATTATCGCGCTTCCATACAAACTTCCAGCCCCTCAACGGATGATTTCCGGGATAAAAATATGCTATGTCCTTTCCCGGAACTCCAACTATATCCATAACTAATTTCATCTAAATCGCTTCAGCGATTTAAGTGTGAAGACGTAACAGACAGACAGACACACTGTCGTATTAATAATATTATTATGAATGCTAGTTTACTTATCTTTAGGTTGCAGTAGGTCCCACACAAACATTTGATTATCACAAAAAAACTTCCTGAAACGGCATCGTGAAAAATATCATCTATCCAGCCGTATACGGGCGTATATCAAGGAATTTTACTGGCACTTTTTGACTCTATTACATACTTAGAGTCCAAAAGCGACATACAATCAAATTCCCCGACTGTACATACTAGTCTTATTTAAGTATTACTTAATTTTATTTAATGGTCATGTAATAATTTATTTTCTCAATTTCAGATCCAGTTCAGGGTAAATATAATTGTTTACTTCACTATGCAGCAATAATTAAACAGTGCATCCTTGTTAACACTGGCGACCATTTATTTTTAAATAAGAACATTGTACACATATAACTGCGAACAAACTACACTCGAGGTCAAAAATTTCGGGTCGCCCTAGATTGAATAGCCGCAAAAGGATTTTTTAAAATATTTTACACTAGCTTTATTTTCTTCGTATTGCCCAACTGTACTAACAATTTCTGGGTTCCTATTACTTTAGTATATATATTGTAGTCTTTGGTTCCTATTATAAAAATAGCAATGTCCAAAAATGACGATTTTTGTGATATCTCGCTCCGTTACAGTTACATACTGTTGTTTTTTCTATGGGTTTTTACGAGTCCGATTTAAACTTGGAAACTTAAATTTTTAACTGTTATTTTTGCAGTTTAGATGTAAAATTAAATAAAGATACTTACATGATTAAAAATCTTACAACCTTGCAGTATTTTAGGAAATATGACGCATAATCTTTGCCCGCGAGTGTATTTGTATAATGATTGATTACTGTTTCTGCAGGCAGATGTTTTTAGAAATAAACGTAAAAGACCCGCAACCACAAGACTTTGGCGACTACTTCGCAGTAATCGAGAACCAACGGGGACAAGGGGAGCGACACAAAGTATTAACCGTTAGAGGTAAATGTATATAAATATTGTACAATAAAACCTTTTTTACAAGGCCGTTACGAAGCAATAGCATTAGGCCGGTCGCACTTTGGACACGTTTTTGTACGAAATATACTCGTCCGAACACGCACGAAGCCGCGCGAACGATCCCGACCTTGAAAGTACTACGGTAGTGCGCTCACTGGATGCGAATACGACCAATTCTTATCCAGTGAGCGCGCTCCCGTAGTTCTTTCAAGGTCGGGATCGTTCGCGCGGCTTCGTGCGTATTCGGACGAGTATATTTCGTACGAAAACGTGGCGAATGTGCGACCGGCCTAACGGTGTGATTTCGGTATTTTTTGCTTTATCAAAATTAGTATTCTGCATAACTATTATATTTCATGACGAAACAAAAGTCATAACTTATATAAAAATTGTAAAATGACCATCATGCGATCCGTTTGCTCGTTTGCCACTATAACATAAAAAATGACATTAATGAGTATCGTTTTGATATGACTTTATGAAAATGTAGCTTAATTGTTTTTTTTTTAATAAATAAATAAATAAATATTTGTGGACAATCTTACACAAATCAACCTAGTCCCAAACTGAGCAAAGCTTGTACTATGGGTACTAAGCGACGATATACATACTTATATAGATAAAAAAATACTCAAATACATAGAAAACATCCAAGACCCAAGAACAAATATTCGTGCTCATCACACAAATAAATGCCCCGGCCGGGATTCGAACCCGGGACCGCCAGCTTCGTAGGCAGGGTCACTACCAACTAAGCTAAAGCGGTCGTCGAAGTTTTTATTTCTATCCATATAATATAAAAGCCTCTTCGGACGAAGCCTTCGTATTATTTTGATTGAACTTCACGTACAGATAAGTTCGTTTAATCGTCAAATATCGTCGTCCAGTACCGGTAGCACAAGCTTCCCTTAGTTAGGGGACTAGGTTGACTTTATTAAAAATAATATTATGAACTGTTCTGTAACGATATACGACAATAGTTCTATTTAAAGACATGGACAAGGGACGCATTTTTAAGTTCCGTTTCGATCACGTGACGCACCATCGACCGCCCCGAGTGTACCTAAATACGATTTTAATTGTGTGTGTTGGTCCTATGTGAGCGAGTTTCGTAAACAGTTACGAAATTGGAAATAATTGATGAAGTTATACTCATTGATGTCTTCGTACTATTCCAGCTCCAGGTTAGTAAAAAGCTTTAGATAATTGCAGCTGTCTATCTAAAATCTAGTAAATTCCTTTTTACTACTTTTTACATTATGAGATAAAAAACTTATTATTTTTTATTTGTTTTCAGAAAATGGTAAATTTGCGTTTATAATTATCTTTAAACGGCAAAAAAATTCTCAATAAAATACTTTTTCAATAATATGAATTAAAAATACATTATAATTATATTAATTAATCTTTGTGCAATCTCTTAATATGGTTTAACTATAGACCTTATTTTGTTCTAGACGTGGGTACGTATTTTTATTTTGTTTGTATTATTTTCCGAGTTTCCTATTAATATATGGCGTTTTTTAAAATTTCTTTCACTTTAGTTCAATAAGAGAAAAATTTAATGAGTACCTGAAATATTTGTTGTTGAGATCTTATCATTTTTTTTGTTTTCATTACAGAAAATCGTAAGTAAAATGAAGTTATAAAATGACACCGATACCTTAAAATAAACAATTCGTTTCCAGTTAGAAATGGCTATTGGTCTTGTAATAATTATTAAAATTGGACGATTTTTTTCCTTATAAAATAATTCAGCACGCGCTGTATCTTATTTTTAACTAGACGTAAACAACAATATACTAAACACGCTTGATCCATAATGTGTCAAGTAAGAATGCGCAATACATTGCTGCTCGAAAATTTTCCAAAAAATAATTACACTCTACTACGTATAGTTAACACTGAATTAAAATATTGTTTTAATATCGGTTCATATCACTAAAATGTGCGTCTGGTTACAGTTTGTGGCTATATCAACAACACACGCTGTGGTTTATTTATACTTATTACTTCTAATCAAATTGAACAGTGATCAAGCTCAACCGTTTCGACGTCTCCTGCGACGTGCAAGGCAACTACAACAACATCACCAAGTACGAGTGCTCGGACTGCCAGCTGACTGACATACTGTGCAACGGGCAGTCAGTGCTGGCGGCGGGACGAGTCACCATCCTCTCTCAGTCGCAGCAGATCAGCTATAACTTCCCAAGGTATTTATTTATTTAAACATTATTGCACAAAAAAATACAGTGTACAAATGGCGGACTTAATGATTCTCTACCAGTCAACCACAGACACTTAAAAACGATGCAGCAGGAAAATGTAGAAATGTTCAGAGGTACCGCAACTCGCTTGTATTTCACGAATGTATATTTTATTATTCATTTATTTGAAAAGTGTATAGTGTTACTGGCAGGTAAAAATGGTAACAGTCTCGTTACCCAAGTACATCTTACAGCTTACCTCAAAAGCACAGTTATTTCACATTTCGCAACCAGTTACGAAATGAGACATCACGTTGTTCATTTGAAAGGAGATTATTTTTTTTAAATACGTATTTTCTTTTCTTTCCCAAAATTATAAAACTTTTACAATTTGTTCTCAGTTTCAACGACCAGTTCTCCTGTGTGTACATGGGGTTCTTCAAAATAAAAGAAACAGTTTACAAAAAAGTAGTTGCTGTTATACAAAGTAAGTTTTTCTGTGTCATGATCTCACGTATAATTTGCACAATGCGCAAATGTTTAACCATTAATAGGGTATTAAACTAAGGTAAAAATAATTTATTTTTTACTTGACTAATAAATGATCGAACGAAAATACTCTGAAAACATCAATTATTAATTTATTTTAGCTTATTGAAAGATTTTATAAGCATAAAGATTTAAAAAGGACGCTGATTTGAACATACCAATTCACACTGACTTAGTGACGTCACTAAGACAGTATTTCCCTACAAACTTCATATTAACAAATCGTTAACAAACAGTTATAATGTATTACATTAATCTATTGTTTTTACTTTCAGATAACTGTAAGTGAATTTTGAATACTTATACTCACGCTCACCCGTAACACGATGGGGTAGGCAGAGAGAAAGGCGAGGGCTTCCGGAATCGTGTGTGCCCATAACCTGATAGAACAAATATTCCTACAACCATATTTATTCCCGTCAATATAATAGAGATTTCAAACTCATGTCAAACATATTATGGTAGCCAGTCAAAATCTGCCTCTTTGTCTAACAGAAAAGAAAATCCTTTAACTTCGGCAGGTTGTCTGTATTCCTTTCACTTCAAGAACATTCATACATCATCATCCACTGCTGGACATAGGCCTCTCCTCTCCCCCAGAGTGCCACAATGACCGGTCCCGCGCCGCCCGCATCCAGCGGGCTCCCGCGACCTTTACTAGACCTTAATGTAATTTAAATAAAGTCAAAAATTGGCGAACCTTTATATTTCTCGACTATACTATACCTGATGCACTTCTCAAGTTAAAAAAGCGTTCTAATAGACACGATAATTGCTAAAGACAAGGTATCATCCATACAATCTCCCCATAAAGCTAATTTTAAATATTCTGTCAAACTAGAGAATATAAAGAGAAACTTCAGTACATATTTTTTATATATTTATTAAATCTTTATTGTACAAAAGAAAACCTTATTATTGGAAAACGGGAATTAATCGCGTACACTTATAATTTATTTACCTTTTGTTATCTGGGTCAATCAACTTTTCCTTGTCCCGTCAGCCAGGAGACAACTGTAACTAAATTTCTTAGAAAAAAATGTTATAATATGGACTTCCAGCATGCTCAAGCGTTGGCCCACGTCAGAATGGGTTTATAACCATCACTAAAAATCATGTTTAATAGAATTAAAGTCTGTAAAATCGCTGTTTTTAAGAGTGACCCAGGAGACGTAACCATGGTAACGAGCGACAAGAAATAATTGATTGACCCATCGTGTAAGTTTAAATCGATATAAAGAAAACCTTATCGTACAAAAGGTGGACTTAATGCCGTATGTAATAACAATAATAATGCAATGTCTTGTTTTTATTTTTAGCTCCGAGTAAGTCTCTTTTTTTTAAGACTATCTCCAGGGTCAAACGCAAAGAAATTGTCCTAGACGGTCACTCTAAGGCAGGTCGGTGTAGGTACGACGACGAGCGAAGCGAGGAGGAGTGTTAGTAGTATTGCGACCCAAGCGCGCGAGCCGAGCGAGCGAAGCGAGCGTGCCGCGGCAGCGGCCGCTGAAGCGCCAGAACCGAACTTTTTTTTAACCCATAACTTCTAATCTGCAAAATATGACAGCGGTGGTCAACGGGTAAAACACAGTTCTTTTCAATTATACCCGTAGTCCCATTTTGGTGCAGTGGGTCTACGTGAAAAAAAAAATACTTGTGGTCCCCTGTGGTACAAAAGCCGTGGTACCACGGTTAAAACACGAATCATCCTTTAGGCAGTGTGTGGCCGGAGCCGACAACATAGCGGCAGCGCGAGGGGCCGTAGTAAATGGCCTATACTGCCTATAGTAGCTCAATAACATGCATGTTTTAGCCGTCAAGATCCCAGAGGTCCCGAAGGTACCAGCTCCGAAAGAAGACGAAGCATTGGAGCAAGAAATCAATTTTGAAACTGATTCCGACTGTGAGGTCAAACAGGTATTTAAGTCTTTTTTTGCCTGCGTGATAATATTGAAGATTTTCGTTACGCTCAGGATTCTATCATAGATAGATTGACGACCACTTTAGCTTAGTTGGTAGTGACCCTACTACGAAACTGGAGGTCCCGGGTTGGAATCCCGGCCGGGGCATTTATTTGTGTGATGATCACGAATATTTGTTCTTGGGTCTTGGATGTTTTCTATGTATTTAGTTATCTATTTATCTTTATAATTCTTTTTACACCTGCCATTCAGAATAGTCATTATTACCCTCAAATGAGGGACGAAAAGTTCAACTTTGTTTGAATTTTTTGAATTTTGATCCCTCATTCGAGGGTAATAATGCCTCTATTCTGAATAGCAGGTGTAAAAAGAATAATAATTACTTAATTCACTTGTTTATACAGATAGTCGTCAACGGCATCACTCTTGACTTCTGAATAATAATAATAATAAACATTGTTAGTAGTTTGCTTATTCCTATAAATTTTAGCAGCAGGCTGTCATTATTACCCTCAAATGAGGGAAGAAATGTTCAACTGTGATCCCTCATTCGAGGGTAATAATAAAAATAAAAATATTTGTGGACAATCTTACACAAATCAACCTAGTCCCAAACTAAGCAAAGCTTGTACTATGGGTACTAAGCGACGATATACATACTTATATAGATAAATAGATACTTAAATACATAGGAAACATCCAAGACCCAAGAACAAATATTCGTGCTCATCACTCAAATAAATGCCCCGGCTGGGATTCGAACCCGGGACCTCCAGCTTCGTAGGCAGGGTCACTACCAACTAAGCTAAAGCGGTCGTCAATAATGACTCTATTCTGAATAGCAGGTGTGAAAAGAATAATAATTACTTAATTCACTTGTTTATATAGATAGTCGTCAACAGCATCACTCTTGACCAATCTGCCAGGAGATCTGTCTCAACTGCCATGTATCAAGTAAGTGAGATAAACTTAGGCCTTATTTACACGTACGCGACTCGCATGCTAGTGGCTGCCTTTCCATTAGAGCTATGCTGCGAGGATGCGAAAGGTACGCTACGAAACTATGTGACCGTTTCCACTAATGATATGCTATGTAGCTGTGCGAGGAAGATGCGCTATGAAGATGCGTAGTCGCGAGGTAGCTGTGCGAGGAAGATGCGCAGCTCGAGCTATGCGATGTATCGACAGGGGGCGCGGGGAGTGGGAGCGCGGTGAGGGGGGAAGCACGCATCCACAGCACGCATCCATAGCACGCATCCATAGCACGCATCCACAGCATACTTTCCATATTAAAAACATAGCTTAGCTGAACTCGATTCCACCAGAGCTATGCTATGTGAACCAACGAATGGATTGGTGGATTTCAAACGCATCCATAGCAACGTAGCATAGCATATGTAGTTTAGTTCTAATGGAAAGGCGCCCTAACTACTTTGCGAATACCCAGGTATGTACGCTGGCTCCATGACCAAAAATGAATAAAAAATAAAATGAACTTTATTCTGTAAGTAGGCCGCAATGGCACTTTTACAAGTCAAACCCTACTAGCGTTTTACAGAGGCCACTGCCGAGAAGAAACGCCGAAAGAAACTCGACAGTCAGCCATTTTCTAAAGAGGCTCTTGGCCTCTGATAAAACTCTTAACAACACACTTCTTTCTTCCTCGTTCGTAGCGTTCGGCGGGGCGTGCAGCGGGGCGGGCGAGAGTGCATACTATTTGTGCAGCGGCGACTCAGGACACCCAGTATGAGTTTCAATTTGTTTAACATGCACGCCCCGCTGCACGCCCGACTCGAGCGTCCACTCAGGTCTTACACTTAGACGGCTTCGTCATTCAAGTTTTCAATGAATTATACTATTTTTTATCGGGAGCGCTCGTGGCCCAGCGGCGCCGGGTACCGCTTGCGGTATCTAAGGTTAAGCAACGTGGGCAGCGGTCAGGACTTGGATGAGTGACCGCTTTGAGTGGTTACTAACTGAGCGCTCCCGTGCTTTGGAAGGCACGTTAAGCCGTTGATCCCGGTTGCTGGCTATGGCAGCAGTCGTTAAGCCAAGTTGAAGGCCCTAACAGTCAAGTTGCCCACTCACTCGACAAAGCCTAATCCCAATAAGGTCTAGTTTCCCCTCGGGGTTGGAAGGTCAGATGGCAGTCGCTTTCGTAAAAACTAGTGCCTACGCCAAATCTTGGGATTAGGTAGCGAACCCCGGGCATCCTTCAGGATGCAATTGTACTGGGATAACGGTAGGAGGATGATGATGATACTATTTTTTATCGCAGGTTACCCAAAACTCTATAAATATCCACATAGCTCCGTTCATAGAGGCGTATACGGGTACTTTCCAAGCTATGTTCCAGTGTGGAGAAGACACCATCACGAAGAACATTCTCGAGGTGACACAGTGAGTATATTACGATTACTTGAAGCACGGGGGTGACACGCGAAGGAAAGCAAGCGCTGTGGGTAAGTATGTGTGCGTGCGCTGTCGGTACACGCGTCAATTGTTTGCGCGAGTGCGTAGCGCGTGGCGCGGACGAATCGCGAGCCGCGACGGTAACCCGATCGTATCCCGGCTTGTCATCCTGGCCTGTCAGGGACGAGGTAACTGACCTCGGTGCGGGTTCGTGTCCGTTCTGTATGTAATACTGTTATACTATTCTGTGCTTGAAGGCCGAATTGTATAAGTTATTCCGAAAGATTGAAAATCGAATGTCAGTTTTATAAAATAGCTGTCCATTAACACTATTAACACAAATTGCAAAAAAAAAAAAAATTATGAATATTTTTGGTAATTTATAAATGTTATTATTTTTATACACATATAATGGATTGAATTTTATGTGATAATATATTTTAAAATATAGACTACTATGACTAATTGATTATTGTTCAAATGTTTTTTATAAATTCAACTCCTAAATACCTATTTTAGATTTCAAAACTACGAGCCTATTTTGTATTTACAGGGTAATTTTGAATTTAAAACTTATTTTCAATTGAAAGTCCCTAAAAGTCTAGAACGGACTGGAAAGAACTGGGGCCCGATTTTTGAGTGTCGAACGCTCGACTTTTCACTCGAGATCTGTCAAAAAACTATGAAGTTTTGACAGATGTGGAATGAAAATTCGAGCGGTCGACACTCAAAAATCGGTCCCCTGCACCGACAAGAGTGAAACCCTTAAATAATAATGAATGAAAAGTCTAGACTGGCCACCGCAGTAAAGGGACGGCTGTACATACGTCCGAAATGGGCAAACTGCTGATGCTGCTGATGCTATAATTTTATAACTACCACCACAATGTACACAGTTCTGACAATAAAATTATCTTATCTTAACTTTTATCACCGTTAATTATATTCTCAATATCTTTCGAATAAACAATCAGGCCTGGGAATCACTTGCCGTTGATAGAGACGGATGGCGCAAACGCGTTGTGGACGGCAGAAAGTTGTGTGAAAGGTTTGACGAATTAGCAAACAAAAGGTTGCGCAGACATCAATTCCACTGCAACTTCTGACGTCAACCTTTACTGCAATAACTGTGGAAGATCGTGCCGGTCCCGCATTGGTCTATACAGTCACCAAAAACGGTGTACAGAAAATGCACACAGCAATGCTTAAATCGTCTGCAATAGACGTAAAGGCCTATGATGATGATCTCAATTACACTCATCGTCCGATGACGGCACGCGCATCATTGTATATGGCAGGGTCGCCATGCCATTTCAACAGTATACTGTGTTTAATTTCCTGATAAATCTATAAAATTGTTAAATATTATTCAACATTATGGCTGAAATATCTTCCCAATAGTTAGCCCAGAAGTCTCCTAAATTATTATAATATACTGATTCATCATTTGTTTTTTTTAAGGGGAGAATCAGGAGGAAGCAGTAAGTGGACGTAGACATTTTATGACTTTTGATGCCGCCACCACACTTCGTTGCGCGCTATTCGTTATGCGGCTTATGCGCCGGTATTCGGCGAAGTGTGGAGGGTTTATTCGTTTATGTTTGCTTTATTCGCACGCATTTAACACATAAGCGCGAATAGCGAATACGCTTTAGAGTTCCTATTAGTACACTAAGATGTTCTATACTGGATTATGCACTAGACAGTTATGGGCTCACAACAAAAACTAATATTGATAAATTAGAATCCATACAAATTAGATTTTTAAAATTAATTGTCAACGAAAAAACTAAAATTAAATATAAAGCTAACTATAGAAAACTCTTTAAAATCTGTAAAATCTTACCAATTAGCCTTAAACATAAGTATCTACTAGCTAGAAATAACCATAGCTGTCTTGAGCCTAACCCAGAGAATCCATTATTAAAACCTATCGACCATACCCATAGTAACAAATCCATTGTCACAGGCAAACTATTTGTTCCTAGAGTAAATAACTACTACGGAGACAGAACATTAAAAAAACGTATCCCATACCTACTCAATAGTTTGCCCGAAGCAATTAGGTGTGAACGTAACAGGAATAGGTTCGGGAGACTGCTGAGGAAGCATTACCTAGACTCTGGGTGCTTCCTTAGTAGGCTCTCGAACCTATTACTCGTAATATGTTATTATATCTTAAATTTAAAACTAGTGGCTCTGTGAGCTGTAGACCTCGTGAGTGTTTTTTTTATTTCCAAAACTATGTTAGATATCGAACCTGTAGAGCAGGGGTCGGCAACCTTTTAGCACCCACGGGCCACATAGTAGCTAAAAAAATCTTCGCGGGCCGCAGATGATAATAATGATCACTGTCTGTTGATATCAACTCGAAACAAATTGGTACGCCGTACGCGACAGTAACGTAATAAAAATTCGCACCCCTTTTTACGTGAAAAACGAGAAAGACGAAAAAACCGACTTTTCACAGATAAACCAGCTAGTTTCCTTACCAAACCCAGATAATTCGCATTTCAACCGCATCGTAATTTCGCGATTCATTCGATCAATGCAAGCATATAGAATAGCAGATATAGAAACTTTAAGGGGGGGACGGGTCATAAAGTCATAACACACCTAGATGAAAACGCGAGCGCGAAATTTTTCGAACACTGATGCAAATGCGGCAAATACTTCATACGCATCAAGTCATAACACATCTAGATGAAAATGCGAGCGTAGCGAGCGCGAAATTTTTCGAACATTATGATGCAGGTGCGGAAAATACTTCATACGCATACGCATCAAGTTATGTAGATGTAAACGCGAGCGCGAAATTTTTCGAACACTGATGCAAATGCGGCAAATACTTCATACGCATCAAGTCATAACAAATCTCGTTGAAAACGCGAGCGTAGCGAGCGCGAAATTTTGCGAATATTATTATGCAGGTTTGGAAAATACTTAATACGCATCAAGTCATGTAGACGCAACGCGAGCGCAGCGAGCTCGAAATTTTTTGAACATTAAGATGCAGGTGTGGAAAATACTTCATACTGTCTAACGCAAACGCGGACAGCGCGAAATTTTTGAAAAAAAATTTAGATAGATTTAATTGTAAAATATACTTACAAACGCATATCTCGTCCTGACCAACTGTGAAAATATTCGTGGTTGGCGATACAGACGCTTTCACGATGTTAAGAATTTCAAATTTTACCTTTACAAACAATAAAGCCAGGGAGGCTCGCGGGCCGCACGGAAGGGGCTCGCGGGCCGCCTGTTGCCGACCGCTGCTGTAGAGGAGGACAAACCATAGAATTTTTTTTAGATTACTCGACAAAAATATTCGATGTAATCAAAGAACGTGCTCACAATACTTCACGAGAATCTGTTGTGAAATGCGACCCTTAGAGGTGAACAAATCGAAATTCGGCCGCAGAAACGCAAAATAATTGATAAAAAAATTGTTTTTTTAAATTTTGAAAAAGTGACTTGATAAAAAAATTCTATAGAATTACCGCACCTGCTCACAAAATTTCACGAAAATCGGTTGATAAATGCGACCTGTAGAGGAGAACAAACCAATGAATAAAATAAAAAAATAAAAAATTTACAAAAATTTACTTGCCTAAAAAAGTCTATGTAGTCATAAAACCTGCTCACAAAACTTCACGAGAATCGGTTGAGAAATGCGACCTGTAGAGGAAAAAACGGCCGCAGAAAAATACGAAATCATTGATACAAAGTTTGTTTTTTCGAATTTCAAAAAAGTGACTCGACAAAAAAATTCTATATAATTACCAAACCTGCTCGCAAAATTTCACGAAAATCGGTTGATAAATGCGACCTGTAGAGGAGATCAGCCAACGACGAAAAAAAATTTTTTTTTAAATTTACAAAAATTTACTCTACTAATAAATTATATGTAGTCATGGAACCTGCTCACAAAATTTCACGAGAATCGGTTGAGAAATGCGACCTGTAGAGGAAAAAACGGCCGCAGAAAAACACGAAATCATTGACACAATGTTTGTTTTTTTGAATTTCCAAAAAGTGACTCGACAAAAAAATTTTATATAGTTACCGAACCTGCTCACAAAATTTCACGAAAATCGGTTGATAAATGCGACCTGTAGAGGAGGACATACAAAAATCCGGCCGGACATACGAAAGCATTTTTGTCGAAGCTAAAACAGAGACCTCGTTTTACTCGGTCAATAAACTAAAGTGTAACCAAGAGACTGCCGATCCCACAGTCAAACTGTAACCACAGTTTTGTGGGGCGATGTATTATGTTTTCACGTTCTTAACATGTGTTTATTAAATAAATAAATAATAAAATAAGTCAAATTGCGCATCAACTGCCCACACTTCGTTCACTTACTCACCAGCGCCTATTTTTCCGTCTTTTAGTAACTTTGTACTTATAAAACCGGTATTGGTGAGATGCATTTAGATTGCTTTAAATAAAAATGTTAAAAATAATATGACTTGTGATTACACAAATAACACACATATTTGGCATATTCGGCCAACCAGCACGAAGTGTGGATGGTGATGTTTGTTATTCGCGCACATAACAAATATTTACGCAAATACGGCGCAGTCACATAACGCATAGCGCATAGCGAAGTGTAGTAGCGCGCATATTCCACGTTCGTCAGAAAACACGGGTGCGGTGTTAAGGCGCGTCCAAACGTCTGAGCTTAAAGTGCACGAAATGAGCGTTTTTCATTAAATTAATATTAAATACATACATAAAACATACCCATAAAATCTATAATGCTAATGGCTTCTTCCTAATAGTGACAAAAAGTAAAATTTAACTGTATGTTATAAGATTTCAAACTCACATGATCATTTACATTAGAAATAGGCTGGTTTTCCACTAGAGCTATGCTATGCTATGTTTCCATACATTTGACACATAGCTCCCAGCTCGAGCTGCGTGTCAAATGTATGAAAACATAGCATAGCATAGCTCTAGTGGAAAACCAGCCTTACGATTAAAACAAATATACTTACCTACTTACATCGTAAATAAATACCCCGTTAGTTATAGTAATTCTTATGTTGATAAGCCACAAAACTGTTCTTAAGTTGACCATAGAAAGTCTCTTTTAAAGATATTTTAACACAACCTTTAATATGTTTGTTAAGCGGATGCGTCCGCTAGCGAAAATCTCAATTTTTTAATCAAAGTGAAAATTGAAAAATTCAACACCACAGGTGGGATTTGAACCCACGACCTCTGGAATCCGTCCATTGCTCTACCAATTGAGCCACCGTGGTATCCCTTGTGATGGTGAATTTTTCAATCTTAACACTCATCTATTAAGCCTTATTAGGGAGGCTCGTAGCGACATCTACCGTGAAGCTACTACAACTAACACAAATTTCTTTTATTTTAACACAAATTTCTAAACAAAGGAAAAATTTAAAAACTTATGCTCCGGGCAGGATGCGAACCTGCGACCTTCTGGTCATGGCTCTAGCCTCTGATCTGAGCTAAGGGAGCAATCGAACTGGGTCCCAAATTAGTCAACAGTTCCTTCATACAACGCCTTAGGGAGGCGTACACCGACATCTACCTATTTAGAAGAGTCAGGCTTCTTAACCTCACTAACGTCTCAAATTATGTTGAGAAATCGTCAGTTACATCAGTTAATCAACTTAATCGTCATATTTCAATTGTTCCTTCATTTAGAAATTAGTAGCTTGCGTCAGCAGCGTTACTGCTTAATATAAAAATTAATATTTTAACACCTTTATTTTGTAGGTAGTACAGACTCTCCTTCTGGTATGTATAATGTCCACTATTTTCTAATCTAAAGTTAACGAGACGAGATAAATCATGTCATGGGAGAGAAAATAAGCGAGATGCTAATTTATTAGGAATCTGACAAGGATGATGTATACACACACTCACAAAAACACACACACAATAATACTTTGTTAGATGTATCTACTCTAAATGCTAAAATTTACGGAATACAAGTCTCCATGATTACTTCATTGCAGCCAACCAGCGCTAGCCAATGGCGAGCACAATGCTGATTTGGGGCCATTTTGTGGCTATGTTCTGTATTGTGGTGTTATGTTTATTTGTACTGTATCTGTGCCACGAGTAAATGTTTTTTCTTTCTTTCATTCATTGTAAAGCCAACTGCAAGAACCCGAGATACAGGCCTATAGTGCGTTCTCCATGAGCTCATACCGCTTTCCCCCTTCTTCCATAGGACATCCAGACGTACGGCAGGTTACCATCCTTACCTGGTTGAAAATCCTTTTACTCGAACCAAGCGCTTTTCGTCATCTTTTACGAGTATAATGCGCACTGCTAAGGTTTGGAATTCCCTGCCGCCGTCTGTATTTCCGAGTTCATATAGGTATACTTGTAATCCTTTTTGTAGAACGAATTATCCTCCTCTTTGTGCCTTCTAAACAAAAGCACTGTCAAGCATTTATGGCACGTGGCTAAACAATGGCATTGTTGTACCGATGGGTCCTTAAGATAAGACCCCTACAAAAAGTATTACAAGTATAACCTGGTCCCTATTTAAGGCAAGAGTGAATAGGTACCTAGGCATTTTCTATGTGAGTCCTGGCTAGATGCTGGCCAAGAGCTTTTTTAAATTAATAATGGGATTCCATTATTAATTTAAAAAAATATACCGAATATCATTGTTTGGGAGACTTTTATGGTTCTAAATAATAAAATATTTATTTTTTTACATTTTGTCTCGTTAACTTTGTAGGGTTGTACTTTTGTTTCACAGCCAGAAGTTTCGTAGATGTGCTGTTTCGCAGAATTTTCATTTCATAGAAAACAATTTTCATTACATAGAAAACTATTTTCATTTCATAGAAAACAATTTTCATTTCATAGAAAAAAAAAATCATTGTTACGTACCCAAAGGGTAAAACGGGACCCTATTACTAAGACTCGGCTGTCCATCCATCTGTCCGTCTGTCACCAGGCTGTATCTCATGAACCGCGATAGCTAGACAGTTGAAATTTTCACAGATGATGTATTTCTGTCGCCGCTATAACAAAAAATATTAAAAAACAGAATAAAATAAATATTTAAGAGGGCTCCCATAGACATGATTTTTTGCCGTTTTTTATAGGTAAATAATGGTACGGAACCCTTCGTGCGCGTGTCCGACTCGCACTTGGCCGGTTTTTTATACAATAGGGTCGCAGTTCTAAACTAACCTAATCTTATTTTCTGGTAGATCTAATTGGGTTCTATAAAATGGCATTTTAAGTAGCTGCAACTAAAGAGTTTTAAACGAGTTCTAAAAAACAAAGTTTCTGCGAAACACATTCAATGAAACATTTTTCTGCAAATGATATCGACTGATATAAAGCATCATGGTTTGTTTTTAATTTATTTATTTAAAAGGTGGGGATGACAACGGCGGTGGTGGTGGTAGCGGGGGTAAGTACTTTTCGACTTTATCGCCAAGCAATATAATGTATGTGTGGCGTCGCTAGGCAACCGTCAAAATCTGACATGCTCTGCAACGCGCTATCGAAGTTTCTTAAGTCAGTTGCATATATAGAACTTCCAACCAACTCTCATTCCAATGTAGAATAGAAATGGTGCTCCTATAAGGAATACTATACGGGGTTGGATATATACAGGAAAGGGGATATCTACAAACTATATACAATAGATAGGAGACACAGGAAGAAACGACAATAGAGAGATCTCTCAGGGACCGAAGTCCAATGAGAGTTTTGGTTGGAACTGACTTAAGAAACTTCGATAGCGCGTTGCAGAGCATGTCAGATTTTGACGGTTGCCTAGCGACGCCATATGTATGTTAGTTTCTTTGTTCTCCCAGAACTTCTCAACGCCTTAACCGATTTCGATGTGTGAGGTATCGTTGGAAACCTTATGTCATTCCGAGTAACTTAGTTAATTATGAAACTTGTTTTTATCTTTAGAGTGCAGTCGTGTTTTTAATTTTATAATAAAATAAAAATTATTATTTGTGAGTATGGACAGTCTACTTTATTTAACGCTAATGTAGGTAATAGTTTCTATTACAAACATACGATATTTTATACATGTTATTGTATGATGTAGGTATGTAATTACTACATTTGCGACGCTGGCTCGATGACCCAAAGAGGATCTTGGCCTCAGCGACAAGAGAACGCCACTCTTGACTATCTTCTCTATTCGCCACCTTACGGTGTTTGGGTACTCCATGTCTGACTTGATCTTTAACCGACTTCCAAAAAAAGGGAAGGTTCTCAATTCGGTTGTATGTTATTTTTTTTATTTGTGTCACACCAGTAGCTCTAGTATAAGTTTTTTCGAAACATTAACTAATTCGAACGCGTTTGCATTTTGTCTCAAAATGTATGAAATTGGTATGAAAACGTGAACAGCGCCTCTGGTGGTCACTAGTGGAAACTAAAACAGCGAGTATAACATTTGTTGCTAACCGATGAACGCGCGTATTTCAAACTCGGTGAGAGCGTTTTCATACATTTTGAGACAAAACGCAAACGCGTTCGAATTAGTTAACGTTTCGAAAAAACTTATACTAGAGTTACTGGCCATAAAGTGGCAATTAACGCACGCTCCGCGCGCGAAAAATCCCACTTCCTGGTCCGGGGGTGACGTAAAATTTTTTAATCACATACATATTTATCAAATACCTGCGCTCTGAGTCTGAGACATTCTTTATTTTACCGCCCTTGGTAAGCATTGTACAATTTTCGTCGACAGGAGAGACCGACAAAAACAAGGATCCTTCAGGAGGTAATTGCATTTATCTGATTGCTTTGTCTCTGTTTTTTTTCATGTTACATTTTTTTTATTTTTAGTTATAGTATAGATGAAACAATTTGAACTGAGCCGATGAATAGTAACAATAGATACAAAGGACATTTGCTCAGGTACCGTAGCCGCTAATTAGTTACCTTACAAAACAGGTTGGAACTACATTTCATGTATACAGAATTTTCAACCTTATACCTTGTTGAGTAGTTTTTAAATGGCCTAAGAGGAAAATAGCACTTTCAACACTTGTGTATTTCTTAAGAAAGAGATTAAGCGCACGCGCCACGCCAGGTACCTAAACCTATCTGTAAATGCGTAAATGCAAAACGTGCGAAATGTTTTTTTCTTTGAACGCATTTTTATTCTTATGTCAAAGCTATAGAGTGGATAATCCGACGAAATCACTTGGTATACCGTAGTCCTTTTTCTAATGATTACGTTCCTGTTGGGTGGCGGGCACGTGGCGGGCGACTGGCGGTTGTAAAAGGCCAAGTGCCTTCTTTTGTTGTACTAATTTGTGGTATACTTGTAATCCTTTTTGAAGAACGGGTCTTATCTTAAGAACCCATATCGGTCCAACAAAGGCATTGTTTAGCCACGTGTCATAAATGCTTCGAAATGAAAAAGACATATTTCATAAATACTTTACTAGAATAATGACTCTATTGTTAAAGTAGCAAGGTTAAAAATAAAATGAAAGGGATATGGGTATTAAAACTTTTGATTAGTAGTTACAACTTTATTAGTCGTCCTACGCTGCTCTACGGACACTACTGATACTTAAGTCGTATTTCTTAATGTGAACCTTCCTTCCTTGTACGTAAAGCCGTCTTTTGGCTGAAAGTGTTATTAACGTTTACTTCGTTTAGTTTACAGTATCAATTAGTGGTTAGCTCAACAATACTGTGGGATGTAGCTTTAGGCGGGAGATGAAGAAGAACACTTTTGATAACTTTCACATGTCGCAGAGAGTTGTTGCACTGTTGGCTGACGAGTGTATAATGAGGTAACTTTCTAAGGCGCGCGCTCTATTTATAGGCGCCCTTATCTGCCAATGTACGTGTAGCAACTCAAGGCGGCTATGCCGTTTATTTAACTTATCAGTAATTTGACAGATTTGTACATGATATAGTTATTCTGATAATATTATTGAGTTACAACAGTATTTCGAGGTATGGATGTGCCATTCCAACCTTTATGACGGTTATTGCCGTTTCCTGCCTAAGGTTTGTCTAAAACTGGCACTTGTATTTATATTGACTTTATTAATTATTCATTCGACTATCGAGTACTAATGCACCAGCTTCATAGAGGAACGTCACCTGTGTATGATACGGCGGAGGTAAGTAAACAAGGTAAGTATTTTACGATTTATTAGTTTACAGTACGATTAACTTAGGTTAGATTAGGCTAGATTTACACATTTATGATATTTACAACCATTTGATTACAGAAAAAGATACTTACTCTAAACACATTATTCATCTTAACCTAATGGAATGTGAGCTAATCTCGACAAATACCATTGGGCACAAAGAGAAGGATAATTCGTTCTACAAAAAGGATTATAAGTATAACAAGCTCAGTTGTTATTGTTTCAACGTAGGTACTTTTATCTCGAGAGCGCGGTTGGCCTATTCTAGTTGAGATTGTGACAATGACAATGTGCATGTATAGCTCAACACACAACTATGAATGAGTCACCTGCGCTCGTGAGAAGTAATGTGTATAATTGTGTATAATAGAATAGAAACCACTGGTGACCAGAAGGCTGGCACATATTTCGCGCAAAGAATAAGTAAGTATTACCATTCAGCGTGGTAATGCGGCCAGCCTTCTGGGCTTACTTGCTGACGGCGACTTGGGTCAATTTATAGGGTTCCGTAGTAAACAAGGAACCCTTATAGTTTCGCCATGTCCGTCCGTCCGTCCGTCCGTCCGATCCCCGTTTTTCTCAGTAACCGTTAGTACCAGAAAGCTGCAATTTGACATGAGTATACATATCAATGACGCCGGCAAAACGGTAGAATAAAATCTTGAAAAAAAATTTTTTTTACGGTACCTCCCCTACATGTAAAGTTGTGGTGCAATTTTTTTTTCTGCCATACCCCATCGTGTGGGGTATCGTTAGATAGCTCTTTTAAAAATATTATTAGGTTTTTGAAAGCATTTTTTGATTAAAGAATTGGTTAGCGTGATATTAAGCTTTGAAGTGATAATTTTAGCGTCATTTCCATTGATACCTTAGATAATGTTGTTAATTCTGTCAAAAACATAGTAAATATAAGTTTGCGAACTTTTTAGTTCACATAATGTAACGGGTGGACGACTACGGAACCCTACCTTGCGCGTGGCCCGACACGCACTTGGCCGGTTTTTTATCTTGAAGTTTTATTGTATAACTAGGCGTGTTTAAGTTTTTATTTCGATGTTTGTTCATATGTATTTTTGAATAGAAAAATGATTATTTATTTAATGTGTAACGGTATTGAGATTTTTTTGAAAATGGTCAAATGATGCAGTTTTGTAAAATAAAAATGCAACATACACATTATGTATTGTATATACATATACGTATATTTCTCCAGAATATATTTCAATTCTAATTTCAGGTGGTGGCGGTGGAGGTGGCGGTGGCGGCGGTGGCGGTGACGCAGGTATTTTAACAATTTCAGCTCAGGTTGCATAGTTTTTATATACAGTGTGGAAAAAACCTATGGGCCTTGGAGGGACACTACCTTAAATCCTTAAGATAGTTCATTTTACTTAGCGGCGGCTTGAGAACTTCTAACAGTCAAGTTGCCCACTCACTTGACAAAGCCTAATCCCAATAAGGTCTAGTTTCCCCTTGGGGTTGGAAGGTCAAATGGCAGTCGCTTTCGTAAAAACTAGTGCCTACGCCAAATCTTGGGATTAGGTAGCGGACCCCAGGCATCCTTCAGGATGCAACTGTACTGGGATAACGCTAGGAGGATGATGATGAGTTCATTTTACTTAGGACGATTCCCGCTAGACCGTTCCGTGTCCGGGCCGGCCCGTTTTCTAGTACAGTCGAGGTCATTAATATGTATACACTTTTTAACCTAATCGAATGCGTTTGCTTACAAATCGCAGGCGACCGCATTCGATTGGGTAAAAAAGTGTATACATATTAATGACCTTGACTGTACAAGAAATCAACGGACGCGCGACAAGACAAGAATAGTGTGGTGGTATGCATTGACTTATAATATGTATGTATCAGACTAATCCAATAGGACTATGGTTTCCCCCGTCTGTCATAACATAAAAGGCAATTAAAGGGGGTCACCGGGGTGACGAGTGCTCCATGTGGCGACGGCCGCAGCACATGCCTATCAGTCCCAGGGAACCCTCTTAAAAAGAGCGAAAGGTAGTAAAGCACGTGGGGTGCCTAATGCCTATAGTGCGTTTAGTGTGAGATCCTGTAAGCTCTAGTATAAGTTTTTTCGAAACATTAACTAATTCGAACGCGTTTGCGTTTTGTGTCAAAACGTATGAAAACGCTCTCACCGAGTTTGAAATACGCGCGTTCATCGATTAGCAACAAATGTTATACTCGCTGTTTTAGTTTCCACTAGTGACCACCAGAGGCGCTGTTCACGTTTTCAAACCACTTTCATACATTTTGAGACAAAACGCAAACGCGTTCGAATTAGTTAATGTTTCGAAAAAACTTATACTAGAGCTACTGGTGTCCCCTGCTTAACAGCGCAGATGGCGGTAACCACCTTCCCCCTTCTTCCATCGGACATCCAGACGTACGGCACGTTACCATTCTTACCTGGTTCAAATTCCTTTTACTCGAACCCAGCGCTTTTCGTCATCTTTTATAATGCGCATGCTAATGTTTGGAATTCCCTGCCGGCATCTGTATTTCCGAGTTCATATAACCTGGACTATTTAAGGCAAGAGTGAATGGGCATTTTCTGGGTGAGCTCGCTTCACCGTCGGCCTCATCTTTGCCACCTGGCTAGATGCTGGCCAAGAAGAAGAAGAAAAACAAACAAACAAAGAGCAATCCCACTATTAATTTTAAAAAAACCGTGGAGTTTAGGCCCGACCTGGGTCGGACTGAAATTGATTGATTGACTGACATTCTTGCAGCAGCTGCAACAATCAAGATTGATCCCTACATAGCTTCCTGTAAAGTCGGAGCTGACGAGTGCAAAGCAGATAAGACTTACGAATGCGAAGAGTGCACACTTAAGAGCGTTAAGTGCAATGACGCTGCCGCGGACGCTGCCAAGGTCGCGGTCACAGCTGCCGACAAGAAGATTGCCTTTGATTTCAAAGCGTACGTATATTTTTTTGAAACTTTTAGAGCTCGTGCAGGAATTTTTTTCCATACAAAACCTTGCTTCGGGCGCCAACGTTTTCCATCCCCTAAAACTGAACCGATTTGCGTGATTTTTGGAAATGATGTAAGTATCATTAAATACTAGGTTTATACGTTTTAATTTTTTGGAAATATTGCATACAATTGACAACATTTCATATTTTTAACTACTTTATTTTATGAACTAGCTTTTGCCCGCGACTTCGTCTGCGTAGAACTCGGTCATCACGTTAGAATGTTATTTCCCTGGCTAGATGCTGGCCAAGAGCAATCCCATTATTAATAAAAAAAAAAAAACTTCTATTTCTTGCGCTTACCTAGTTACCTCTCTTCCATTCTAACTTAAACCCCGTTAAGGGATGATTTCCGGGATAAAAGTATCCTATGTCCTTCCCTAGGACTCATACTATATCCATAGCAAATTTCATCTAAATCGGTTGAGCATTTTAATGGGAAACAGGCAGACAGAGTGACTTTCGCATGTATAACCCGCCCCGGTTTCGCACAGGTACTCCACTTTTAAACAACAACAAATACCTACTCTTTATTGCACACCTCAATTAAAGGACACAGATCAGGATCACAGGGAGAGGATTTTTTATGATTTAAATTTATTTATCAAAGCTTTTTCCCGCGACTTCATTCGCGTGAATATCCATATCAACTTCTACACCGGCTGTCTCGCCAAACATTGCGCACGCCGGCTCAATGCGCCCACATGAAACACATGACAGAGGACAAAATATATATTAAGAAAGAAGTAGATGAAAACGCGCGCGAGCGGAGCGAGCGCGAAATTTTTCGGATATTCTGATACGGGTGTGGAAAATACTTCATACGCATCAAGTAATGAAGATGAAAACGCGAGCGCAGCGAGCGCGAATTCTTTCAAACATTACGATGCAGGTGTGCAAAAGACTTCCTACGCACCAAGTAATGTAGATGAAAACGCGAGCGTAGCGAGCGCAAAATGAAAAAAAAGAACATTGTGATGCAGGTGCGGAAAATACTTCATACGCATCAAGTAATGAAGATAAAAACGCAAGCGTAGTGAGTGCGAAATGTTTCGAACATTATGATGCAGGCACGGAAAAGATTTCACACGCATCAACTAATGTACATGTCGTGTGTGTCGTCGCACGTGTCGATGAAAACGCGAGCGTAAGGCGCGCGAAAATTATCGAACATTATGACGTAGGTGCGGAAAATACTCATCAAGTAATGTAGATGAAAACGCGAGCGGAGCGAGCGCGAAATTTTTCGAACATTCTTATGCAGGTGCCGAAAAGACTTCATACGCATCAACTATAATGTAGATGAAAACGCGAGCGTACGGCGCGCGAAAATTTTCGAACATTATGATGTAGGTGCGGAAAATGCTCATCAAGTAATTTAGAAGAAAACGCGAGCGCAGCGAGCGCGAAATTTTTCGAACATTATGATGCAGGTGCGGGAAATACTTCATACTCATCAAGTAATGTGTATGAAAACGCGAGCGTAGCGAGCGCGAAATATTTCGAACATTATGATGCCGGTGCGGAAAATAATTCATACGCATCAAGTCATGCAGATGAAAACGCGAGCGTAGCGAACGCGAAATTTTTACGAACATTATGATGCAGGTGCGGAAAAGACTTCAAACGCATCAAGTAATGTAGATGAAAAAGCGAGCGTAGCGCGCGCTAAAGTTTTTGAACATTATGATGTAGGTGCGGAAAATGCTCATCAAGTAATGTAGAAGAAAACGCGAACGCAGCGAGCGCGAAATTTTTCGAACATTATGATGCAATTGCGGAAAATACTTCATACTCATCAAGTAATGTGTATGAAAACGCGAGCGTAGTGAGCGCGAAATGTTTCGCACATTATGATGCAGGTGCGGAAAATATTTCATACGCATCAACTATAATGTAGATGAAAACGCGAGTGTAGGGCGCGCGAAAATTAGCGAGCGCGAAATTTCGAACATTATGATGCCGGTGCGGAAAATAATTCATACGCATCAAGTCATGCAGATGAAAACGCGAGCGTAGCGAACGCGAAATTTTTACAAACATTATGATGCAGGTGCGGAAAAGACTTCAAACGCATCAAGTAATGTAGATGAAAAAGCGAGCGTAGCGCGCGCTAACGTTTTTGAACATTATGATGCAGGTGCGGAAAATAATTCCTACGCGTCAAGTAATGTAGATAAAAAAGAGAGTGCGAAATGAATCGAACATTATGATGCAGGTACGGAAAATACTTCATACGCATCAAGCAATGTAGATAATTGAACAAAAATAAATTGTTGACCTATCAAATGGCTTTGTAAAGAGGTGGTTGAATAGATATTTTTTTGTTCATAAATTAGTGGAATACCTTTCAAAGTTCAAAGCGCTTTATTGTAAAACATAGGTATAACTGAATACCTACTTTGGTCTGTTCTTTCACTTTCGAAGATGGAGTAGAGGCCTAGGTTGATAGCGCACCCACCCTGGTTGCTTCTAAGAGTTATGTGATTTTCTGAGAATTGTTTTTTTTTGCTTCCTATCCGCCTATAACTTTCCAATTTGGTCATACTTGATGTTTATTGTTACGTAGGTATATTTTACTAACGAATACCAATATACCCTAAATTTATGTCTGTTACGCGCTGAACGTATTTTATAAATTTTGCTGACGGAAAACGCAACTAATCGGCACCTCGAAGAACCTCAATGACACCCATATCGATTATTAAGAAAAGTAAATAAGTAAATGTCCGCCATCTTCGATTTGAAAATGGATATCATTCTTGTAATGAGCACCTCAAAAAACAATATTTTATACAAAAATGCGCATACCTAATATATATAGGTACATGTCGCAAGTGCTACCATGCAACCGAGAGCCCGCCGCTCTGCGTAGGTACCCTCCATCGAAAACAAAAAACCGAGGTTTCGTAGTAAGGTTTGTGAATATTGATAGAGACTGACTGACCAACATAATTAGATCTCTCATTTCAAACAGTTAATATGGTTTGAGGGACTTTTGTATTTTTGTCTTTTGCCCTGAGAGGCAGAGGTATTGTTATTTCACCCCCCATTTTTTCAAATACTATCTGTTTATTATAAAATGTTTGAATGGGGTTCTATTTACTTTGCGTCCATGTATATACTTACCAATTTTCAAGCCTGTAAATCATGAACTGAAAGACTTCTCATACAAAGTTTAACCCCTCTTTTCACCCCCTTTCATCCCTAACCTGTATGATTTTTATAGCCTATAACCTGGCCGAAGATCCAATAAACATATTAGTGAAGGCTGTATTAAAATCCATTCGCTAGTTTTCGCGTGATAGTTAGACATATAAACAGACAGACAAACAGACAAACAGACAAACAGACAAACAGACAAACAGACACGAATTCTAAAAACAGTTGAAACGTGTTCTGTTATCGATTCTTAGACCCCTCCATCGATTTTTTTACTAATATCTTCAATGTACAGATTTTCGACCCTCTTCTGCTTTATTATATGTATAGATAGACTAGTTAGAAAATAGGTAAAAATTTAAGCCACCCGTATTTTTTATTTTTCAATTTAACTCATTATTTCATACAAAAAAAATACGAAAAGTAGGTCATTCCAAAAGGGCGTAAGTAAAATATGACGTCATCTTCCCAACAAGAATCCAGAGCCACTTCAGAACAGCGATTGTCTGTACTCTGTACTACTTAAGGTCTCCCTGAATACAGCGAGGAAGATGACGTCAACTTTCGGTTTACAGTAATTTGCGATTTTTTTCCAAAATTGTCGGAGAAAAAAAATCTAAAAAAATGTTTTTTGTGTACTTCACACGTTTTTACCGAAATGGTTTTCGAATTAAGACTTTTGGAAATTATGAAATATTGTCAATTGAAAACATGAAGCCTTAAAGTTTTTGACACGAAAACTTCGTTCTGCGTTTTTGTTATTAGGTATTTCATAAACTAGAAAGAATATCAATAACTTCGGGTTTTTTTCGAATGCTATACCTATGCGGACCGTTCAGACAGTAAAGTTGTTTCCTGCAAGATTTCCTTAGAAAACCGGTCTTTGCGGACCAAGTTCGCTCCGTCCTAGGGAATTTTCGGCGACCGTCTGTGGATCAACGCTTAAAAGTAGATAAACTTATATGATTATGTAATTATTTATTCTTTTGAGTTACTGTTTTCGCCATTTGATTGAGAATTTGTTCCTTTTTTGAGGAAATTTACCTAGACTTATTGATTTTCTTATTTGTTGTCAACTTCTCTATTTTCAAAAGACTGACGCTGGTTTTTCTAGATTCGCCGACACTGACTCTTGTGTGTACATGGGAGAATTTGATGAGAAGGGGGCAACACAAAACCAGGTTGTGGCGGTCATAGAGAGTGAGTTCCTTGTATATAATATTAAATATTAAAGGTAAACTTTGCCAGGATGCCGCCGTCCATCCGCCGTCGACGGACACGTCTGGGAGGACATCATATGTCATGTCATGTCATGTATATATCAAGGTCCCTTTTTAGAGTTTAATTATTGGTAGGTATTATTTTATTATCTGGATATGTATACTAGTTTTTGCCCGCGACTTCTTCCGCGTTTAACCCGTTCATCTCGATAGAATTTAATTGCTATTTTTTATCAGTCGCTACTTAGCTAGTTAGGCTCTTCCATACAAACATCCACCCCCTTAAGGGATGATAGCCGGGATAAAAAGTATCCTATCCTTCCTCGGAACTCAGACTATCTCCATACCAAGTTGCTGCAGGTAACAGACAAACAAACATACTTTTACACACGACAGCTTCGACCGAATGAGGTGTCAGTTTTGTCGCATTACGATATAGCCAACGAAATGTTTACTAACGTTGTTTTAGTTTTTTTATTATATTTTAATCCGTTTTTTTATATTTTTCAGATGAATGTAAGTACTTTCACAGTAAAAATACTTACGAGTTGATTTTTTTTGTGTCATAATTATTGCAGTCTCGCAGTTTATATCTTACCCATTTTTGTAATTTCATGAAACCCTTAATATTTTTATTATTTAAATTTTAGCCGAAGGTACGTAACCTGTGTTATTAAATTTGTGGTATAGTGGGTGGAGGAAAAAAATGTGGGATATTAATAAGGTGGTTCGCTTTCCATACACAACGACTTTTGACATTCGCAGGCTAGCGGCGTGATATTTCAAGAAACTTATGTAACAAACTTTCTTAGATTGGCTTTTCATTTGCGCGAAGTTCCCCCCTTTCCTAGAATAAACTTGTATAACCTAGAATAATTCGACAAACTAATTTCTAAAATTATTATTCTAGTTTATACAAGTTTATTCTAGGAAACGGGGAATTTCGCGCAAATGGAAAACCAATTTATGAATGTTTGTTACATAAGTTTCGTAAAATATCACTCCGCTAGCTTGCGAATGTCAAGAGACGTTTTGTATGGAAAGCGAACCACCTTAATAAAAAATATAACAATTATTACCACTCCGGGTGACAATGCACGTGCATTATAGGTGGGTTAAAAATATAGCCTTATTTACACACGTAGGTACAGTCAGCATCAAAAGTGCGACACATATGAAGGCGTCAAAAGTCTTTATTACAAAGGAATAAGAACTTTTGACATCTTCATATGTCAACCTACTTTTGATGCTGACTGTACGAGACTCGCATGCGGCTCACGGAGGCGTAACGAGTTCCAATCGCTATAAAAAGCCGCGCAGTGTACATACATGCGAGTCTTGTACACTAGATATGTGCCGGCGGCGGCGCGCACCTGTGCTGTAAAGTTGTACGTGATCACGTAACTGCATAATTTTTGATGTCTTTACGGCGGCAGCGCGCGCGCGGGAGGCGGCGCGCACGGTGTATTGAAAAGCTGGTCCTTAGGGCCCGGACACATGTCCACGGTACGGCACCGGGCACCGTCTACGGCCTTTGTTCTTTGCCGCGTACGACGCGGCGCCGTACCGTGGACATGTGTCCGGGCTCTTACTCCTTAGGTACCTACGGTTTTTGAACACAGCCGTGTATTACCACTTTTGAGTTTTTAAAAACCATCTGAGACATAGAATATGGTGTCTAAAAATCTAAAAAAAATATATGTGTAACACATATATTTTTTTTAAGGATCATGTCTAGTCAAAATCGCAGTCAGTTACACGACCTGATGAATTTCACTCGATAGAAAAAAATCGCGAAGTTACCCCTTTTTGGAATGTATTTTCAATACTACGGCTATAATACTGATATTTAACATTTAATTTTTGTACTCAATTAAAGATCGTAAATAGTTATAGACATATTCGCAGGGTTTGCTTTGATAAAATGATTGGTTTAATGACTATAGCTAAATATTTACAAAACTGCGCGCAGAGCTTGCGTAGAGAGCGGGATGGTTAATTGTAAACTCACGCGTGTTAGAGCGGGACATTTGCGTTGGGGATACCTCCCCATAAAGAGGATTTACTACATGGGTGTATAGATAAAGATTTGTATAGTAACTAATGTCGTGTTTAGAGGTCAAGATCGCGGAAGTCGCTAAGAAGACCGTCAAACTGGACGATAAACTTGAAGAAACTATCGCGTTCACATGTGAAAAGGAGGCTACAGTGGAAGAGGTAAGGGCTTGTTGCATTCACACGCCTTTTTTTTAACGCTGGAAAATGCTTTATGCATACCGGCCTTCCTGGGGGTAGGCACGGTGATGTGGGACTCCTGTACAATGGCTACCCACTAAAAACCAGCGGCTTCCCCTCATCGCCTTTGTGAGACGCCGCAGGATTCGCTTGCGCATGCCACTGCTGACGTCTCGGCATATGCCCGCATCGACGCGAGCTCAGGCCCTACAAGGTTGCTGCCATGAGAGGCGGCAACCTCCGACAATTGAGCTATTTTGATCAGTGACTGGGGTGGACGAAGAAGATGAGCGTATAGACGCCTTCTTCGTCCAACCCGTCGTCTTCGTAGCGGATTCGTGAGGGGATCGTCCTCACGCGCCCGCTCAACATTGCATTGACATGCCTGCAGAAAGTCAAATCTGAGTGTTGTACCTGGTAATGCCTTAGTGTGTTATATTTCCTCAGGTACGCGTTAATGGACACCCAGTGGAAAAGAAAGGAACTGCTACGGATTTCTTCGAAGTAAGTTACAGAATATAATGAAAAAGTCGTGCGACTTCGCGAAACTTCGGCTGACTGACATAAATAGCGACATCGCGCGACTTATTTCCGTAGGGACGTCATGTCGCGCGATGTTGCCAGACATGTCGAGCGAAGTCCGGCAACGTCGCGCTATCACTATTAGCGACATGTGTCGCAGGACATTTGTCCCCTAGTGAAACCCCGGCTTTAGGTGCGCTCTCATCATCATCCTCCTAGCGTTATCCCAGTACAGTTGCATCCTGAAGGATGCCTGGGGTCCGCTACCTAATCCCAAGATTTGGCGTAGGCACTAGTTTTTACTGAAGCGACTGCCATCTGACCTTCCAACCCCCGAGGGGAAACTAGACCTTATTGGGATTAGGCTTTGTCAAGTGAGTGGGCAACTTTAAGTGAGCTCTCATGTGGCTTATAATTAATTTTATGTCACACCTAGCCATAAAGTGGCCATTATCGCACGCTCCGCGTGCGAAAAAACCCTCTTCCTGGCCAGGGGGTGACAAAATTTTGTACTTACCACGGGCAATAATAAAGAAAGCCTCAGATCGCATATTTATCGCCCTTGCCTTCGGCTCGGGCGTAAAATACCTGCGATCTAAGACATTCTTTGTTTTATCGCCCTTGGTAAGTAATGTACTATTAAGTTTAAGACACACGTGTGAAACTAATCATGTTTCCCCCTATAGGTAGAAGAGAAGAATTTGAAGATCACCATCTCCAAGGTGACTGCGGACCTTGCTGGTCACTATCAAGCCAAATTCAAGATTGGAGAAGACTTGGTCACTAAGAACGTTCTAGAAGTGATACTGTGAGTACAAATAGACCTTATTGTTTACCAAAAAGAAACAAAACAATAATAGTATTATAGAAATATTAAAATAAACGGGTCACTCACTTTTACGTCGACTATTACTTATTCTGTGCCCAAACTAAGCAAAGCTTGTATGTGGTAATTTTCTAATATGTCCGAAAACCCATAAAACGATTATCGTTAGCACTTCAAAACGAAACGAAAAAAAAGATTATCCGCACAAATAGCTTTCTTCCATTCTAGATGATAAGGTTCAAGTTGTAGTGACTAGGCAATAAAACAGTGGTGGTCGGAGCTTGCGCAGGTAGTCGGCCGGCGTAACAAAGACTGCTACAGTTTTATTGCCAAGTCACTACAACTTGAACCTTATCATTTAGAACGGAAGGCAGCTATTTGTGCAGATAATCTTATTTCATACTTTACTTCCTTTCGTTTTGAAGTGCTAACGATAATCGTTTTATGGGTTTTCGGACATATTAGAAAATTACCACTTTATACTATAGGTACTAACTACTAAGCGACGATATACATACTTATACAGATATAAATAGATACTTAAATACATAGAAAACATCCAAGACCCGAGAGCAAATATTCGTGCTTATCAGCTTATCACACAAATAAATGCCCCGGCCGGGATTCGAACCCGGGACCTCCAGCTTCGTAGGCAGGGTCACTACTAATTAAGCTAAAGCGGTCGTATAATTGACTTATAAGTTACTAGCTCTCGCCCGCGACATCGTCCGCTTGGAAGTTCTTTATACATATATATATCGTACGTCCATGTCGATTTTTGACTTTGTAACCACATTTCCCCCTTTAAGTGGTTGAATTTTCAAAAACCCTGAAATACGTATTTACTTATTTATTGTCAATAGTACTTCTGTGAAGTTTCGAATAAAATAGTCTAACTAATCTTGTTTCCCCATACAAACTTTGGACCCCCATTTCACCCCCTTAGGGGGTGAATTTTGAAAAACCCCTTCTTAGTGGATACTAACGTTATAAAAACTACCTATTGTGAAAAATTCAGCTCTCTAGGTCCAACGGTTTGGGCTGGGCGTTGATTTAAGTGAGTCAGTCAATCAGGGGCCTGTACCATCGTACAATTTTGTCGAATTGTACACTTGTAAAGTTTTGTGGTATAGGGGCCGACTTTCACGTTTATACAGATAAATGGAGAAAAGTTGTTTGAAATGTATTTGTTTTTTGTTTTCAGAGAAGCCGCTGCCGCCCCAGCTCCAGCAGGAGGCGGTACGTTTAACAATATTTTAATAATATTTTATGTCACACCTGGTCATAAAGTGGCCATTATCGCACGCTCCGCGCGCGAAAAAACCCACTTCCTGGCCAGGGGGTGACATAAAATTTTGTACTTACCACGGGCGATAATAAAGAAAGCCTCAGATCGCATATTTATCGCCCTTGCCTTCGGCTCGGGCGTAAAATACCTGCGATCTGAGACATTCTTTGTTTTATCGCCCTTGGTAAGTAATGTACTAATACCTTACAACTTACGAAACATTCTCAATACCGTAAAATGGGGTAAGTAGGGATTGCGAGGACAGTTGGGTCATGAATGGTGAGAGTAGGGGTGAGCTGGTTTTTATAGGCTACTGCTACGTAACTTATAAATTCTAATTACAAATCAGACTATTGTAATATTGATAATCCCAAAGTGTCGATCCAACAATTTTCCTTACTCACCTTAGTATGAAATCCCACCTCACCCCAATCTACCTGGACTACGGGGTGAGGTGGGATTTCCAACTTTTTGTGTTTATCGTTAAAGTAATTAACACAAAATCATAAAAAAAGTAAAATACAAACAACCGGAACTCTTTTTTTGTAAATAAATGAATGTGCCACATACAAAAATAAACTTTTATCCGGGTTTGAACTTCGGTTTTGTGCCTAGCATAAGCATTGTTTAGGTTAAGGCGACTTCCTGATTTGTCAGTGCGGACTGCGGAGGCGGTACGATAATGGTACGATATGAGAAAACTGTCAAATGTCAGTGTCAACTGTTAGTTAACTCAGTACAACTTTTTACTACGTCCCTACATTTAAATGTGTGCTTCCTGATCGCGGGATGTGCGGTAGCGGGACGATACGAAGGCAGTACTGGTCCACTTCTGCGCATTATAGAGCAGGAACAGAATTGGAAAAGGCGTCTCTAAAAAATGCAAGCGGCAAATCATGTAACAGTTGGGGTGACAACGTTATCAGAGGGTTTGGACCCTGCAGAATACGGATCTGCCTGTCGCCATCTCGAAATTTGAGCCGGAAGTACGGTATACCGGAAAAGGTTCAGCCCATACAAAAATTTTCGTAGTACATTTAGTAAATCTTTGCTCTGGTACTTTAAAAGAGGTCCGATTGATATGGTTTTTTGGTATGTTGTAAAGGACAATATTACCCAAAGTAACCTAAAATTTTCGGCCCTCCAGCGCCATAACTTTGGCCGCCATCTTGGAAAACGTGTGACTTTTTTCAGTTTTTGCTTATACTGTCATCAAAGTTCATTCGAGTGCTAAACTAGTTCTGCAATATTGTAGAATACAATATTTGCTAAAACTTTTGGGTACAAAAAAAATTCCATGACCCCTAGGGACGAAGATATGACAGGAGATATCATTAAAAATTGCCACTTTTTTCTAGTTTTCCTCTCATATCTACATTTTAAGTGCATTTTAGCGCTAACTATAGTTCGGAAATATTGTAGACCACAAAATTAGCTACAACTTTTGTATTGAAATATTTTTTCCACGATCATCAGGAAAGAAGGTACTATGTCATCTATGGGGTACTACCGTCGAAATTTGCTACTTTTCCAGTTTTCTTCCCATATTTAGGTTTGAGTGCAATGAATCGCAATCTGTAGGGGATCTATGATGGTCGAGTGATAGCGTGATAGAGGACAAGATAAAGCATCTGTCACTTTCCGATCTATACCACTTCAATCCCTCAGAAGACAAAATCGTCTGTTTCCACGATACCTAGAAGATCGTAGGTACTTTGAATTTGCATATAATTTTGTCTTCTGTAACATTGCTGACCGAGAAATGCAATAAAACGCAAATATGGGAAGAAACCTGGCACAGTAGTAAATATCGACGGTAGTACCCCATAGATGACTTCGTACCTTCTTTCCTGATGATCGTGGAAAAAATATTTCAATACAAAAGTTGTAGAAAATTTTGTAATCAACAATATTGCCGAACTATAGTTAGCGCTAAAATGCACTTTAAACGTAAACATGAGAGGAAAACTAGAAAAAAGTGGCAATTTATAATGATATCTCCTGTCGTATTCTTCGTCTCTAGGGGTCATGGAA
Source organism: Cenopis cana (assembly GCA_951800055.1). NCBI lineage: Eukaryota > Metazoa > Arthropoda > Insecta > Lepidoptera > Tortricidae > Cenopis > Cenopis cana. Next base: position 1,019,702 of record OX637498.1, on the reverse strand, counting down.
AAAATCTTTGTAGCCAAAAGTTTTAGCAAATTTTGTGTTTTACAATAATGCCAAACCATGTTTAGCACGAAAATGAACTATAACGACAGTACAAGCAAAAACCTGAAAAAAGTGACAGATTTTCCAAGATGGCGGAGAAAGACGTGGAGCTGGAATGTCAAAATTTTCGGGATACGATGACAAATATTGTTCTTTACGGCATATCAAAAATCCATAACAGTTGGACCATAGTTAGAGTACCGGAACAACGATTTACCAAATGTACAACGAAAAAATTTGTATGGGCTGCACCTTTTCTGATATAACATTCTTCCGGCTCAAATTTGGAGATGGAGACAGGCAGATAGATACGTATTCTGCAGGGTCTAAACCCTCTGATAACGTTGTCACCCCAACTGTTACACGATTTGCTTCTTGTATTCTACTTCTTCAAAAATGGGCCTACCTACTCTATTATATATGTAATACTGACAGTATTCCGTCAAGTTAGAATCTTTGCGACGTCAGAAAGTTTACGTCAAAGAAAAAAAAACACATATCGATCCCGCCCCGCCAAGTCAGAAAGTCGACATATTTAATAGAGTTTACGGTTACGCCAGATGGCAGAAGAGGCATTCAGTTTAAGATAAGTTATGCTTTACGTGCGTGTATGTGCTAATGACCTGGTTAAGGTCTGATGATGATAATGATGATTCAGATGCTCTTCGTAACTGCTGTTATTTTAATACTGTAGCTCTATAAGTTTTTTCGAAACATTAACTAATTCGAAAGCGTTTGCGTTTTGTCTCAAAATGTATTAAAACACTCTCACCGAGTTTGAAATACGCGCGTTCATCGGTTAGCAACAAATGTTATATTCGCTGTTTTAGTTTCCACTAGTGACCACCAGAGGCGCTGTTCACGTTTTCATACCACTTTCATACATTTTGAGACAAAACGCAAACGCGTTCGAATTAGTTAATGTTTCGAAAAAACTTATACTAGAGCTACTGTGCGTCTAACTCAAATGTTAATATTATTAATTTTACAGACGCCAATCAGCAAGACACGCCACCACCGGGTATGTTGCTATATTATAATTATCAATAAGTTTGTGTTAAAGAATGAATGAATGAATGAATGAATGAATGAATGAATGAATGAGTATTATCCTTTCCTTTTTCCATTTTAATCTCGTCATAGTATGAGTATTATCCGTATATAGTATGAGTATGAGTAGTATGGCGGCTTGACCCGAATGAATGAATGAATGAATGAATGAAAGTTTATTCACAGGAATATATGGTAACAGTTGATGTTATTTAAAATATACATTGTGACCTCGAGGCATGTGAAAATATTTTTATGTCACACCTAGCCATAAAGTGGCCATTATCGCACGCTCCGCGCGCGAAAAAACTCACTTCCTGGCCAGGGGGTGACATAAAATTTTGTACTTACCACGGGCGATAATAAAAAAAACCTCAGATCGCATATTTATCGCCCTTGCCTTCGGCTCGGGCGCTAAAATACCTGCGATCTGAGACATTCTTTGTTTTATCGTCCTTGGTAAGTAATGTACTATTTCATTGCATGACTAACAGGTCAAAGATTAAATTTTTGGTACTTACTAGCTTTTATTATTTACACGAGTGCCCAAAAAAGGTACTTTACCACACAATATCAAAATATTAGGTGCCCCTACTGCAAACCTAATTTTTTTTTTAATTCTTTATTTTAATAAATAAAAATAAAAATAAAAATATTTTATTTGAGCAAATAAAAGTGCAAATTTTGAAACTTGTTTGTTGTATTCAGTGCAGTCGTGTTTTAATATACAATATTTTACATTATAAATTATAGGTATGTCAATTTCCAAGAATCTCTATTGTGGTTGACCTGGTATGACCTGGTTAAGGTCGCGGGGGTCCGCTGGACGCGGGCGGCCCATGGCCGATCCTTGCGGCGCTCTCTCATGGGACGCCTATGTCCAGCAGTGGACGTGTTTCGGTTGATGATGATAATGATGATGATGCTCTTCGTAACTGCTGTTATTTATACTGTGCGAATAACTCAAATGTTAATATTATTAATTTTACAGACGCCAATAACCAAGACACGCCACCACCGGGTATGTTGCTAATATTCTAATTATCAATAAGTTCCATACAAACTCTATGCAAGTTTTATTCATCGGTTTTGGCACTCCCGCATATATATATTGTTAATATTGGATATTGAAATTGGCTATTAAAAAAAATATTGGATATAGTTACGAAGAAAGTCAAACAAAAAAAATTTAAAAAAATATTTTTTTTTTCTTGAGGTTCTGGATAACAGAAAAATAAGCATACTGACCAAAAATCATAAGTGTAATGCAAACACAAGCAAAGAAAAACTTGCACAAAGTTTGTATGGAGAGTGCTTGCCTCTGCAGGCGCCTTAAAGATTTAATTTATGGTACTTACTAGCTTTTATTATTTACACACTTATACTTGCACTAACGGTATTCCCTTGGTTTGCCTAAAATCTTTTTGCCTAATTTCAGTTTGTATAACAACTTTTTGTATAATGAATTGTTTGTCGAATATCGATTTGTATAATTTCATTTTGCATAATAATCAGTTAATCGAAAAACGTTTTGCCTAAATGTCTATTTGCATAACTTTTGTTTTGTCTAATATCATTTCACTTAAAGATCAGTTGGTCGATTCTTATTTTAACTAATCATCATATAGTCGAATAACGTTTTGACTAATTGTTTTTTTGTCTAATACTGAATAATCATAATTTTTACTTATTAAAAAGACACAAAAACACAAAAATGGTCTATGATGGTCGTGTGATGGCGTGATAAACGGCAAGATTCCATGCATGTCTTTCAGATGGGTATTGCCAAAGTTCGGTTAGGGTTCACAACAAACTTAGCTACCGGGCGGGCGAGCGAAGCGAGCGAGCATAACCTTCCGGAGCGAAACCGACTCTGTTAGGTTAGATTCAGAAGACTAAGGCGGGAGCGAAGTGAAGCGAAGCTCCCGCCTTAGTCTTCTGGTGTTAGGTATTTTTTTTTATGTGCCTTGAAAAATCATGCTTGCTTGCTCGTTTGCATGCATGAATGTGTACTTGCTTGCTTGCATGCATGCATGCTTGCTTGCTTGTTTCCATGCCTGCTTGCTTGTTTGCTTGCTTGCTTGCATGCATGCGTGCTTTTTTAGGTTTAGGTTAGGTTAAAATAAGGCTTAACAATGATTAAAAAACTAAATTATACGAAATGTACGTTAGACGAAATGTAAGTTAGACGAAACGTAAGTTAGACGAAAAAAAAATATGTCAATCAAACATTATACAAAATAAAATTATACAAACTGAATATTAGGTGAATTAAAATTCGACAAAACAAAATTATGTGTATTAATGTTTATACAAAATGAAATTCGGTCAAACAAAAATTAGGCAAAGTGAACTGTTATGCCAAGTAATTTTAGATGAACCGAAATTAGGCAAACTGAAATTAGGCAAAAGGTTTTTAGGCAAATCAAGGGTAAACCTGCACTAACACTATATAGTACATTACTTACCAAGGGCAATATCTCAGATCGCAGGCATTTTACGCCCGAGCCGAAGGCAAGGGCGATAAATATGCGATCTGAGGCTTTCTTTATTATCGCCCGTGGTAAGTACAACATTTTAGGCCCCCCCCCCTGGCCAGGAAGTGGGTTTTTTCGCGCGCGGAGCGTGCGATAATGGCCACTTTATGGCCAGGTGTGACATAAATATAAAATTATAGTATTTCACTTGTTTCACTTCACTTTTCACCACTTATGTATTTCCACTATTCCTCTTCTATTAGTTAGTTAATTAAAAAGCCGGCCTTATGGGCAGCCTTCCACAGGGGTCAGAGGGGAGATTTATATTAGTTTTAATTTAGTTATAGTTTAGTTTTAAATAAAATATTATACTACCTACGTAACATAAATGTTAATTAAAATCACTAGGTATATTTTATAATTGATATTTTTTCCCACCAGCCGATGCAACTACAGCAGAAGGGCCTCCAACTGATCCTCGTAAGTACTTTAATCCTTATTTTAATTATTTTATGGGTCTGATCATATCATCATCCTCCTAGCGTTATCCCAGTACAGTTGCATCCTGAAGGATGCCTGGGGTCCGCTACCTAATCCCAAGATTTGGCGTAGGCACTAGTTTTTACGGAAGCGACTGCCATCTGACCTTCCAACCCGAGGGGAAACTAGACCTTATTAGGATTAGGCTTGATTACTACTAGGGCAACTTGACTAAATATCAAGCCGCCCGAAGCAGTGTTTAGGTTAAGGCGACTTCCTGATTTGTCGGTGCGGAGGCGGTACGATATGAGAAAACTATGGGTCTGATCATATCATTCGATGAAAAAACTGGTCAAGTGCGTACAGGCTACTACTTACACTCCATCACCTATGACGAGTTAGTACATCGTTCTCTCTGTTGCACTTTTGTGTGCATATGATAGGGACAAAAGAATGCCGATGAGGGCTACCGTTTTGTGCTCACCAGTTGGCGCCACTGCGCACCAAGTCCAGCTGTCAAAGTTTGTTATTGGTTATGGAGGAGTTTATCGAAAAAAAAAAAATTTTTTCGAACATCCAGTATTGTAGCGAGGTCCCGTTTTGTTCGGAAAAAAATAAAGCATAAGTTTACGAATGATAAAATTGTCTCAAAGCACTGAAATTCGTTGACCCGTAACTCATATTCGCCTTAATCGATCTAAGGTATTGCAAAATAGTCCCACAAACTATGAAACTTTGACATTTCGGAGGACTGACATCACACTAGCGCCTCTAGCGGCGAATTGAATGATTCGTGGCCATTCTGTTTGTATACTATTCTGTGGCTACGGCTAAACTCACCTCCGCGGTGTCTAGATGCGCTATCGCGCTAGGAATGAAAGCACGTGCTATTTATTATTTCTATTCTTATAGCCTGACTGTGACCTTAGGCGGAGTACGTAGTTGGACAGTTGCCGGAGGAAAATCCAGGGGAAACCTTCGAAACGACCACGTTTTAAACATTTGGAATACCCTAAGATTTTGCGCTCCAGGGAAATTGGTTGAGCGGTTCCAACCTCTCCTCCCAATCTGAGGTGTCAGTGGAATCGAGCTACTGGGAGTTTTGTTGGGCGCATTTGCTGCCAAACATCGGTTTTGTAAGACATATAACATTGTGGCACGTAAGAACTATTATTTAGTGTGTGACTATTGTCAGCTTTACCAGCACAACATGCATTCCGTATCTACTCGCGCGCGAGATAAGCTACCTGTCACTTTTTGACAGCATTAATCAGACAGTGACAGGTAGCCTATCTCGCTCGCGAGTAGAAACGAGATGCATGTTATGCTAGCCCCCCTGATCTGTGTGTAGAATGTTGGAATCACGTTTGTCAGCATCGAATCGCATTTTATAAATGAGAAACTATGTATATGACTTCATAATACCTGTGTATAATATGTACATACACTCACGAGCAAAAATAACGCGTACACTTTGTATTGAATTTCCATAGAAAGTGTAAGTAGATAGGTACTCGTTATTTTTGCTAAAAAAGAAGCGTAGGTACGCAACAACTTTCTTTATTTTATTTCATTGAAATTTATTTACGGAGGCTTATTTTAGTCTACAGATGGGCATTGGGCACTGGGACTAGGTAGATAAATTTAATAAAAACGTTTAATTTTTTTTCAGCGCCGGCGAGTAGACGCAAGGGTTAAATTATCGCCATTTTTCTTTTCACTGCATTCGTCTTTGTCACACACGTTACGAAATAAACTATTTAGAAATAATTTTACGCTGTTTTTCTCAATTACCTTCCATACCTACTCATCAAATATGGGCGTATACGAGGCCATTTTAGTAGATCCATGGTCTAAAAAAACAAGGTCTGACCAAGAAAGTTTAGATAAATCGGAGGTTGCGTGCGGAACATTCGTTTGAAGAAAATATGGCCGTGAATGACGTCACTGTTGTATTGCATCTCTTTCATTACATCCATTTTATATTATAATGAAAGAGATGCAATATAACAGTGACGTAATTCAAGACCATATTTTGGTGGTTGGTTAAGGTGCTATCGTAAGATTCGTAAGTATTTGTTAGTTAGACAGTGCACTTTCTGTGCGCAACATTCGATTAATGTCGTCAATATACACACTAGGTACTTCAATATTGCGTGACTGAAGTGTACTTACATGTTTAACATTAACACGTACTTAGTTACGATAGTGGCGTCCGCAAAATAGTTAAGTAATGATCTAAACATTCTAAACTAAACCTTTTTTATACAACGAGTTGTAGTGGGACTGGGCTGGTCATGTCTGCCGCATGCCGAACGAGCTGTGGGCCAAGATCGCCACTGACTGGCAGCCCGACAGCTCGCAACGGAGACGAGGCAGACCTCGCCGGCGATGGCTGAATGAGTATTGGTGACTCCTTTCTAAAGGAGTGGCCGGAGGCTGCTCAGGAGAACTTAGAACGGAGGGGGGAGACCTTTGCCCAGCAGTGGGACACAACAGGTTCCCATAAATAATAAAAAAAATTGCTGACCGTACTGTTCAATTGCAAAATTACTCACATCTCTTCAATCCTAATACAATTACAGTTACAAGAAAAGTTAATAACGATTACTGGCGAGAAAATCTATGAATTAGACAATTAGTTTCGTTTTGATACTCACAGGGGAGGTCGAGATGTTTTTATTATTACTATTATGTAAGTAACTAGACGTCTAATAATGATAATAAATAACGACTGTTTATGAAGTGCCATATTTGGCACTAATTAAAATACAGGCGAGGCAGAGATGTTCTTATTATTATTATGTAAGTAACTAGATATCTAATAGTCATATTGAATAGTGACTATTAGATGTGATCTGTGTTAGACTGTTAGTGTTTATGTCGATAGAGTGCCATATTTGGCACTAATTAAAATGTTTGTTTCACCTACTTTACTATATTCCTACTTCCTACTAATATTAGGTACTCGATTGGCGGGGGCACTGCCGTGCCCCCCGATAAATGCGAAAGTTAGTGTGTTTGTGAGGATGTTTTTGACTCAATCACGCAAAAACGGCTGAACGGATTATGACGAAACTTGGTATACAGCTAGTTTATAGCCTGGATTAACATATAGGATACTTTTTATCCCTAAAATCATCCCTCATTGAAGTACAAGATCACGCGGACGAAGTCGCGGGCAAGTTAGTAATAAATATTATAAGGAGTAACGTCGCAGTTCTTCCCAGGACTCGCTAGGTATGTTTAGAGTGAGGGACAGACGTAATGAGGGTCTCTTTGCTGTCGACACGAAAAATTCTCAAATCAATAAAGAGTCGGCGTGATATAGAATTCAGAAAGTTTTCACACTTCTTGGACACCCGGTTAATGACTGTGTACAATAGTGTACAGTATACTACAACTACATAAACTAACAATGTTCCATATAGGGAACCATTCCCTTAAGCCTTTAATCGCCCAACATCAAAAAAGCTAGTTGCAATTTTAAACTGTCAAAAATTAATAATGTGTCACTCACACCATCACTTTGCCTCTTATGTCAGACGATGGCGGTTTAAGGGTTAACAGTAAACACTAGATTATTTATTGTTTGTTGCTGCCAAATGAATGGCGCTTGCGTTCTGAACAGTATATTTATTGTTTAGTTTAGTTAGTTATAGTTTTCGCAATCAAGGACCACTAACTGCTAGTTATGATTCCACTGTGGTCGAATATTCAATATACGTAAATGGATTAAACAGCTACTTTTTTTATTCAATACATAGGCATGCCTCACATCGCTTATACAGAAACCAGCGTCCAAACAGAACCAACAATAACCCAGACAAGTCCAGATGATAAAAGGGTATCTGGAGATGCATCGCATTATAACAGCACTGTTTCTTCAGTAACAACAAGTCAAACACATGACACACAAACGGACAAACATAATTTACAAGCAATTAATGGTAAAGGAGATCTGAAAATATCTTTCAGTGAAAATACTACCGATTTGATAAAACAATTGAAGGATTCGATTGAAAAGTTAATAGCGTATTTAGATACTACAAGATTACCACCAAAACTCAACAATCCTATGCCAAGTCACCGTGTTTTTCCGGGTGGTATTTTAGATGTAATTCCAGGATTTCTCAGAAATAAAAGAAGTGTAGAAAATATGTCAGACAATCTATCTAACAATAGCATTCATGAACCAACTAAGCAAACTGAAGTTGAAAATACCACTCAGGTAAATAACAATGTGACTGAAGTTAAAGCGGATGCTGTTAATGAGACAGAAGAGTTGGTAAAAAATGAAAATGATACAGATGAATGGTTGGTTAACAATTCAAACAATACTAGGGAAGAACATAACCATACAGAAATCTTTAATGGTAGACGAAGCTTCAATTCAGATATGGAAATAGCTAAAGTTATACGTAACAGACTTTTATCCTATGTCAATGAACACATTAACGACACTATGGTTAAAATTATTGCGCTGAAGGACATTAAAAACTCTTACGGCACAGATAACGCCTTTAACATAGGATATATAATGGCTAATGTAGATTTAATCGATGTGAACTTGAAGAAACTGAAAGACAGTATAGAAAAGAGTCGCCACGAATGGGCAGAGGCACATATTTTAGATGTCTTTGATAAAATCAAATTTACAAATCAAGTAGTTACAAGTCTGATGACAGCTTTGAAATCAATTTTCGGTAACATATCGAGTCAAAGGGTAATTGAAAATGCATATTAACGTTTTCTGGATACTTAGAAAGCTGACCTAATGCGGAGAATTCATTAGAATAAAAATTCAATAATGCAGCCTGTTTAACCACAGAAAATTTTATCGACCTGCGTAAATTCCACGTTTAGCACGTAGATCAATTGTAATTGGCAACGACTTTCCCAGGAACTTTGTAATAAGGTAAAAAATAAATAAAACGACATATATCCAACTGGTAAGTTTTATTTGTAACTAAAATACATTACTCTAAAAATCATTAATCTTATTAGTTAATTTAACAAGTATAGAAATCCGACCACATACTTATATCAAATGGGAAATGCCAATACGTAATAAAATCTATTACATACTACAAAATAAAAATAATTAATAATAATAACATTATTAGTTCCACATTTGGTACAAACGTCCAACTAATTTAATGCTTGAATTACTACACGTAACGGTCTTGGGTCTAATTTTAACACATAATTATTAGGTAAGTAGTAGTAAAATATAGATTATCGATCATTCAATTTACGTGGATTCGTCCCACCCACTCCTCAAGTCCTTATTGCTCAGCCTAACCACACTCTATATACGCTTGCGACTAATAAGGACGGAAAAGCTCCTATGCGCCGCGCTTAAAAACATGTTTATGTCACACCTAGCCATTAAGTGGCCATTATCGCACGCTCCGCGCGCGAAAAAACCCACTTCCTGGCCAGGGGGTGACATAAAATTTTGTACTTACCAAGGGCGATAATAAAGAAAGCTTCAGATCGCATATTTATCGCCCTTGCCTTCGGCTCGGGCGTAAAATACCTGCGATCTGAGACATTCTTTGTTTTATCGCCATTGGTAAGTTATGTACTATTAAAGCTTATCGCGTTAGACCCGTTAAAACAAACCTTTTAAGTACGACATACTTAATTCGGGCCGGTAATTGTTTGTTTGACACAGTCTCGTATCAAACCGATTGCGTCAGGCAAAAAACTGTAATGACAGACACAATTGAGACGGTCATATACAAATTCAAATATGTATATGACCATCTCGTTCGGTAGTGTTATATCAAAATATAAACAACAAATCGAGTTTTATGTCGAGCCTGGTTAGTCTGAGCCACATTGCTGAAATTGTTTTGTGCCATAGGTAAAAGGGGGTAGATAGGACGATCTGTATCGATAATATTATTGTGATGAACATTCACTGGGAAGGCTTATCCCCATCATGGCCAAGCGTAATGGACTGCCAAGTAAAGTCAAAGGTTTTTTATTAAACCTGACTATGGATTTATAGACCGGGCCTAATAAAGCGATAGGAGTGCGCAATTGGAGAGTGACCAGCAAAAATCCAGGGAAACCCTCCGACACGACCACGCAGGCGGTTTCAACACTGGAATACTCTAAGAGAAAGTCAAAGGGGTCGAGTTTGCGGACCAGCACGATGCGATGTTGGTTTTTTCGTCCACCGTGCAGTTTGTAACTTTCTAGACGGCCCTTAGTCACGTGGCGGACTGCATGATAAACTGTTACGCTCTCCCGTGAGGATGCCTCTTATTAAATCCTCACTGGGCTTTACAAGATAAAAGTCTGCGGTCAGAAAATTTTGCTTAAACCTAAGTAAACACCTTAGCCTCTTTACAACAGTCAAATACTTAAAAATACAAAAATATAGCATAGACAATTTATAATTGTCTCCTCTGAACCACTGTACATTGTAATTACAAATAGATTCAACTTTAAAACACTGTATTCTATAAAGAACTTTAAAATAAAACTGGCTCAGGGAAAATGATTAAGTTTCATCAACTTATGTACCTAAATGCAAGAAATTTTATAGTTATTTCTATAAACTTACCGATCTTACTATTAATTTGAGCACAATCTTACATCTAATAGCACATATCTTGTACTTTCTTGTTTACTAAATGTGTCTATTCTCATGTAAAAGGTTCGTCTCTGTAAATGTCAATAAGGTCGATTTTTCATTGAGCTAGTAAGGAAATGTCGCCTTATTGAAAGATGCCGTTTTCCTATAAAATGACACAAATATTTATTTAATATCATAGTCGTACTATCAGCATCACAGTTGACTAAAGGCCCATTTCCACGGTACAAGGACTCGCATACGATTTTCATTACATCGCGGGGTCTGATCGACTTCGCCTTAACTCGGTAGCCAACAGCCCGCAATGTAATAAAAATTGCATGCAACTTCTTGCACTATGTAAATCGGTTTTAACCATCCGTGAACCTTCTAAACACGAGAGAAGGTCTGCCAAAGGTTAGTTAACTATGATGCTGATAATACCATTTGTCGATACATATCAAAACTTATTAACACAAATTTGGCATACTAAAAATTCAGTCAATATTAAATTCAAGCTTTAAACCCAAAAAATACAATCTTGCGTGGGTTTAAAAAATGATATGGGTCGACACTATTAATAAAATAGAATAACATCTTCATTTATTTTACGTAAAATTGATCTAAATGACTTAGCGTATCGCACTTTACGATCATTGTGACAAAATTGGAACAACACTTTGTTCGAATGCTGGATTAAGCTTTGAGTATAATTATTTGCTATTTGAGTAAGTACCTATTAAATATTATTTTTATTTCTAGACTCTATTGGAAGCTTGAGATTTCCTCACAGGTTGCAGAATGCTGTCAAGCACGACCGTCGCTGGGTTTGCGTTACTACACCTGTAGAATAAGACATTTACGTTTGATTAATATTCCAAACAAAGAAATACATAACCATTTATTAACAAAAAATTTGCAAATACCAAACAAAAAGTTACAATGACACCCATACTAGGTACTTAAAGCTTACAGTACAGATTTCCCAAACGAAAAAATCTTAAAAACTTCATATGACTTTAAAATAAAATAAAAATTATCAGAGCCCGTTAGGTTAGGTTCAGACAAAAAAAGAGATATGGGAAATAAAACTTAAACGACATGAATCATATGCAACGCCACATGTAACACAAATACACTTTGTCAAAATATGTAGTTCCATATTTGGCTCAAGTTATCCCAGCAAGAAAAAAAATATAAATACATAAGTGCGAGTCGGACTCGCGCACGAAGGGTTCCGTACCATTGTCTATAAAAACGCCAAAAAATACTTGTCTGTTGTATGGGAGCCTGAAATATTTATTGAATTCTGCTTTTTAGTATTTGTTATAGCGGCAACAGAAATACATCATCTGTGAACATTTCAACTGTCTACCTATCATGGTTCATGAGATACAGCCTGGTGACAGACGGATAGACGGACGGACAGCGGAGTCTTAGTAATAGGGTCCCGTTTTACCCTTTGGATACGGAACCCTAAAAAGGGATATGGGGAATAAAACTTTAGCGACATGAATCATATGCAACGCCACATGTCGTAACACAAATACACTTTGTCATAATATGTAGTTCCATATTTGACTCAAGTTTTCCATGAAGCTAAAAAACAAATGCAATTATTTAAATTAAAAAATTATATTTATATACCGAGTGTGATAATCGTTACCTGGGGAACATATCATTGCATCGCAGCTCAGTCCAGCCTGTCAGCGCTTCGTACACCATCGTATCGAGCGCTTTGTCAGCCGGCAGCTCGCCCGTTAGCATGCGGAGAGCGATCCTGTAACACGCATCTTTAATGAGGATTTTTGATTGTGTCCACAGATACAGTGCCCGCCACTTGAATAGCCTCACTCACCTAAATTAATATTTCACATAGTAATATAAAAAGGAGATATACATTAAACATAAAATATGAAATAAAACTGGAAGCCTTGTTTGTTATAAATAAAATATTTATTGTTAGCTTATCAAAATTTCAGAAATAACGTGAAAACAAATAATTGCCCCTTCCACTTGAATAGCCTCACATGCTAAAAGATACTGTTTAGTTATTAAAACTCTTTAGTTTAGTGTTTTGTATACCTTCCGTTAGACCTTATTAATTTGAAAATACGATTAGGTAGTTATTCATATAAAGAATGTATGTAATTAACGTCCACAAAATCCCAAACAGTGTAAATGCTTGAATCAGTTCTTCTTTATTACTAAACTGTCTTCCGTTGTAATAAACTTGACGAGACAGCCAACCCCAGGCATTTTCTATGATGTTGAGTTCAAGGGACAAGGATGGCCAGTCTAAAACTTCAATCTGGTTTTCTTCAAACCACTTTGTAACTATGGCTGATGTGTGTATGGGGAGCATTATCATGCTAGAAAAATATTTTTTTCTACCTATTACTTTTGGGTGAATATCATATTTCGTGTTTTGCACTTGTCCACCCATGTTAACTTTATGAATTTTTAACTACAAGAGTCCAGATTTTTTTTGAGTGAAGATCATTCAAGAAAGCTACATTGCCATCAAATATTATGTCAAATTTCTATACGGAAAGTGAAATTAAAAATTTTTGAAACTCAAAAACCTAAGCTCTTTGGCGCGTCCACCACTGTGTTTCATTATTGTAACTCTATAAACTTTATTTATTTTTGCCAAAATTACGTCCGTAACGGTTTTACCTGTATTTATGAATGTTAAATTACGCCATATTAAGCCGCAATATTTTTTAAATAATTTAATAAAAAGTTATCAACAATTTAATTTTGTCCATCCAAAAAACGCCTAATTTCTTTGGCGTAAATGTTCAGACTGGCATAACGTTATATTTGTATCTACGCAATCCTCACCTCGTGTCCCTACTCCCTTTTGTTCCCAACTAACGCCTGATGGGTACAAAACTATGTCAAATGAAACGTGTTTCTGGAGAATAATTTTTATATCGCTCATCACGGACTTTTTTCCGGCGAGTGACTAATTTCTTCGGTATTCGATTTTACGGTTAAATATGTATTTATATTTTTTATACTTTTTTAGTGCGTGTGTGTTGCGATTATCTGCATCTGTAGTTATAATAAGAAATTATACGTTAAACACCCAAGAAGAAAAAAAATATTTAATATCGATTTCTAACTTCTTTGGCGCTAATTTCTTTGGATTTCTTTGGCATATAGCTCCAAAGAAATTAGATTATGTCCAAAGAAGTTAGAAAATGGTTGAGAATGCCCAAAAATTTATTCGAAATTCGTTATATTTTTGAATTTCATTGTTCTATTTAGGATTTGAATTGGTTCCGAATACGTTCTAAATATATTACTAGTACCAAATAAATGAGTCAGGTCCTTGTTTGATCAACAATTCAAAATCAAGAAAAATAATGTTATTATACTCAAAACATACTCAAAAGATTAAAAGCTGATCAAATGCACACACAGTAAAAACTGTTCTAACTTTACTGCGGTTTATAATGCCATAGCTTTATGTTACGTGATTGAGTTGGTTTAAGTCTTGGTCACAAATTAATACACTAAAATGGCATGACAAAAAAGAAATCAGCCATTAAAATTAAAGATTTTGTTATATTTGTAATTTACAGTGCACAGTACATTGGTTGTTTACAATATAAGAATAAAAATGTTTAAGAAATTAGTAGAAAAATAAAATAATTTTAAGATTGTTAAATCTATGTAATAGAACAAATCTGACATTTTGTAAGCACTGTAAGCAGATATATGTTTGAATAGAGTTAGTAAAGCTGTTTTATTTCATTACTTAATATACAAAACCTATTTGGATTTGAAGAGTAGCTAATTTATCTGGCGTTATATTCTAATTTCTTTGGAGTGATTCTGGTGCATTCCTAATTTGTTTGGCATATTTTCTAATTTCTTTGGACCTATCCTAATTTCTTTGGCAATCAAATTTTCAAATTGCTAAAACTTAAGAAATATAGTAGAAATTGAAGGCAGAATAATATATTACTACATAGATTTAAGTCCTTAATAAGGCATGTTATTCCATTTGGCTAAAATCTCAAAAAAAAAATGCGCCACAGAAATTAGAAAATTTCAAGCTAAATTTGATATTCACCCTTTTCTGATCTTACTTTTTGTTTCTTTTAATAAATTTTAATGCTTTTCAGCATTTAGTCTTCCGTCTACCACAATTAAATCAACAGTACCATAGTAAGAGATTGCCCTCCAAACCATCACCGAACCGAGAGTTGAGTAATGACGTGATAGTACTTGCGGTTCTTTCCTTAGGTCGTGAAAATAATATTTAAATCAATCTGGACCATCTAGATAAAACTTTATCTCGTCACTAAAAACCACATTTCGCCACTCAGTTCTCTAGCACATATACTTTTTAGCAAAAGACAGTCGAGCCGCCCCATATTGTTCTCTCAACGGAGGTTTACTCATATCATTTTTCGTTTGAGGTAAGATGATGTTCTAATAATCCGTCTAACTGTAGAGGGAGATGCTCTAGTATTTATTTCAGTAGCTATTTGCCTGGCGGTCTTGGTGGAATTTGAAGCAGAGCGCAAGATAAGACGACGTTCACGATCCGTAGTGGCAAATTTTGTGCGTCCTTTATACTGGTGGCCGTAGTTTTGCTTATTTTTAACATAATTATTAATAACTTTTGGGCTGCGACCTATTTTTTTAGCTATCTCACGGTGGGATAATTTTTGAGTTAAATAAAAATTATTTTTTCAATTTCTAAACTCGTAAGTTTTTTACCAAGTCCCAAAAACACTTTTTTTATCGCGATATTGCAGGTACTTAATAGAATTCCATCTGTATTATCTAATAATAATAAAATAAATTTTAAACCGAAATTCAAAAGCACGGTTTGAACGATTATATTAAACTGAGGCTATTCATGTGGACGGCCCGTATTAGCTCTTGGGTCTACGACATTTCGCACGCAGACAAGTTCGGACTTGTTCATGTGTCGTTCGATAGACGTCAGGGCGTACAATTCAAATTTAAGATATATTGATACAGATTGTCACGTATAAATTATAATACTCATAATATATAGGTGAGGCTATTTAAGTGGTTGGCACTGTATATAAATACAAGAGATGGGAGTTGTAGGCGTGGCACATGTCGCCATTTCCTGATCGTGTGATCACGATTTGTTCGGAGACTTGATTCGTCGTGTCAGTCGCCGGCCATCGATTGCGCAGTAAACAACTCGGTTTTTGTGGGTAAAATGCCGGTTTGTGCAGTTATAACGTGCAGAAATCGAAGCAATATTGTTAATTCAAGTAATAGCGGAGTCACTTATCACAGGTAACCCTTTTTTTAATACTTTTTAACTAAAAACGAGTAAATAATTAAGTGTGGCAATAAAACTGATATTTCTATTATAATGTTATTCATTGCCCGTTTTGTATATTGCCACCTTAGACGTTCACGTAACTAACGCGCAATGGGTAGCAAGTTTGCCGATCGACACAATGTTGTCGCAGTGTCTTAGTTAGTGGCACGATTTACGATGGTAGGTGGGGCGCACTAGTGCGGTACATAAGCGATCATTCTATCGATAGTTTTAGTGGTTTGTAATTTTATTTCTTGCAGTTCCCGTTTCGGGATATTGAGGTCTGTCTCGCGTACCTTGTCCACTGCTAGACGTAGGCGGCTCCCCATTTATATTTATGTATTCAATTTATTACACTATTACTTATTATACTATATTCTTCTTTCACTTAAGTTAGGGTTTCTACAATAAGTTTATAAAACTATTGTATATAAATACACATTTATATTGTATACATCATATAAAAAAATGGACAAATGCAGTCGAACTCGCTTACAAAGTTCCATACAAATTTTTAGTAACGTATTGTGGGGTCTCTACTTGCTAAAGGTGATCATTATTGAAAGCCACTTATACAGTTATTTATTATGAGAATACACATTATGTAAACAATGATTGCGGTATTCGCGGTGTTTACCCTGGAGCTCGCGAGAGCATCGGATCTAGGGGCGAGTGACGTGACCGTGCTCTAAGACTGTCTGGCTCGCACTAGCGATAGTGACGATGCCATCGTCACGATGGCGAGGCGGCGACTAGAGATGCCGTGCAGCATACGAGTCCACCTCAATATTATAAATACTTCAAGAATCGAGTCTCGCAGTTTTTTTCCAGTTTTTCTCGAAATACAATTTTCAGAAATTCAGTTGTTTTACTAAGTGAAATTGTGGTTATAAAAAAGATATGGTCACCTATACAATTATGACCGTAGTAAAACGAAATAATTTGCCGAATTTCATAGTCCTAGGTTAGGTCCACGGAAAGTACCCTGTACATTTTGATTCCCTCGAGGGTGTCGAATGGAGAATGTCAATAGGTCTGCAAAATCACTTGAAAGTTTATTACGGTAAAGCTTTGATTCATACAAATACATTAGTTTTTGTTTTATTCAAAAATACCTAGTAGTTTTGATTTTAAAGGCATTTAAAGTGAGTCCCGCTAACCGCGCGTGTGACGTCATTTTGCAACGGTAGTCTAGTACGGAAGCGCGCGAACGGAGTGAGCGCGTGGCGAGTGCTGAACTATGACGTCAGGAGGGCGGGTCGTCGCACGTCACTTTAAAATTGTATCTCCCAAACAGATGAACCGATTTGCGGTTTTTTAATTGATAGTCGCAGAAATGTTCGATTATCACTTTTTTTTTCATTGATGTTACCTAACTTATAATTTCCCATGTTAATAATTTAAATATCGACAAAAACAAAAAAAAATGCTGTCCCATCTCTATTACGTTCACCGATGTTGATGTTTACGTGTAGTAGTGTGTATTTACAACCTTTGCGGCGTGTGTGCGCGCCAATCACAGCATTAGAATCCAAGTAGGGAGCATGAGCAATGTGTGCGTGAACCTAGTGTTTACAAGACTACATATGTGGTTGTAACACACACAAGTCAAACACTGGCGACACTGGTATTGGAATAATTAGTAGGGTGAATATCATATTTCGTGTTTTGCACTTGTCCACCCATGTTAACTTTATGAATTTTTAACTACAAGAGTCCAGATTTTTTTTGAGTGAAGATCATTCAAGAAAGCTACATTGCCATCAAATATTATGTCAAATTTCTATACGGAAAGTGAAATTAAAAATTTTTGAAACTCAAAAACCTAAGCTCTTTGGCGCGTCCACCACTGTGTTTCATTATTGTAACTCTATAAACTTTATTTATTTTTGCCAAAATTACGTCCGTAACGGTTTTACCTGTATTTATGAATGTTAAATTACGCCATATTAAGCCGCAATATTTTTTAAATAATTTAATAAAAAGTTATCAACAATTTAATTTTGTCCATCCAAAAAACGCCTAATTTCTTTGGCGTAAATGTTCAGACTGGCATAACGTTATATTTGTATCTACGCAATCCTCACCTCGTGTCCCTACTCCCTTTTGTTCCCAACTAACGCCTGATGGGTACAAAACTATGTCAAATGAAACGTGTTTCTGGAGAATAATTTTTATATCGCTCATCACGGACTTTTTTCCGGCGAGTGACTAATTTCTTCGGTATTCGATTTTACGGTTAAATATGTATTTATATTTTTTATACTTTTTTAGTGCGTGTGTGTTGCGATTATCTGCATCTGTAGTTATAATAAGAAATTATACGTTAAACACCCAAGAAGAAAAAAAATATTTAATATCGATTTCTAACTTCTTTGGCGCTAATTTCTTTGGATTTCTTTGGCATATAGCTCCAAAGAAATTAGATTATGTCCAAAGAAGTTAGAAAATGGTTGAGAATGCCCAAAAATTTATTCGAAATTCGTTATATTTTTGAATTTCATTGTTCTATTTAGGATTTGAATTGGTTCCGAATACGTTCTAAATATATTACTAGTACCAAATAAATGAGTCAGGTCCTTGTTTGATCAACAATTCAAAATCAAGAAAAATAATGTTATTATACTCAAAACATACTCAAAAGATTAAAAGCTGATCAAATGCACACACAGTAAAAACTGTTCTAACTTTACTGCGGTTTATAATGCCATAGCTTTATGTTACGTGATTGAGTTGGTTTAAGTCTTGGTCACAAATTAATACACTAAAATGGCATGACAAAAAAGAAATCAGCCATTAAAATTAAAGATTTTGTTATATTTGTAATTTACAGTGCACAGTACATTGGTTGTTTACAATATAAGAATAAAAATGTTTAAGAAATTAGTAGAAAAAAAAATTATTTTAAGATTGTTAAATCTATGTACCTAATAGAACAAATCTGACATTTTGTAAGCACTGTAAGCAGATATATGTTTGAATAGAGTTAGTAAAGCTGTTTTATTTCATTACTTAATATACAAAACCTATTTGGATTTGAAGAGTAGCTAATTTATCTGGCGTTATATTCTAATTTCTTTGGAGTGATTCTGGTGCATTCCTAATTTGTTTGGCATATTTTCTAATTTCTTTGGACCTATCCTAATTTCTTTGGCAATCAAATTTTCAAATTGCTAAAACTTAAGAAATATAGTAGAAATTGAAGGCAGAATAATATATTACTACATAGATTTAAGTCCTTAATAAGGCATGTTATTCCATTTGGCTAAAATCTCAAAAAAAAAATGCGCCACAGAAATTAGAAAATTTCAAGCTAAATTTGATATTCACCCAGTACGGCGACGCCCTATCTCCTGTATTTATATATCTGTGATTGTGTCAATCTCAAGATTCTCTAGGTTCTTATTGGGAATAAGGATGATTAATTTTGTATTAAGCAGTAACTCTGCTAACGCAAACTACAAATTTTTCGCATCTATGCGTCAGTTGGCTAGAGCGACTGGCCGCGAGTGCCGGGAGGTCGCAGGTTCGAATCCTGCTCGGTACCTAAGTTTTGAATTTTTCCTTTATTTCTAAAAAAAAATTGAAATAAGGATGATTTTTATCGACTGTGCGACTGAATTAGAATTGAACAACGTGTGAATTATAAAGAGGAGGGTAGATCTTTTTCAACTCGCGTCACGTCACGGTGACAGTTGTGCTGAACTGGGGGATCTAATTTGGTTATCTTTTAATTACAAAACAACATAACTGCTTAAACTGGTTGACACTCTGTCAAGAACAATTGAAATGACAGCAGATGTCGACCAGTCTAGTCAGTTATGTTGTTTTTGTAAACATCCCTTCAATTGTATATCATGTAAACTTTTATGTTTGTCTATAGCTCATTAATAAAAAGAAATTATGAAATCTTTGTCCATTTCGACAGAACAGTGACGACGAATGTGATTTAGATTAGAACAGACTCGTATATGATTCAGGTGTGCTTGATATTGCTGCCAAGTCTTACCCGTTGATCCTGGCCATGGTGGCGAGCGGCGCGTTCAGTTTAGCGGTGGCGGCCAAGTTCCTGCAGTATAGCAGCCACACGCAGTCGAGCTCCGTGTACGATCCGTGCGGGCTCTGTATCGCAGCCTACCAATCATACATTAATAGATTCACTACAGCGTAACTTCAAAATCGTGATACAAAGTAACAAAGATCGGATTCTATCCGTGATTCTGGATCACTTCGCTACTGATTAGGTCGCAGTAGTCCTGTCCTGTTCTAGATAGTAACATTGAGAAAATGTCAATATACGTGTCCATGAAACAAAACATGGCCTAAATACCCGCGTTTTTGAAGTGAAAACTTCTTTAGCGGCGCTGAGCACGTTTTGTGATGGGCAAAAATTGTTAAACTCGCGACAGGTCACGTGACCGACAGATTCGAGAGTTCGTCAGATTGAAGTTCGTAAGGAGGTCTCAATATAGTGGACGGAAGTACGCCTAGGACGCTCTACGACCAGCTAAGTTGACCCCTCCTAATATCGTAAGACGGACACGTGACCTGTAGAAGATGGATATTGGTAACAGCGCCACCTATGAACAAACAAGCGAAATTTCTCACAGTGCATGTTGTGTTAAGTTACAACCGACAGCAGCGTTTTGTATAGTTAGTGCCTTGTATTGTTCGTAGGTGGCGCTGTTATCAAAAATGTATTAAGTGAAAACTTCTTTATCATGTCATTGAGTTTTCACTTCTGCCGGCACTCCCGGAGTGCAACCCGTTGTTTTTTTAACTGATAAGGACCCTTGATGTAATACCTGCTGGCTGCTTAGATGGTTCAGCGCATGCGTGTTGCCGTCAATATCTCTTGAGAGCTGATGCTGAATGTTTGTGTTCAAGGTGTCCCGGTTCGATATCTGGTTGAGGACCGTTCTGTCAAGTACATGAAGTAATTATTAGTCTGGAGTGGGCAATACACACATACAAACATGAGTGATAAAGATGTAAGCATAGACAATTACACACGTAGGAGTGAGATATATCCTGTCCGTCATCGCGTAATATTTGTCACCGTCATGCTTGACGTGCTTACGTTTGAGCAACCGCTAATGAAATACCGACAAAGCTATCAATCAATGTAAGTACGTCAGTAAAGCCTTCTAACTCTTCAATTAGTGACGCTAGGTTAAGTCTGCATAAACCCGGTGCTTATATAACCCTAGTTAAAATGATTCACGTCACCCGACGGTTGGTATTGTTTCGCAATCAAGCTGCACTCACTTGGTGTTCTTATAAGCGCGGCCGAGATGTATAGCGGCGCGGGCGGTACTCATCCCGATCTCCAGAACGTTTTCTAGAAGGTTTTTGCCAATGTCAAACTCGTCGATGCTCTCTTGCCGAACGTTCTGGCGTTTTCTGGAAGTGACATTAAAATCGAAGTAAAAACCTTAGATGTAATTTTCAAGAGGAAATACAGTTAGCATGATTATTCAGAGTTCAATCGCAGATATGTCGCCTACCATTTTTATTTTGGTGTGTTTCATTTTCATACGTTAGTTCAACGCGTGTGGTAACTGGAAACTAACACACTAAATACTTACCGTTATTCATAAATAAAACCAAACCTCTGCTAGCTAAAATGTGTTGTGTGTCCCTTTCCCAGAAACGCAAATGTCAAAGTGACAGATAAGGACAAACGAAAATTAGTAGCATTTCAAATAATACAAGTTTTATGAACGTTTATGAATAAGGTGTAATTTATCACAACGTTCCAGATATGGAACAAATGTGTTGAAATGAAAACAGTATTTTTTACATTCATGTATGTAAAGAAAAATAGCATAAATAAGTAGGCCAATGTTTTGCAACTTCCAGGTATATTATCGCAACGTTCCAGATATGGAACAAATGTGTTGAAATGAAAACAGTATTTTTTTACATTCATGTATCTAAAAAAATAACATAAATAAGTATGTCAATGTTTTGCAACTTCCAAGTATATTCGTAAGTTTAGTTTGTTGGTAAAGGAAAAAACCTTTTTTATTGTTTTTTAATCCCGTAGCTAATGATATAGCGAGGTTTTACTTACGAGAATGCCGCGGTGTTGTAGACCTCATTCTGCTTGGATTCCACCTTGCTGGGGTCCAGGAATAATGCATTGAACGCGAAGACATCTGGATCCTTCAGCATTTTATTTCGGACGCCTTCCTGCAAAATCATAAAATCAAATTTTAGAAAATACTGCTGACCATAGAGCGAGGAAATGTGGCTTTATGGGCACCATCCCCAGTCACCGACCTTGGAGAATGTACACATATATACATTTGATTAACCCCTCAAGTTGATAAACCCCACTCAACCTTTTTTATCAACATTTGAGTTGAGCCTATTGCATTTCTGCCGCGAATATGACTGTAGCTCTAGCTCTAGTATAAGTTTTTTCGAAACATTAACTATTTCGAACGCGTTTGCGTTTTGTCTCAAAATGTATGAAAACGCTCTCACCGATTTTGTAATACGCGCGTTCATCGGTTAGCAACTAATGTTATACTCGCTGTTTTAGTTTCCACTAGTGACCACCAGAGGCGCTGATCACGTTTTCATACAACTTTCATACATTATGAGACAAAACGCAAACGCGTTCGAAATAGTTAATGTTTCGAAAAAACTTATACTAGAGCTACAGGGAATTTATTTGTGTGATGACCACGAATATTTGTTCTTGAGTCTTGGATGTCTTCTATGTATTTAAGTATTTATTTATCTATGTAAGTATGTATATCGTCGCTTAGTACCCATAGTACAAGCTTTGCTTAGTTTGGTACTAGGTTGATTTGTGTAAGATTGTCCACAAAAAAAATAACTATATTTATATTATCTATAGGTAGTCAAATATTGTGTACCCGTATCTCCGTTGACAACTTGCTGAGACGACTGCATTTCTGCCGCGAATATGACTGTAGCTCTAGTATAAGTTTTTTCGAAACATTAACTAATTCGAACGCGTTTGCGTTTTGTCTCAAAATGTATGAAAATGGTATGAAAATGCGAACAGCGCCTCTGGTGGTCACTAGTGGAAACTAAAACAGCGAGTATAACATTTGTTGCTAACCGATGAATGCGCGTATTTCAAACTCGGTGAGAGCTTTTTCATACATTTTGAGACAAAACGCAAACGCGTTCGAATTAGTTAATGTTTCGAAAAAACTTATACTAGAGCTACTGGTGCAACTCGTGTGGAAACTTTCGTTAAAAATGTAAATATAATAAATATCGCGTTAGACCCGCCCGTCTAAACAAATCTTTTAAAAGAGTCATTGTTGAGGAGCGCTCGTGGCCCAGGGCCCAGCGGCGCCGGGTACCGCTTGCGGTATCTAAGGTAAAGCAACGTGGGCAGCGGTCAGGACTTGGATGGGTGACCGCTTTGAGTGGTTACTAACTGAGCGCTCCCGTGGTTTGGAAGGCACGCTAAGCCGTTGATCCCGGTTGCTGACTATGGCAGCAGTCGTTAAGCCAAGTTGGAGGCCTTCGGCCGATTTGAGAACTTCTAACAGTCAAGTTGCCCACTCACTTGGCAAAGCCTAATCCCAATAAGGTCTAGTTTCCCCTCGGAGTTGGAAGGTCAGATGGCAGTCGCTTCCGTAAAAACTAGTGCCTACGCCAAATCTTGGGATTAGGTAGCGGACCCCAGGCATCCTTCAGGATGCAACTGTACTGGGATAACGCTAGGAGGATGATGATTGTTGACTTAAAATGAGCGCATAAACGTACCACTTTCATCCCGCATTCGAGGGCAACAATGACTCTTTTCTGTATAGCAAATGTGAAAAGTAAAGTGATTACCTGATTCTCCCACGCCATCAGCTGTATATTATGAAGCAACATCACATCTAGCGTCAGAATCCCAAACGACAGCAAATCAGTACTATTACTCAATATTATCTTCCTACTGTGCTCCATCGTATAATTTTCACCAAAATAAATATCCTTCAGTTTATTCATTACTATACTCACATTACCTTCAACTAAGCTAGTATTTAAAGCTTTCAAAAGCTGTCCAAAATCGTTACCAGATTTAATCTTCGTGTAGTTACCAACTTCAAAGTCCGGGTCAGAAACTATCCAATCATGGAGTTCTTGGACCTTTTCTATAAGATAACTAGTCATAGTATTACTTTGCATGTAGTCATCATACAAATTCTCATCATTGTAGTATTCTTCGTAAAAATCATCATTCTTCTTTAACGGCACATAGCCATCGGGAAGTTTGATTTCTTTGTCAATAAAAACGTCTGGTAATGTAGGTTTGAAATCTGGTATATTATTTTCCGTTGGCATCTTCGCATGGTCTTTCTTCTCTATTTTTCTTTCAGCGTGATGTACACTATCATGCGCTGGATGCATTTGCGGTTTAGTGAGTAAACTAAAGTTTTTCTTCTTGTCTCGGTTCGCGACGATGTTTTTGAATATGGAAAGTTTCTCTAGAATAGGGATTTGTATCTCGTTTTCGAGTTCTGAGTCGGTGGTTGGTTCGGATTCTGTTGTGGTTGATAGCTTCCTCGGTTGAAGGATTGGCTGCGAGTAAACCGGTTCCTGTAAAGAATTTAAGAATACATGTATTCACAGTGTGAGCAGGTAATATTTATTACATTACTTCCCTAGGGTGCAGTGACGGCGCGTCAAAAATATTCTTAGGGAAGCCGGAAATACTTGGCTTTTCCTATTCTTCATGAGCCGTAGTAAAAGAACTGGACTGGCTGGAAATTAGGCAAGCCGGTGGGAATCGAGTTGTATGGACACTCCGCCACTGCTAGGGTGGCAAAACAAAGAATGTCTCAGTTTGCAGATATAAACATGCTGAGGCTTTTTTTATCGTCCGTGGTCAGAAAGTGGAATTGACGCGTAACGTGCGGTAATTGCCACTTTGTGCCCAGGTATGACATAATAGTATATTTTATTACACAAGGCAGCGAAATTCAATATTTCATTGAGGAATTACCGCATTGAATTCCGAGCGAAGCGAAGGTTATAAAACGCCACGACCGCGTTAGAACTAATTTCGCTACCACCTTATACAGTCAAACTCTCTTTTGGCTTTACAGTTTGAAACAGCTTTTAGCTTGGAAATGGTCGATTCAGAATGATGTTTGAAACGATATAATTATAATTATAATTGAGATTACATATATTGAATGTAGAGATTTGATACATATTTAGAAATATACATAGTACTAGAAGAGTAAAATATGTATAAATAAGAATATAGACATTAAGATAATTTTGTATAATACTTTTAGTTATTATACATTCATAATTTAGAATCTATTTGTTGATACCTATGTCTAGACATTAACTATATTGTATGTTGCAGTGCCCTTACAGGGTTTCATAGCTGATCCTACTAATGTGTAAAACCTATTGTACCTATGAAAGCAATAAATGACTGAATAACTGAATAACTGAATAACGATGTTTATTGTTTATTTTTGCTTAGCACTATTACAGACATTAGGTACAGTTACATAATGAGGTACTTCAACAGTAATAGTGCAACCCTGTTAGGGCATTGCAAAATTGAAGGTACAGTCATGCACATGCATTTTACATTTCACACATACATGTTTCTTAGTGCCAGTTGCACCAACGTACGTGAACACAGACCGGTCATCGTCAAATATGGCGCCGGCAGCTGTCATCCCATAGAAACTTGTCAAACTTTCCATACAATCAGATTTGACGAACACCGCTTACGATTACAGACGGTTTGGTGCAACCCAGCCTTAATGAAAAAATCAGAAAAATACATATAGAAACTATATTGTGAGTTGTGACTTTCTGAACTCCACACTAAGTACCACTACACTATTAGTCATAGGATTTGTTCAAACTTAGTTTCCTAGAGCCATTGTACCGTGTCATTACTAAACAATCTGTAATGGTACCACAAAATGGTACCCACGCTTAAGAAGTATCTACGCGTAATGGTACCGTAATAGTCCATCATTTGAACGCATGCGCTTCCATGCGCGATATGTTTCCACAGGAACTGACAATTACGACTAGAAAGCCTGTTGCGATCGTTACTGTAGCTGTAGTATAAGTTTTTTTCGAAACATTAACTAATTCGAACGCGTTTGCGTTTTGTCTCAATATTTAGTATTTTTTGATTCAAGAATCGGTTGGCGTGATATTAAGCTTTGAAGTGATAATTTTCGTTATGGTCAAGTGTCCCCCCCCCCCCCCCCTGCCAGCTAAACGGTGGCACCTAGGCATGTGAAAAAAATCATGATAGTAGGATATACGACGAATTTAAAAGGAAAACTATCACAGCTAAGTAGACATTACTAGTTAACGAGTAATAGTCGAACTTCAGAAATGTACTTTGCAAAAGCAAACTTTAGAACAATTTCCATTGATACCTTAGATAATGTTGTTAATTCTGTCAAAATCATAGTAAATATAAGTATGCGAACTTTTTAGTCCACATAATGTAACGGGTGGATGACTACGGAACCCTACCTTGCGCGTGGCCCGACACGCACTTGGCCGGTTTTTTTTTATGCGACGACGGTGGCAAACAAGCGTACGGTCCACCTGATGGCAAGCGGACGCCGCAGCCTATAGACGCACGCGATTCCAAATGAGTCACGTGCGCGTCGCCGACCCTTTATAAAATTTGAGGATTCATTGTGTTGACAGCAGAAGGGATAAAAGGTCCCTCGCTCTCAACACAGTGCATCCTCGGGAGCTCTGGCAACCTTGCTCACCTCCAGGAAACACAACACTACATACTTGTATAGTAAATGATGTTATTATGGCTGTGGTTTTCTGCAAGGCGGAGGTACTTCCCCAGTTGGGCTGCTCCAATTCAAGCAAGAGATGAAATTTTGCTGTGCCCTACCTCTCTAACGTGTACGCGATTAAGTCCCGTTTTTCAATAATAATGTGTCATCTACCTAGTTCTTATCTACCTACATACGAAGATAAACTCACTATAGCTTGCTGGCTTACTAGCACTAGCTTGAGTAGCTTGCTATCCTGGCTTGAAAAACTACCGTCGTGTATCACGGGCATAAAGCAGCTCGGGTAACTTCGGCAAAGTTCGTCAGCTCACCGAAGGGGAAGTCTTAGTAGGCAGCCGACAAGCGCTCGGCGTTAACAGCTACTTGTTAGGGTAATCGGGACCGGTTCTGTCAAGTGAGGATCTGCTACTCACCGGGGCCTCGTAAACTTGCTGGCTGTAACCCCACCTGGTGACTACCACTGTAGCCAGCACCAGCGCTGCGCACACGGCGAAGCAGGACGCACTCGCTATCACCCACACCTTCAACGGGACCTGGTGAACAACACAACATTTCAGTTGAGGGACCACACTTTCAACGGCTTCTGGTGAGAAATAGGTCCAGCGTTTCAGTTAAGGGAGGCGGGAGGCAGCGGAAGACTAAAGGGGGGCTGCGTCCAGTTCGGAGGGGCGGCTAAATGGCGGCAACCCATCACTCTACGCTGGCTACGTTCCTAGTTATAGTCGTTCAACATCGGCAATGTTCTCCAGGTCACCAAAGTCCTAATAGTAGCCATTTTGACTGCTACTCGTTTCGCACGTTCGAGTAACTTTGAGTAACTTTGTGACAATGCTCTCCACCTCACCGAAGTGTTAGAAGGCAGCCTACATGCGCCCGAGCAGCCGCTCGAAGTCAACTGCTAGGTACTCGTTTCGCACGTTTGGGTAACTTCGGCAATGTTCGTCAACTCACCGAAGTCCTAATAGGCAGCCTACATGCGCCCGAGCAGCCGCTCGCTCGACGCTCGCAGTCGCCCGGTTATAGCCGGTCGCGGTCGACTAACTTCGGCAATATCCCATAACTCACCTGTCTAAGTTAAGTAGGCAGCCTACACGCGCTCGGCGCCAGCGGTAGCGGCCGTCCCGCTCGTTGGGTAACTTCGGCAATGTTCGCCGACTAACCGAAGTCTTAAATTAGACAGCCTACACGCGCTCGGAGTCGACTGGTGCTCATTTCGCTCGTTCGGGTAACTACGGCAATGTTCGCCAACTCACCGAAGTCTTAGTAGGCAGCCTGCACGCGCTCGGCGTCGGCGGCAGCGGTCGCCTCGCTCGCTCGACGCTCGCCATCGCTCGCGCGCGGTTGTAGTCGCTCGAGCGACTGTAGTCGGTGGTAGTCGTCGCTCGACTTGCGCAGGACGACGCCGACGCTGGTCGCTTCTCGTATTCGTAGTGGAACATTTTCGTCTGAAATTAATAGTTGAAATTAGGTATAATTAGTGTATAAATAAGAAATAAATATTTGTGGACAACTTTGCACAAATCGACCTAGTGGGTATTAAGTATAAGAAATTAAAGAGTATAATCTTTTTCGTAAAAAAACTCGTAATGTGGTGTCTCATAGCAAAAAATTATTAAAATAGACATTACCTTAAGTACGGTACCTACAACCGTGCTAAAATTCGCTTAGTCACGAATCGAATTATTTCCGCCTATTTTAATAATGAAAAATTATAAAAAATACTTAATGTAAATATTTTCAAAATTGCTTTCTTGAGGTTAGATATGAAGATATTAGGTACCATTTTAAGTATCAGGGGGCCGATTTTTGAGTGTCGAACGCTCGACTTTTCACTCGAGATCTGTCAAAAAACTATGATGTTTTGACAGATGTCGAGTGAAGATTCGAGCGTTCGGAACTCATAAATCGGCCCCCGTATAGGTATTTTACAAAAAATAATCCAACGGTATCTGGTCACGATACCGGAGGAGCCCAAAATTGGTATATTTTGAAAATTATTTTTATTTTATTTTGAGACAATTGGCTTAAACTTAATGATGTGATATATTTTAGAACCGGCTTAGAAAGCCCTTTTGTTTGATACCACACACGATAGGGTTCAGATTTTTTTTTAATTCCATACAAAAAAAAAATGTCGTCATAACTCCTCTCCTTCTCGTTTTTTTTCGTCCAACGGGTCAAATTGATTTTCCTCTAAAGATCAATCGTGCCGATTTTCATGCTTTTAACACCATTTATGTCACACCTGGCCATAAAGCGGCAATTACCGCACGCTTCGCGCGCGGGAAATCCCACTTCCTGGCCAGGGGGTGACATAAAATTTTGTACTTAACACGGGCGGTAAAACAAAGAAAGCCTCAGATCGCATATTTATCGCCCTTGCCTTCGGCTCGGGCGTCAAATACCTGCGATCTGAGACATTCTTTGTTTTACCGCCCTTGTTAAGTAATGAACTATTGCAGCATCTTTTTACAACTAGCACTAATTGGTTTTTTGAGATGTTCCCTTAAATGCAGTCAAGAGGCGAAAAGTTAGCGCGTTTACCTCGTTCTGTGTCAGTACGGTATACATAACCTGACGAGGTTAAGTTAAGGAGCGTAACCACCGTTGGCATTCTTGGTCGTTTATCTAACCTGTACAGTTACGTAACTAAAATTATCTTGAACTGCAGGCTGAGCCAAGAACGTAAGCCCGCCGCCAGCGCGCTATTGTAAGGTTCCTATTTACCGAATCAAAATCAGAATCAATTATTTATTATTTGATTTTTATTTGACGACCGCTTTAGCTTAGTTGGTAGTGACCCTGCCAAGCTGGAGGTCCCGGGTTCGAATCCCGGCCAGGGCATTTATTAGTGTGATGAACACGAATATTTGTTCTTGGGTCTTGGATGTTTTCTATGAATTTAAGTATATATTTATCTATATATGTATGTATATCGTCGCTTATAAATAGTACCCATAGTACAAGCTTTGCTTAGTTTGGGACTAGGCTGATTTGTGTAAGATTGTCGAAAAATATTTATTTATTTACCTATTTATTCGTGACAATACAATAAAAAGAAAAACAATAAGAGGAAAACCGGCCAAGTGCGAGTCGGACTCGTGCACTAAGCGTTCCGTACCATTATGTATAAAACCGGCAAAATAATCATGTCTATTGTATGGCACCCTTAAATATTATTCCTTATTCTATTCTGTTTTTTAGTATTTGCTGTTTTAGCGGCAACAAAAATACATCATCTGTGAAAATTTCGACTGTCTAACTATCTCGGTTTTTGAAATATAGCCTGGTGACAGACGGACAGCGGAGTCTTAGTAATAGGGTCCCGTTTTACCCTTTGGGTACGGAACCCTAAAAAGACAAGTAAAAATAGTAAAACATGGTATTGCACGAAATGGTTCCATCTCAGCGTGGTGCTGGCGCGATTGCCAGCGCTGATCTTCCGCCAGAACCATCAAGTTCAAGTCATTTACCCGTCCACCACCTGATGTTAAGCGGACACCGCAGCCTATAGACGCCTGCAACTCCAGAGAAGTCACGTAGGTACCCTTTATAAAATTTGAGGATTCACTGTGTTGACAGCAGAAGGGATACATTTAGCTAACCTTGCTCACCTCCAGGAACACAACACTACATACCTGTATAGTAAATAATGTTATTATGGCTGTGGTCTTCTGCAAGGCGGAGGTACTTCCCCAGTTGGGCTGCTTCAAATTCGAGCAAGATGAAATTTTGCTGTGCCCTACCTCTTTGTTTTCCCACGTCACTTAAACACGTCACGCTATGTTGTCAACAGCATAATAACTGTCTGAAACGGTTCCGATACGGTGCTGAGCCCTAATGCATATTGTCACAAACTACTTAGAAGATACTAAATAAATAAATATAAATAAATAATAAATATTTGTGGACAATCTTACACAAATCAACCTAGTCCCAAACTAAGCAAAGCTTGTACTATGGGTACTAACTAAACTAAGCGACGATATACATACTTATATAGATAAATAAATACTTAAATACATAGAAAACATCCAAGACCCAAGAACAAATATTCGCGCTCATCACACAAATAAATGCCCCGGCCGGGATTCGAACTCGGGACCTCCAGCTTCGTAGGCAGGGTCACTACCAACTAAGCTAAAGCGGTCGTCGAACTAACATATTGTCTGTGGGAAAATACTCGAGCGAGCTTAGAGAGTCTCGGAGATCGTCCCTATTTTCGTAATAATACGGTCAAGACTTGATTGACATAATTTATTCTTAGTTCTATTGCGTAACCGCCAGAGGCGCTGTACTTTTGTCCATACTAAATCGTTTACGCAGTCGCTAGCGAGTACGGTAATGCAAACATTGCAAACTCATGGTAAGGGATAAAAACCGCTCAACCAATCTCACAGGAGCGCAAACTCTTAGAATATTCCAGTGTTTAAACTGCCTTCGTGGTCGTGTCGGAGGTTTCCCCTGGAATTTCCCCGTACTGCTCTTCAACTGCGCACTCCTATCGCTCTATTGGGCCCGAACTATAAAGCCAATCAGGTTAAAATAAATCATCTTAATTAATGATTATTGTTATTCTTTGATATGATCTCCGCTACCCTAAGGTTGTCTGGAAGAGATCGCTCATTAGCGATAAGACCGCCTGTTGTTTGCCTCTACTCATTGTCATTATGTACTGTTAGTGTTACTTTTGTTGAGGTTATGCAATAATAGTTATTTGTTATGCAAGGCTGCAAAGTTGATTTTTGGCGCGAGTGTTTGTATTGAGAGCCGAGCTAGCGAAGGATTGTAAGATTGAACCACGAGCGAAGCGAGTGGTTCAAAAATACAATCCTGAGCGTAGCGAGGCTCTCAAGGCACGAGACGCCGAACAACTTTGCTGCCGAGCGCAACACACAACTTTTCATCTCACCATAGCGAGGAAACACTTTCATGTATAATTCAAGATGTACTCATGTTCTATAAAGAGTTGTTTAAATTTCACCCGTTACAAAGCATTTCGTGGATTATTAACATTTAAATGCATCAAAGAGCCTAATTATTATTGTTGAGTACTGTGGTACGAAATACTCACGGCTAACGGCTAAAACAAAAATATTTCACTCATTTCTAAACTTATCAGGAGTTAAAATTGTAATATAAGTATCTTCTGCACTGAAATCAATTAATTAAATTAATTATTTTGATATTATTCTAACTCAACAACAAAACAAAACAATATTCAAATATCTTAATCTCTCGCATCGAGTTTTTTCTTAAAAACTAACTTTTTAAACGGTGCGTTCCGAAATTGCACTGAGCGTAAAATGTTGAAACATATAAACATTTCAAATATGTTTCTTCGTGTTATTTATTTATAAATAAAACTAAATTATTATTGAATATCATCAAATTAAGCTGGAAAAAGTATTATTAATATCATTATAAAAAACAAAACAATAATAAACTGCACCATTAGGTACATGATATGTATACTTCTAAACGCTTAGGAATGACGTGTCGTTTCACTTTATAGAAAAAAGTTGGAACTCATGGAACTGCGTAACGTTCGAATTTCAAAATCACTTTCCACGCTAGCGTGGAAAGTGGACTTTTGCACGCAGATTTGAAAGGATAAAGAAAGCCTTTCCGAGCGGGTGAGATGAAAAGAGTATTTGTTGTTGTTGTTGTTGTTGTTGATTACCTACACTACTTCCTTCTTCCTTCTGCCTTTGTACTCCAATCTTTTGTGTCATGTACCTACGTGTTTTAACTTGTTATTGTGTGCAATAAAGTGCTTACATACATCATCATCGTCATTATTTAAGAGTTTCACTCTTGTCGGTGCAGTTCTCTCCAGTCCGTTCTACTTAACGCCAGTTCTTTGACGACACGACGTCTATCTTTTTCTTTATTTGGTCCATGTAATTAATCGTCGGCCTTCCTCTTCCTCTTCTTCCCTCAATTTTACCCTCCATTATCTTACATACATACATACTACGAAACCTTACCTACACTACGTCCTACCTACATTAATTTAATTACACGCTCTAAGTACCGGTTACTCATACCTATATATGCTAACCGTTAAAATAACTGTCACCAAACAAATACCAAATACTCACAATGCAAAAAGCCTGTGTCACAGCCTGTGTCATAATTAAGTAAACAGGGTTTGTTGTACGTGGGATATAAAACCTCTAATCATGTAATTTATCTTGTCATTATGTTTAATGGTCACTTGCAGTGGTAATTAAACTTCCTATTCCTAATCGTGTTAAGTAGAAGTGTACACTTTATTGCACAAGTATATAGCGGGATATTTTTTTAATAATTAAAATAAATATTCGTGTACAATCTTACACAAATCAACCTAGTCCCAAACTAAGCAAAGCTTATACTATGGGTACTAAGCGACGATCATCATCATCCTCCTAGCGTTATCCCAGTACAGTTGCATCCTGAAGGATGCCTGGGGTCCGCTACCTAATCCCAAGATTTGGCGTAGGCACTAGTTTTTACGAAAGCGACTGTCATCTGACCTTCCAACCCCAAGGGGAAACTAAACCTTATTGGGATTAGGCTTTGTCAAGTGAGTGGGCAACTTCTCAAGCCGCCCGAAGGCCTCCAACTCGGCTTAACGACTGCTGCCATGGACAGCAACCGGGATCAACGGCTTAACGTGCCCTCCAAAGCACGGGAGCGCTCAGTTAGTAACTACTCAAAGCGGTCACCCATCCAAGTCCTGACCGCTGCCCACGTTGCTTAACCTTAGCAAGCGCAAGCGGTGCGCAAGCGCCGCTGGGCCACTAGCACTAAGCGACGATATACATACTTAAATACATAGAACTATTATAGTCCTTGTGTTAATACCTACTTTTAGTTAAGATTTAATTTGCTACAATTCATTTAATCTGATAACCATTTTCAATAGCAAGACATCTTTTTTATTTTTTTCACTAAACCGCCCAATTTACACCAATGAAATAAATACCCGGGCAAGGAACGTTGCTTACCTGGAAATACCGCACGCGGTACGCGGTTGGGCGGTTGGGTAGGGTGAGGTTTAATTACATAAGTAAATAAATATGAGCATTGTGCTTGGGATAAATAATTAAGTATGATCCCTAATCCCTAAAACCTATGTTGCCAAAAATAAATTTCATTCATTCATTCATTCATTCATGATCTGTCCTTGTAGAACAATGGGAAGGTAGTAAAACATATTGAGGATTATTTAAACGAAGATTTATAGTCAGAATACCCAAAATCACCGAGATCCGAAAAAAGTCCCCTACTTTTTATACTTGAAAGTGAAAATGCCCACGTATAGAAGCTTTTCCGTGCCTCTCTCTCGCACACGCGGGACTGTTTTTGCTCAAAAAATCTGTCGTTCTCATCGATCTTTATTTTATTTATGATACACGACACGTCTCGCTGATCAAGTACCCGTCGTCGGTTTCTCATCTCGCATCGTGATCGTCACGTCCCATTTCCCGTGTCGTCTCCGGGGTCGACGACCTCTCTTTGCACTTGAACCTTAAATAGGGCGTGTCGTCGTTACCTTAAAATGCCATGCGATTTATTTATTGACCGAGTAAAACCGAGTATTCTCGTGAAGTATTGTGAGCACGTTCTTTGATTACATCGAATATTTTTGTCGAGTAATCTAAAAAAAAATCTATGGTTTGTCCTCCTCTACAGCAGCGGTCGGCAACAGGCGGCCCGCGGGCCTCCCTGGCTTTATTGTTTGTAAAGGTAAAATTTGAAATTCTTAACATACGTGAAAGCGTCTGTATCGCCAACCACGAATATTTTCACAGTTGGTCAGGACGAGATATGTGTTTGTAAGTATATTTTTTCAGTTAAACCTATCTAATTTTTTTTTCAAAAATTTCGCGCTCGCCGCGTTTGCATTAGACAGTATGAAGTATTTTCCAGACCTGCATAATAATAATAATTATTATTATTTATTTATTTCAGGCTTAGCCCATATCATTAACAATAAAATACATTACATTTCATTAAAAACATCAAATTACAGTACATTCAAATCAATCAAATTAAAATAAATTAACATTAAAATAAATTAAAATTAAAATACATTAACATTAAAATACATTAAAATCAAAATAAATCAAAATCAAAATAAATTAAAATACAGGATTATCACAAAAATGTCAAACAAAAAATATAACAGCATAATTAATTCTAAATTTCATATTTCAGTCAATTCATTAACCTGTAAATATCTTGCCTATTTTCCATATGAATGGAGTTCAAATGTCTCCATAGTGGGCTGTGTATGTCTTCAGTAATGGCTTTAAGGAGGCTGTTGGGACTCTCACGTACGCGGCGCATCAGGGAGGCCACGCGCTTGCGTATGATCGCACAAAACCCCAGTGTTGCCAGAGCACTTCCGTCAAAAAGCACGGTCGGGTGTCCAAAAAAGCACGTTTTTGGAATAAAAAGCACGTTTTTAGGGTTCCGTAACCGAAGGGTCGAAAATGACTCCTATTGCTATTACTCACGCGTCCGTCCGTCCGTCCGTCAGTCGTATGGCACAAAATTTTGTTCGTAAGATTATTTTTTCTTCCCATTGACCCATAAACTTGAAATTTGGTGATACTGTTCATTATTACCGGTATTTTGCCAAGAAATACTTATATTTTGATAAAACAGATTTTTTTGATTGGCGTTATTTTTCAATATAAAACCAACATACTTTTGCGATTGGTTCGGAAATCTAAATGTGTGAAGTCCGATACGCACTTGGCCGG
Organism: Cenopis cana; assembly: GCA_951800055.1. Taxonomy (NCBI): domain Eukaryota; kingdom Metazoa; phylum Arthropoda; class Insecta; order Lepidoptera; family Tortricidae; genus Cenopis; species Cenopis cana. The sequence goes on along the minus strand of OX637498.1, from coordinate 984,192 downwards.
TTTTCGTCACATACATAGTATTGAGCCTTTACACGACACGAACGATAGAGCTTGCAGTTGCAGGACAAGTTCTTTCCTGCAACGGCAAACACAGGTAAAACATAACTTTTAACTTTAGGATATCAAAGCGTAGGGTAAGAGAGAAAGATTGTTTAACACAATGATTGTTAAAAAAAAAATACAGTTTTAGAAAGTACCAAACCAACATTACCTCCTCATTTAGTAGTAAAATCTTAAAACACCATAGCACTTAAAAAAGCACGGTTTTAGCACGTTTTTAGGGAGCGCACGTAAAAAGCACGTTCGTATCCAAAAAAGCACGTAAAACCGTGCTAAAAAGCACGTTCTGGCAACACTGCAAAACCCGTCGGTGCGCTCCTCACAGAACATACCTGACGCGCTACAGTACCGTGGGAGTCCCAACAGCATCCTGAAGCCATTATTATATTGGACGCGCAGGGAGTCGAACGTTTTTCGGGTATACCTGGTCCATAGGTTGCAGGTATACAAGGTTTGGCAAAACGTTTTAAAGAGCGTGATTTTCACGCCTTTTTCACTTTTCGCAAACCTACGGACCAGCATATTGCACCTCACAGCAAACGCCCTGCGCTCCCTCTCCATGTCCGTGTCATCTGTGAGAGCCTCGGTGAGCCAGTGCCCTAGGTACTTAAACTTCGCAACCCTTTTAAGTTGCGACTGGCAGAGCATAATTGGCGGCACTATTTTGGGTGTTTTATTGCCCGCTTTAAAAATCATTAGCTCGCTCTTCGACACATTGTACTTAAGGCCATGCATCTCTACGTAGCTCTCACAGACCGCAATCAACTTTTCGAGAGCGCTCACCGCCGGGCTCAGCAACACCATGTCGTCCGCATAACTGATGTTGTTCATACACACACCACCAATTGAGCATCCGACCTTGGTGTTACTAAGCTCGGCAATCAGATCATTCATGTATAGGTTGAAAAGCCTAGGTGAGCTCAACCCCCCTTGCCTCACCCCACATTCCAACCTATACATGTCAGAATAATGTTCGCAAATTTTCGCGCTCGCTACGCTCGCATTTTCAACGAGATTTGTTATGACTTGATGCGTATGAAGTATTTGCCGCATTTGAATCAGTGTTCGAAAAATTTCGCGCTCGCGTTTACATCTACATAACTTGATGCGTATGCGTATGAAGTATTTTCCGCATTTGCATCAGTGTTCGAAAAATTTCGCGCTCGCGTTTTCATCTAGGTGTGTTATGACTTTATGACCCCCCCCTTAAAGTTTCTATATCTGCTATTCTATATGCTTGCATTGATCGAATGAATCGCGAAATTACGATGCGGTTGAAATGCGAATTATCTGGGTTTGGTAAGGAAACTAGCTGGTTTATCTGTGAAGAGTCGGTTTTTTCGTCTTTCTCGTTTTTCAAGTAAAAAGGGGTGCGAATTTTTACTACGTTACTGTCGCGTACGGCGTACCAATTTGTTTCGAGTTGATATCAACAGACAGTGATCATTATTATCATCTGCGGCCCGCGAAGATTTTTTTAGCTACTATGTGGCCCGTGGGTGCAAAAAGGTTGCCGACCCCTGCTCTACAGGTTCGATATCTAACATAGATTTGGAAGAATAAAAAAATCACTCACGAGGTCTACAGCTCACAGAGCCACTAGTTTTAACTTTTTTGCCCTAAAATACAGTGTACAAATGGCGGACTTAATGCTAAATGGCATTCTCTACCAGTCAACCACAGGGCCAAACAGAGACACTTAAAATAAGTACAGGCTAGTTTTTATTTTTCCACCCTCCAAGGTTGTCTAGAAGAGATCTCTCTTTAGCGACAAGACTGCATCTTGTCTACCTCTGCTTATGTTGTGTTTATATGACACATGATTGTGATTTTTCTGCAAACATAGCGAATTAAGAATACGCCATTTTGCTATGATGCCGTTCGAACCAGTTTTAGAGAGGACCAAAATGTTTATTATTTTTAGAGAGGAACAGCTACAATTAGAATAACACAAAAGACATAAAACCGGCCAAGTGCGTGTCGGGCCACGCGCAATGTAGGGTTCCGTAGTTGTCCATTCGGTACATTATGGTGACAGCCTAAAAAGTTTGCAAACTGAATTTTACTAAGTATGCTTTTGACAGAATTAACAACATTATCTAAGATATTCAAAGGAAATTGTACAAAAGTTTATATTTTTGTGATAATTTGATGAATTTTGCCGTGCGTCCAGCAAGGGACACTTATTAGCAGGGATCGGATATTCGGTGAGATATTTACCTAAAGTTTGGCGGCGGCGTCTATGTTGAACGGTATGGAGACGGACCCAATTTAATTTTCCTAATAAATTCACGGGATTTCTACATTTAGTAACAAACGCATGTTTAAGTATTTAAAGTAACTTATTATTACTATAGATAACTCCGTTGACAGTGTGCAAACGTTGCGATATGCATCCCGACAAGAGGTAGTAAAAGGGGCGGAGTCTGCCTAATGAATGTTTTATGGCCGCACTGGCCACAGAAATCACGATAAGGCAAATATTTGCCATGCTGTCGTTATTGTTTTAAATATAGTTTTGTATTTATTTTAAGTAATATTAAGGCTTGTAAATATTGAGTTCGTTTAGTTGATAAAACTGTTTACTCAGAAAAGCGTTTACGCTACAGTATGACAGGTAAGAAAAGGTGGACAAACCAAAGAATTGTATTACTGCGATGTTAGCCGTGGGGTTACAGATAAGAATGAGTAAGTGAGATAGTTTTCTAAAGTGCGTAAATCATTCGTTGCTGTACATTACATGCATTCGGGTGTAATACGAGTTGCTTCTACATTTCTACTTGGCTATTCAATAACGGTTTATGATTCGCGTTGTGAATTGGATTCTGTTTCTATTTTTTGAAAAACGACTTGTGCTTTGGATTCCCGGACTTTTGTTTGTTAGTGACCTGTGTTTTATTGTTTGCGACCTGGACTGGATTTCTTTCTCCTTCTTTCTACACGGTAAGTTGTACCTATGATGTTTGGCGTTATGTTAATTTGGCTACTATACTTCATAAATATTCTCTCCCAGTATGCACTCAGTATTTGTATTTGTAAGTACTCATCAAAATGGGAACATACACAACATGATATTAGTATCTTTAATTAACCTATATTTTATAAGATGAATGAAAAAACGGAGTGTATTTATTTGAGACATCCCAATTACGCTATAAAGTTTGGAAAGTATTTTTTATGCCTAACGAGGTATTTCCAAATTAAAACATAATTACTTTAGTATAGAACTACGCGCCTTCTGCTCTGAGGCTTCTGTTAGTATTTTTCTTTAGTAAATATTATTTCAAACTGTATTTTCTACTCCTCAGTCTGTGGCGATTGCAATTGCAGATTCTACACAGAAAGAAGATGTACCTCGATCATGGATTCGAGATTACCCGGAGATGTTATACGATGCGGCAAGTGGAATTATAACATGTACTAAATGTGAAGTGCATTTAAAGGCTAAGTCGCATATTGTTAAGCGGCATTTGAAGTCACAGAGACATCAAGGAACGAGAGTCGTGCCACCAACAGATTTTTATTATGATCTCGCGTATCTGTTCATTATGTGCAACATATCATGGATACAGATAGACAACCCTGTATTTAAAAAAAAATTTGAACAATATATTTGCAAATGTCAACATAAAGACCGAACGATTCCGAGCGAGAAAACCTTAAGAAGTTACCTCAATCAAGTGTACGAATCCGAAATAAAAACTATCAAAAACGAAGTCAAAGACAGAAAGTTGTGGATATCATTAGATGAAACCACTGACTTTTTGGGGAGATATGTTGTACATTTCCTGGTGAAACCTTTGTACGAAGAACTATCGGGACCAGTATATATGTTAACGTGCAAGCCGCTACAGAAAGTGAATGGTCGTACTATATGTGACTTTGTGATTGAGTGTCTAAGAGACTTGTGGGGTGAGCAATTTTATAACAAGGTACACAATGTTTTAATGTTTAGCTCTGATAGTGTAGCGTATATGTTACTTGCTGGCAAACTGTTAAAAAACACCTTTCCCAACATGAAACATTTTACTTGTATGGCTCATGCCTTGCACAGACTGACAGAAACAATACGATCAAATTATAGTGATGTTGACACATTAATAAACAATGTTAAAAAAATATTTTTAAAAGCTCCCAATAGAGTTAATATTTAAAAAGAAATGTACCCAAATTTACCTTTGCCTCCACAGCCCGTAATAACTAGGTGGGGAACTTGGTTAGAAGCAGCATCCTATTATGCCAAACATTTGGATGAAATATCAAATGTTGTTGCTGTTTTAAATAGTAATGAAGCTGTATCTATTGAACAGGCTAAGAAAGTTATAGCCAAATCGAATTTATACAATGACTTACAGTATATACATGAGAATTTTGAAAATAATACAAATTGCTATAACGAAATTGCAAAGTAGGGATTTATCTATAATTCAATCATTTGAAATTTTCGATGAAGTAAGAATGGCCGTGGAATGGACGAAGAATAGCAAAATAATTAATAAACTTAACCAGCTGATGGATAGAAATCCCGATTTTGATAAACTCAGAGAAATATGCGAACAAATGAATGAAGAAAATGACACTTATATTTATAAATTTGCCACACTCACGTCTGAAGATGTAGAAAGATCTTTTTCCATGTACAAATGGATACTTACAGCATCTAGAAACAGACTTACTATGTCTAATTTGGAAAAAATAGTAATTACTTACTTTAACTCGAAACAAAACTCAGATGTAAAAGAACCCCAAAACGTTGAAACCGCCAGTGGTTCAGGCAATACGTGAGTGTAACGAGTTTAATGATAAGAGTGTTTATTATAAGCTTTAAAAGACCAAATTAAATAACATAAGATGTTTATAGATACTAATGTTTCAAGTTTTATACCAGTTCTTTAGAACTTGTGCTGAACATGTAAAAGTTTATTTCCTAATTTTATATAGGGTGATGGCACCAGTAACCGGCAGGCTCCAGTAATCGGCATTTTTTTTACAAGTTGGATTAAAATTAGGACTGCCAACAATTATTCCAATTAATCAACACTGGACCATAGACAGTGTATATTCTACTCTCATCCAAGACAATATCATAGACACAGGCGGTTTTGTTTACAGATGATAACATGAAAATGATGAGAAAAACAGTGCTTTTGAAGAAAATGAATAATCCTTAAGGAAATAGTTAAGAGAGTGACTGTACATATTTGTCGATTATTTAATAACTATGGAAGATGTTTGAGTTTTTGTTTACGTTATGTATAGCTATAAATATCCTTCAAATAATGTTGTATTAGAAAAATTTAATGTTAGCTTATTCTTGTTAAAAAATATAGTGCCGAATACTGGTCCCGTGAAAGTACACTTTCGCCAGTAATCGGCAGATGGTGATAATAATGATTCTTAATATGCCATTAATAAATTAATAGTAGATACATAGATTTTGCCCGACGCAATGACTCACAATATATCAATACGAGGACAGATAGTGAGAGAAATACATGATTTTCATTCTAACTGCAGTACTAATCTAATATTATCAATATTAAAAATCAACGTCTTAACAAAACTACTGAACGTAGAAGCTTGTTTTTATTTTATAGTAGTCTTTCTAGCCTATACTTACTGTTTATCTACCTTTCCAAGCTAGCTCTCTCGGAACATTTCAACTTCTCACTGTCACTTTTCATTTTCATACATTTTATAACCTAAAACTTTCTTTTAGGTTATATTAAGAAACAGAACACCCTAAGCAACTTTCTACAGTTCGATTCTTTATTTATTCGTTTCATTCAACGATAACTTTTTATCCTGTTCCGTAAAATACATCAAAACAAAAGTACCTATTCGAAATACTTGCACTAAACTAGTGCCGATTACTGGGTGCCGAATACTGGAGACTGCCGATTACTGGGTGCCGAACACTGGAGACTGGCTGCCGATAACTGGAGATTGCCTATATTTTTGGTTATTAGAATGTTTTTATTTATCCGTGTCTCTTCAGTCAACAAAAAGCTAATATGTTGTTACTCAGAGATATATTTAACGTTTTTATTCAGTTATTTTTGTCCTAAGTACAACCATATTATTTTTATCATTGATGAAAGTACACAACCTCCTTAAAGTGCCGGTAACTGGTGCCATCACCCTAAATGTTTTATGAAAATCAATGTTTGTTTTATTATTATCTTATGTCAGATATACCTTGAAATTAAATCGATTCACACCGCGGTTACGACAAATACTTACATACATTATAACACTACCTACATTTGCATAACAACGTACGTGCTTACTAAAATAGTCATAAATAGCCATAAACGAAACATGTTTGTGTATATTTACCTCCTCGTGTTGTTTTATGCAATCCCGGAATCCCGGAACTTATATTATTAAAATAATTTAATTAAGAAGCCGACTCCATATTTGCCCATCTTTTGCCGGGTTTTCGGCAACTTTAGGTAAATATCTCACCGAATATCCGATCCCTGCTTATTAGGCTATTAAAAAAAAGGTCCGATTTAATTTGGTTCGCCTATAAAGTAGAAGTGTTGTGAAGGCAGCTCATTATACTAACAGATCGCGACCTGACCGTACCATTGTTCCGTCCGAACTGATACTTACATAACTAGATATATGTACTTGAATTTAAACTTTCGTGAGACATGTTATAACTTTATTTTACTAAACGGTTAAAAATCACGTATTAATTGTCACTTCGGGCGACATGTTTCGAACTCTTCGGGAGTTCTTCCTCATGATGAGTGCGTCTGCGACCCGCGCCGATTGCACACCGTGCCGTGCCGTGCCGTTGCCGTGTGCAATCGGCGCGGGTCGTAGATATATGTAACACAATACTTAAATAAAATCGAACAAACAACATGTAGTCAGGCGATATTTTATACTACGACGGTGGTAAACGATCTATCATCATCCTCATCCTCCTAGCGTTATCCTAGTACAGTTGCATCCTGAAGGATGCCTGGGGTCCGCTACCTAATCCCAAGATTTGGCGTAGGCACTAGTTTTTACGAAAGCGACTGCCATCTGACCTTCCAACCCCGAGGGGAAACTAGACCTTATTGGGATTAGGCTTTGTCAAGTGAGTGGGCAACTTGACTGTTAGAAGTTCTCAAGCCGCCCGAAGGCCTCCAACTTGGCTTAACGACTGCTGTCATAGACAGCAACCGGGATCAACGGCTTAACGTGCCTTCCAAAGCACGGGAGCGCTCAGTTAGTAACCACGCAAAGCGGTCACCCATCCATGTACTGACCGCGGCCCACGTTGCTTAACCTTGATAGATACTGATGCAAGCGGTACCCGGCGCCGCTGGGCCACGAGCGCTCCTAAACCGAGCGCGCTGGTAAACGATCTATCGTTAAATTTTAATACTTTAATCACATATATTCACGAGTGACGCTAGTGGACCCGTTTGCGCGCCCTTAAGTTGCTGTGCCCTAACAGGGTTCATGTCTCGAATCGAACCAACGATTCTTATAAGACAACATGCAATAAAATAATTACGAATAACATGCGGTAACGAACCGGGTCAGATCGAATCGTGCAGGGTAGAGGAAGTCGAAGTTACATAAAGATATTAAAGATTGATCAAGACAAGACGAACAACTTGGTACTACCTACACTGAGTTACTCTGAATTATCATATTTAGGTATAACTCGACTCATTCTAGCTTTTATAATAGTTTTAGAGAGTAACGTATCCCTTTTTTATGCTCTTCGCTCATTCAGGGTTCCGAACCAACCGCAAAAGGAAATTTCCAATAAATGGTCTGATTTAGCCATATATTCGTATTTGTTAGTAGAATATACGTGATAATAAACATTGTCACAAAATTTCAAGTCAATAAGTCAATAGGAATTTAAAGCAATAGTGTCCTTTCGGGTATGAACCCCCTTAACATATTTTTTTATGCTTACCTACTTACTCTGGTGCAATTGGTCGCTTTACTAGCAATGAATAATAGAAGTCGGTTGAATATATTTTAAATGTGATAAAAAAATCACATTTATAACATTTGATATTTTGTATAATTCTCATCGTCGGCAATGAGTAAAAAATATAAAATCTACGCTTTTAACTTAACGCGCAGGGTAGGGCAAGGCCTTCCCCATACAAACTTTGTGCACGTTTTATTCGTGGGTTTTGGCACTAACAAATATAATATTTTTTTTGGTTGTAAATATTAGATATGCGAAGATCGTGATGTGAAAATTTTCCAATAAAGCAAAAATATTCAAAATTAAAAAGATTTTTAAAAAAATAATAAAAAAAAAATTACATCACGAAATAGCTATCAGAAAAATAAGTATACTGACCAAAAATTATAACTTTAATGCAAACACAAACGAAGTAAATCCTGCACAAAGTTTGTATGGAGAGAGCTTGCCCTACCCCTCCTCTTAACGGCGCTCATGTAATTTGGTCCTAAATATGTATACTTATTACTTAGTCAACATACTTAATAAACTATCATTCAATCATGTGAAACAAACAATATTGGTTATATCGCGAACGATCATTTAAACGTGTCGAATCGGGTCCTACTTAAATGGCAAATACAATACAAACGTGCGCAATAACAGTACGTAGTGCCGCAAATTATGTTAATGTCGTTACATGTCGGTCGAGCAGGTCAGTAATGAGTCGAAATACGCTTTAAAAAATCATGTTTTTTTTTAAATCATCAAGGATCGTGGACCAGCGGCGCCTGCGTGCCGCACCCGGTACGCAAGGTTAAGCAATGTCGGGCGGGGTCAGTACATGGATGGGTGACCGCTTTGAGTGGCTCCCGTGCTTTGGAATGTCTATGACAGCAGTCGTTAAGCCAAGTTGGAGGCCTACGAATAACTTCTAACAGTCAAGTTGCCCACTCACTTGACAAAGGGGGGTCGAAGTTGCACCACGTCCGTAGGGAAAGTACCCACCGCTACCCTACACGTGACCCCTGGGTGGTTCTAAAAGAGCAACAAAAACTGGCAACCGTACTGTCTTCTCGAAGATCTCACGGTTCGAAATAAATGCCATACGATAAATAAATAAATCATTTTCAGCCTGTAATCGCCCACTGCTGAGCATAGGCCTCTCTTCGAGTAAGCCACTCGTCCTGGTCTTGAGCCAGTCTTATCCAAGCGTGACCCGCGATCTTTCTAATATCATCGACTCATCGAACCGGTGGATGGCCGACGCTCGTTTTGCCATGAAGTGGCCACCAGTCTGACACTTTTTTGATCCACCTGCCATCACTCTGCCTAGCAAGATTTCAAAGATAACACCACATATTCGGCTCGTAAACAGATTTCTAGGTTCGCGTCTTTCCTGTGGACATATCAAAAGTTAAAGGCTACAAAGCTTAATTTTGGATTGGTCTAGTAACCCGCATAAACGGCGTCTCCGGTTCTATAAATCCATGTAATAAAATCATAACTCACGTGCTCATAAGCCGTTAACTATTGACCACAGAAGAGACGACTTTTGTTTTTGCAAGTGTTTATGACCCATTTAGGTACCTATTTTCCCGTGAAAAATAACAAGTTATTGAAATAAGGTGATCTGATCTGACGGTGCAATTTAAAGATTTTAAAGTCATATATGTATATAACATGGATATGCCGCGGGATTCAAGGATTGGATGGTCCCTTCTGCTGTCGACACAGTGAATCCTTAAATTTTATAAACGGTCGGCAACGCGCACGTGATTGTCCGGGCGTTTATAGGCTGCGGTGTCCGCTTACCATATTGGTGAACCGTACGCTTGTTTGCCACCGTGGTTGTACAAAAAAAACGGGTGAAAATGACCAGTAATATACTAATCTAAAGAAGATATTGAGCCACCTAACTGAGGAAGTCCCTCCACCTCAGAAAACAACAGCTAAGTATAGTTCATATAAAACTTAAGACAAGTGCTGTCAAATTAACGCAAGCAAAAATCTACCTTACAGTCAGAGCTCTAAGTCGAGTTTTGCTTGCGTTAGTTTGACAGAATTTGGCCATAGAGTTGCGTACGAACTATACTTGTTCTGTCGGTATTTGGTGTTGTGCTGTGTAATTGTGGTGTGTAGGTAAGATCGGGAATCGAAATCGAGCTAATCTGACCTACAATTTAAATAGGTATTTAAAAATTAAATTTTGGTTGTCAAAGATCATTGTGCTAGTTTTGATATAAATAATTAAAGTTGTTTTTCAATCGGTTAACCTATTCATTTATGCGTATGATAAGTAGGTAAACATGCAATGTTAAAACAACTTATAGTAAGTTAATATTTGTAAACAAAAGCATACTTACTCGATAGTACCCACGAAACTTTAATCCGAACTGCAAGATTTAACAAAATTAGAAAGTCACTAACGGTTTGTCACATCACTACACTTTTTTCTTTTTAATTCGAGCGCGATTTTGAAAAAAAAATTTGGCGCGTACAGAATAAAAGATGGCGTCTCGACTGCTGTTAGCGAGGGCGTTTGGCCGACTAACTGAGGAACTGTTAGGTTCGCGCGGAGATGGCGAAAGTAAGAAATGTCGTGATGTTTACGGGAATAATTTTAGTTTATTATTCGTTTTATTTGTGCCCGTTTCTGCTTCGTGGTTTTCGCTAAGTAATAACACCTTTTGATGGTAGGTGCTTCATCAAAAACATGCCCAACCTGCGCGTGGGAAATTATTAGAAATTGTATACAAAGTAACAATTTATTTAAAGTTAGATAAACTTTCTGGCTTCGATAAAGTAGGATAAGAATAAGAATAAATTTATTTATTTCGACCACATTTCGACCAACTGGGATCATAGTTCAGTTACAGACAATTAAGATTTCAAATAAAATAGATTAAATATCAAATAAAATAAATTAAATTAAATTTCAAATAAAATAAATTAAATTAAATTACAAATAAAATAAATTAAATTACATTTAATTATTATAGAAACACTCAAATGAGCGTCGAGCGTTTTCGAGAGATAAGGGCTACTACTACTTCTTTTATTGTCGTATTTTTAATAGTATGTTAATATTTAGGGCAGTTGACTACGTAAAAACTATTGACTACGCTAGTTCCTGGGACTGTGCAGCAGATCTGGGAATTCTTTAGGTTGCAAGTTGCAACATGAATAATGATGACGCGGGAAAATTATATTTCGGAGAAACAAAAATTAGGTAACATAAAATAACGAAATAAGAATATTGAGAACTTGAGAATTGTTTTGGATTACATGCATAGTACTTAGTTTATGCTTAGGTATAATGAGAGGAATTAAAATACGGGTTTTACGAAACGAGCCGGAGTAATAGTAATAGTTATAGTAATATATTATATATACTTAGTTATATTTCAATATGGAGTCAAGTGCGTTACCGCCTACCGGCCTGTCAGATTGGAGTTGGGGCATTGTCAGTCGGAAAAACAAAAGTTGTCCATTCGCTGGTCATTAGTTAACGGCTTGTGTGCATGTAATTTACGTTTTTATTACATGGATTTATAGATACGGAATCACAGATTATGCGGGTTATCAGATCAATCGAAAATTAAGCTTTGTAGCCCCTAACTTTTGACATGTCCACCGAAAAGACGCGCACCTAAATCTGACAATGACCCACTTGGCCTTTTCTTGAAGGTTTGAAGTTATGGTAAGGTTTGATTAAAGTGTTTAAAACATAACTTTATAAAAGTCGGCTAAAGGTCTCCATATGAACATTAACACGTAAACTGGAGCGCGCTGATGAGGCGTAAATTTGGCTGTTTATTGCGGATCTAGGTCCGGTGTAACGGTTCAGCTCAGTTAGCTGTGACCCGCGACGCCCGGTGCTGCGCTAACCGCTCGTTATTATCTTTTTTTAACCTGACCGTGGCTTTATTTCAAGAAACCGGTGACCGAACCGGACTGGTGAACCGGTTTCGGTGTTTGCGCGACTTCCGTCACATGCAAAAGCTAATCTTATATCTTTAAACGAGCAATTCTTGTATATTTGACACATTTCTGACATTCAGGTTCTCCCTAGTTCGGGCACCAGCCTCCACCGCACAAGTTTTTGTAACTACTCATAAGTTCATTACTTTAGCGATTGTATAAACTGTATACTTTGTGGTGGAGATAATAATAAATACTTTTTACTTTTTTACTTTTATTTATATATTTCGGGGATCTCGGAAATTGTAACGGATCCCCCCCACAATAGCTTGTCGCGCCAACTGAAGCTCAAAGAACCGATATTCAAGATGAAATTTGGCCAAAATGTGATCGTCTTAGTGGAGAACCCTTTTTACGTTGTGAACCGCCTTAACCCATGAATTCTATGATATTTGACGGCACTCTGGACTCCTGTTGATCTCTATTAAAATAAGCAAACTAATTTCCTATTTTACTCAACATTAAGCTTCAAAACTAATTATTACTTTTATTTTATTAAAACTCTTATCCCGAAAAGATAGAACATGATTAAATTATCCTACTGTGCAAATAATTATACTTTAAAGTACCAAAATTGGGCCTACTTCAATCAGAAATGTGCATCCTACCTTATGAATTATGACTTCCAGCGCAGACCCTACACCACACACCATATCTGCCTCTCGCTCCGATTCAACCACCTGTTGGGTTTAAAAAGACCCATGACACAACTTGTCATTAAGCGCTTAGCCTCTAGCATATAAAAGTTCAACTATAACGTAAAATATATAATCCATTCAAGAAGAGCTTGCCTAAATTGTTATCTAAAGTTATTTCTCTGATGTCTGCTAATTAAATTTACTAGAACATCAAGTAATTACTATTTGTACATTTCTTTATAAAGGATCAATGTTTACTATTACGGATAATCTCTCTGTAATATGAAATATTAGTCGGGGAATTATCATTATGTATTCACTTTCAAGTAGATTGAATGTCCGTCGGGGAATTATGGTCATTGTCAATGTCACACTACCCCAGTCATATGTTGTCAGATAGTTTTCAGTACAGTCCTATAATCTTACCTTAAATCAGTAATGACACAAATAACTGTATCGGCATATTAAAAGACTTACATATTAGAATTGTTTAAAATACTAAAAACCAAAACACTTAAAAAGTCAAACAAATCAGAACATTCATATTACTAAAGGCAAAAACACTTAACTTTGTGTGAGACCAGCTCGGTAGCCTCATATCCCGGATGAAAACATTACGAGACGACTTTATCACTGACCAAAAACTACACTTTGATTTTAGAATAAAACAGCTTAAAAACACTTCTTCACACGTATTCCAGAGATTAGATCCAGCCCACTTCCAAACTAAGAATAAACCCGAATTACCGCGCTCCGGCCTATTTATGTTAAAATCCAAGCCTATTTTCCACAACGTAAATAAAACGTTATGCCTTATACAATAAGATCCAATTTCACATAAAAATAAGCGGAGAATCACGCTCCCCCCGTTATCAACGGCGAGACGCGTCCGGCGCGTTCATACCGTTCAGTCCCGTTCCGCGCGTTCCCAGCGTTCACCGCGTTCATTTGTTCCAAATTCGACCTTAATCTTATACAAATTGAGTCGAATTTCCCTATTGCTTGTACTGTTGTTCATCTCAAATCATTTTAATTGATGCTTCGTTTGAATTGTGAATTCAAACTAGTATTTAGTCAAGTACTGTTTCCCCTTTATACTGTTTGGTTGTAATGTCGATATTTGCTAGTCACTTAGCTAATATTTTATATATTAACTTTATCGTTGAAGTCGCAATTCTTACCCTATAAACAAAGGTATAATGAATTAAATTTGCATAATTAGAAAAGATTTTAGCACATATTTTTACTGTCTGCTGTGTATGTGTCTATTTCGTGTATTTGTTTGTCTATTAATAATTACATCTAGTCATTTAAATGAATGGTATTTATCTTTGTATGTTTAATAATGTCACTACTAAATCTACCCATTACTGTCATTACTTTACTAACTTCCCATGGTTAAGAAACCAAAGTTTAAACAGATATTCTTTAAGAAAACATGTTAGTATGAAGTCGACTTGACCATTTACTTGCTACTAGTAGATGGACTTGTATGCAATGGATTATAGTCTTTATTATATTTTGTTTTCTTGTCTTCTAATCTAGTTTCTTAGGCCCCAGCCCTGATCTGTTACATATCGCCCCCTTGAATGCTTCGCAAAGGAAAACCAATAAGATTTCCTTGTAGAAGATTCAACCCTAGGTCCCTGATTTGCTGGAAAATTTTCCCCCCTTCATTAATTTCGTGGTGTGTCAATGAACTTTACTAAGTGACTACTATTGTCTCAGTCTCCCAACACAATCCCATGAATTCAAATTATGGCCCATGATAACCTTTTCCCCAAGTCTCCCTGTATTGTCAGAGTTACGGAGGTGTGAATTCCATAGGCCCTAATGACCCAACTATGAGCATTAGCCTCGAGACTATATCTACATTGCTCAGATGGCGTCTTCCAGGGAACGATGCTCTCCCTATAGACCAATACTTACATAGTCTACCCATACAACACAAAAAGGTATTTGGAACAGGTACCGAGACTATCAATTCCCATAACAAAAATTCAGATCATGCACGAGCGATCCGAGCCAACTATAGTCACCTTTCAAGTCGGTTGTTTCATGCTACTTAAAGTGGATAAAACTCCTTACAGCTTCAGCAATTACAATTTAAAAAACCTTGTGTGTCATCATTTCGAAATCAGTCCACTCTAATCACATGAGGTGTGTAGTAACAATATAAATTTGTATAGTCCTTAGCCATCAAAACCTTCCCTTATACAATGGGATGAACTGTCATTTCAGTTTTAACCTATTAATAAAAATTTTAATGGCTAATAGTGTTTCCATCCCCTTAAATTCCAACAAATCTAGGTTGATTACAATCCAACATTTGTCCGCCTGCAACAATCCATTTTCGCATAATTTTCCTCCCTCCCCTTTTCCATACATCACTCATACATCATCTTCCATACTTCCACACATCATCCATCAGTTTCATTAAACCACAGTACCTCTTTCTTTCATCCACTTGCATCCCTCCACAAACACGCATCCAACCGATCATTACAGGTAGCCAAAGTCTTTGATGTGCAATCATTTAAA
This sequence comes from Cenopis cana, assembly GCA_951800055.1. NCBI lineage: Eukaryota > Metazoa > Arthropoda > Insecta > Lepidoptera > Tortricidae > Cenopis > Cenopis cana. Next base: position 969,036 of record OX637498.1, on the reverse strand, counting down.
ATATCCATATAATATTAATAAAAATAACATCTTTGTGTATTTTTAAAGTTTACCATTTTCTGTTAAAAAAAATACCCTATATTAAAACCACAATCAAAACTTCATAATCATTCAACATACTTACTAGAGGCAATCTACCCTTAATTAATTTTATTTAAATTAATTTGTAATATAATTATTTGAAAAATATTATTAAAGATATTACAACTATATCACTGAATCATATTCTCTTTTAATTTTTTTTTGTTTTTTGAAAAATAGGTTTTAGGTAAATTATTTAAAGAGTTTTAGGAAGCAATACATTGCTTATATTAAACCCCTTCACTATGCATGTACTATAATACCATGAGTATATAAATTGAAGCCCACTATTTGTAATTGGCCTATTACAATAAAAGAAATGATTCCTAGATTTCTTAATTCCGTTGAAACCGAAGAAATTATATGCAAACGGTAACATAAATAAATTTTTCTTCGCCATATTGAAGACTGAAAGTTGTTTTATTATTATAATTTTCATTTTTGTGAAGCTATAGCACAAATTATACCTACAACGAAATACATAACATTCTCTTTTCAAAAACTTTCCTCATTACTGGTTCCCATTGTTAAACCAAATTCAAAAATTCTACTTCAATACCATTCCTAAATGATCACATCACTATACCTAATAAATTACACCTATGCAAGCTAAAGCGACATAATCCCGCATACCTTTATTAAAAATGTGTCCAAAGTCCAACTTGACACATATCCCATAAGTTTTCTACAAAATCAGTTACTAATTTTTCATATCCCAAGTAAATTTAGAACTAAAAATCAGGAATTTAATGAAATATCCTTTAGCTAGTGCATTTCATGTGCTAATATTAAATAATCAGCAACCCAGAGTCATTAAAACTGGCTTCAAAATATTACTTGAAATAACACACTTTCTACAACTCAAATACAGATCCTGACTACCATATCTTCTATGACCATAACCCATTTACGCATGTTTAGATTTGATAACACTCTATGTACTTGTTGAAGATATATAACAACATTACATGTCAAACTCCACAGCCTCCGGTCAATAGAAAACATTCCCAACATACAGACAGACAACAATTCCATACCTACTAGGCTCCAAAATATCTAAATGTCATTTCCAGAATTAAGGAACGGAAAAAAAATTATTTCAAAAGAAATGTCAATACAACTAATATGCTTGTTTCCAATAACAACGAATAATAATTTTTAATCCTACCAATATTACAAACGCAAAAGTCAGTGTATCTAGATGTCTGTGACTCAATCACGCAAAAACGGCTGAACAGGTTATGATGAAATTTTGATATACAACGAGATTGTAGCTTGAATTAACACATAAGATACATTTCATCCCGAAAATTATCCCTTTTACGCAGACGAAGTCGATGGCAAAAGCTAGTATGTAACAATTGAGTAAGTACTCACTTGATATATATTATCACATTATCCTACAACGAATTCAGCTTCATCTGTTAACTACACATCACTTAAATTTTAAACACTTTCTCCTGAACTCTATTTACTCTTTATAATGTATTATCTCATTCAGCTAAGTTAATTATTTAACTTTTGACTATGTGATGCACCAATTACCGATTAACGCACTAACTTGGAATCGACCCACAATTTTCCTCTTCAATACTGTTCGGTTATTATTTACCTGAATACTGTAAAACATAATATTATTTGTAGATACAATAAAACTAAACATTTAAACGCATTAAAGTTTCTTTTAACTAAACTAAGTTTGATTTTTGGCTGAAGCAAATGTCATAATCCAATACTGCATTCGGAAACCTTTCACCCGTAAACCGTCAATCAACTTTTATTTTTACTTTAACAATCCAATTTGTGATTTCAAATGTTTGTGATCGCAAATTATATTTCGAACTCATGTTTCATTTATGATTGTAACATTATTTATTTTATTTGAAATCATTTGGGAACGTAATTATAAGCCAAACTAGGAATAATTTACTACTTGCGGAATTTCAATGAAACTAACCCCTTTTTTTTTTTACACTGGCAATAATTTCAACAGGCGTCTTCATGTCAACGTCACTGTCACGTCAGCTGACAGAACCAATCTAAATGTCATGACAATGTGTTGCCATGAAAATAATAGTGTTAAGGTGTACCCACACTACCCGATAAGAAATTCACATGGTTTACCATTTTGATTTAGTATGTCCGATCGATACTATGCCGCATCAATTGATTCGATCGCGCCCCCAAACACGCATCGTTCAAGACTGTTTGTACCGAATGACGCAAACACGCTTATACCATCTGTCCGTCATAATCATGTTTCTATCATCCTTCATAACTTATCCGTGCCAGACGAAATAAACATCTGCCATAATCCATTGACTTAAATGGATTGTACCCGAGACATATCGATAGTTAAAAAAAACTTTAATCTAATCTAATCTATGACATAAGATGTCAGATGAAAATCTAAGTTTGCATTCTATTGCATTCTGTTTTCCTGGTTTTCCTAGCAATGAAATAATCAAGAATTCTCTCAGGAGAAAACCGACACCCGACTCTGTACAATACAAGGATATACTCTGATCTACTTCTGAAATTCCTGCTTTAAGTGAGTATCAAGTTTAAATCAAATTTTTGTCCGGAATTTATTCTGTAATCTTTCTATGACTGCATGTTTTTATTACAATATAATTACATAGATTTTGTTATAGCTTGTCAACCTGTAATTTATGATTAATTTTACCGAATTATCTAGTATTTGTTTCCTTAATTGTGTAAACAAACTTAACAATTTACAACTAGCTTGTCATAAATAACCAAACTAATCGGTGTGTTTTTATTTCAGAGTTCTTCAAATAAATTGTTTCCTATCATGAAGACGCTCAACCTCGAGTAATTGAACACAACAATATTGAACATGAATAATCCCGAACGACCAGCCAGACCAGCCTTCGCTAATCCTCAACAATCTGCTGACGCCGACCAACACTGGATAACTATGTAAGTTCCCAACTTTTCTAACCTTAACATTGTACGACCATACACCTTGACTCTGTTGTAGCCCACCTACATCCCAATTTTGCATTAATGATTTAAGGAAACTGTGAATGACATCCGATACTACCAACATTTCCAAGAAATATTCAATGTTCTATGTTTCATTTTGACCCCCATACTAATAGCTAAACTACCCCTAAATTTGTCATTTACAAATATCTACATGTTTCCCCTTCCTTTCATGATCATTACTAGTCTAATGGAACAGCCATCCATGAAAATAAACACTTTCTATAGATAACTGTTGTGCACAACTTTTATATAAACACACAACTGCACCCTTTCTCACTTTCATTTTTACCGAGTATATAAAGTTTCTAGCCATGTCTTAGGTTTTACCCATCGTTTATATGTATGCACTTATTTAACAAAACAAATTTTTGTTACAGCGAAAGTGCACCTGGTCTCTGAAGTAACTCAAAAACTACCTTACCGAAGGAATTTTTCTCAACCTAGACCATGCTTTTATATTTGTACTTGTGTTCTGAATACTTAAAATATTATTAAAATTGTGTCTGTGTTATTAATTTATCTCCTCTTGATATGCCTTTTATTACAAGACAAAAGAAATCAAACTCCACATAATCTTACTAGTCTGTATGTATGGAAAAGTTTTATTCTGTATGCAATAACTAAACTTTATTCTTGTAACTTAGTGCTAATCATATTTTTGTCTTAAAATATTGCCTCCTAATCCACCCTAATCTAAGTATTTCCTACTGTAATTATAAATATCTAACTTAGAAATCCTGAAATTAGTGAACATGATCATTCAGTAAATTTAACAATCCAATGTCCGAAGAATAGTTTTACGCTAAATATTATGGTATTTGACTAAATTTTCACACACCCCCAACATTAAATATCTCATCAAATAATATATTATATTTCGAAATATACTTCTGAAAATTAGAACAGACTCATATTGGTTTTTTATGCAATCCGTAATAAAATAAACATTTCCGCCATCTGCCGAAAATTAGCCGTACTTCTTACGTCACAGGTTAATCGACCTGTAACTAGTATTTGTCCTATGAATCAAATTTTCCCTAATCACCACTAGAGGACACTACTTTCATTATCTTAAGTAAGTTAAACAAAAATACCTCAAATCAATGGCGCAATCTCATATAAATATATTATTTGATATTGTAATGAATGATTACATGACAAATTATTTCTTTCCTAGTTCCGAATTTTATTTGGTGATGGCGTCCGCTACTTGCTTTACATTAACGATACAAAGTGCTAGTTTATGAAGAAACTTGTAGTGCCCACGTCCATCATAATACCAGTGCTGTGAAAAATTTTACAAGTTATAAAACAAGAAAAATGGTTTTGTTTGACAATGAAGTATCTTTGATAAACCGATTGGATGCCAGGTATAGTATTGTTTTCTGTTCTTTTCTATATTGTTTGAATAATAATTCCATCACTTACTTCCTTACTTAAAGTTGTGAAACCTTCCTTTAATTAATGAAAATACTTTTTATATTGAATAAAACATCGCCCTGATATATTATTTAATGTAATTATACCCATAACTAGATTGATGTATGACTATGAAACTCAAACCAATTTTTAGTGTCAACATCTGCGTATCAGACTGTATTTCCCTCAACCTTATGTCAAAATGTAAGATAATAAAGACAAGATTAAACAACATTCCCTAGGTTTTGATAAAGCTTTCCTTAAATTGTATACTATTACTTGTTAGAAATATGTATTCCCCGTTCTCCAGAATGAATAATTGTACCCTTTACCTATTTTACTCATATGTCCCATGCCTTTGTTTCTAGATTAATAATAAAAAAACCTATTGCCTACTCAATGACTAAACAACGCTACTTTTGCCAACATCAATACAGCCAACCTGCTATGTGAAATCTTGAATCCTTCCGTTTGATGACTAAAGCCACTGGCGGCTGCCTTGTGAAATTTGGATGTTTTGTAAAGGTAAGTACCTAAGCGAATCGGCCTGTTGTTTAGTTTTAAATGGAACAATCTATGTCTCATCCTATTTTAATGAAATTTCCATTCTAGCTTCATCTTTCCCTTAGCGGTTATTTTTCATGAATTTAAGAAAAATACCAATTCATGTCATTTTATTAGTTCTTTTCATCTAAAATACTTATGTTAGCTCTCATAAATAGGAATAATAAAGCTATTTCTATTTTGTACTAATTTTTCTATCTTTTAATTACTCAAAATAAAGCGGTGAACTGATGATTTAATGACAAAACCTTTTGATTCTACTTTCACTTCTATGATTTACTGCAGTACTCCCAAAGCAATCATTTTATTTTTAACTAGACTGTATGTAGCACTCTTGTATTTTATGAAATAGTCTCTATGTAAATCTAAAACTAGTGCCTATGTCAAATTTTGAGATCAGATGATGGATTCCAGTTTTCTTAGACTATTATTATAAATACTGGATTCATATCATTAGAATAAAGATGCCTACATAACATAAATCTAGTGTCAACACCAGATCATGGAGTCAGAACACTGGTTCCGGACAATCTCATGAATTATTTCTCTGATGCCTTTTTCTAGTGATAGGTAATAACTTTAAGACTGAACTATGATGTTATGTTCATTTATGCATTATGATGATTATCATATCAACAGACTAGCGCCCCCTGTGTTATTAGACTCTTAAGCCACACACATAATATCTACAAATTTTCCCATAACGTGGCAACCTATGATAACTACATAACCCTTCCAATAGAATGCAGCAGTATGTACTTGTCACTAATGTCGACGTTTTTATATGTTACAGATGAAATTTGTAAGTTGCAGCTATAAAACTTCCTACACAACCTTGGTGAAAATCAGAAACATGACTCAATCAGATGACAACTGATCTCCGTGGCCCGTGAATGCCCATTATCACAAACTTGCACATACTTTTACTTACATTACTCGCTATTCCATAAACTACCCAGCGATAAGTGATCACCGCAGCCTATGGACGCTTGCCACTACATACTTTATAACCTACTAGACCTGTTTGTTTTATTTTTTGTTCCTATTTGCAGCTTTCTATGGAGTATTTAATGTTATTAAAGTGGTACTGACAAAAGATATTACTAAATAAACTCATACATTGAGAGTGTTGACATTTTATTTAGACTTCTGAGGTAACTTTTCTAAACTTAACTTGTCCTTAACCTACCGTTCCTATAACTTGTCAATAATTATTACTGAATATTTAACTTTACCAACTTAAAATCTTTTATTCCTAAACAACCAAATCCTGTGTTTTAATTAATTTATCTATTTATTATGGAAATTCCTGTTACAACGCCAACAATTTTGATGAAATTCTACATTGTCTTGGACAAAGCCGAACAAAGCTCGGTCACTCAAACATTTTAGAACAATTACTTATGTTTCCAATTACTAAATGAATGAGTACATTGCTAACCCTGTTATAGTCATGTTAACCCTTTAATGGCGATTCACCCAAAATAATATGATTTGCAATCTTTTGGACTGAACTTAATGACTTTATAACCTACTTTTTTAGCTGAATTATTCTTTTTTTCAGATATCCTAGCAATGTCTAAGCGAATAAAAATAACGATTTCCTATATTTGGGATGTAATAAGGAGTATTATTACCACTGCTATAAAACAGTTTTGGCCATCTAAAACTTTTACTTTCTATGGCTTAAGATATAATTCCGTAGCCTAGCTGTATACCGACTTATACCTTTAACTGAACTTAATCCTACACCGAGAAGAAGCGTAACCACAAATACTACTGTAGCCTATCATCAAATAACCTATAGTGACAGACGATAATTATAACCAACCACATAACCTATTAGCGTTTTCTAGTTTGTGAATGGAATAAAAATTGTATAATAATATGATGAATTGAATAACAAATAAACGCATGACCTATTTGATCTTGACGGCTTTCATCACAATCTCATGGACGCACATCTCAAAACAGACCCACTTTGGTACTTGTCAACTAATGATTTTATTATTACCTATTGCTTATTTACTCGCCCCCAGACCCTTGAAATTGTGTTTTTAAAGAAACAAGAGTCCAGACCCCGTCAAAATCACATCGCTTGCACGTCATCAAATTGTGGTCTTCAGGAGACCACTGAATCTTAATTTATCGCCCCCAAGGCTTCAGATCCTTGGCACGGCTTTCACCAAACGTAGCCTACAAGAGGCTATACTAATCCTGGTCACGGCACCAAATTGTAACGGATCCCCCCCACAATAGCTTGTCGCGCCAACTGAAGCTCAAAGAACCGATATTCAAGATGAAATTTGGCCAAAATGTGATCGTCTTAGTGGAGAACCCTTTTTACGTTGTGAACCGCCTTAACCCATGAATTCTATGATATTTGACGGCACTCTGGACTCCTGTTGATCTCTATTAAAATAAGCAAACTAATTTCCTATTTTACTCAACATTAAGCTTCAAAACTAATTATTACTTTTATTTTATTAAAACTCTTATCCCGAAAAGATAGAACATGATTAAATTATCCTACTGTGCAAATAATTATACTTTAAAGTACCAAAATTGGGCCGTTCTAACCAGAAATGTGCATCCTACCTTATGAATTATGACTTCCAGCGCAGACCCTACACCACACACCATATCTGCCTCTCGCTCCGATTCAACCACCTGTTGGGTTTAAAAAGACCCATGACACAACTTGTCATTAAGCGCTTAGCCTCTAGCATATAAAAGTTCAACTATAACGTAAAATATATAATCCATTCAAGAAGAGCTTGCCTAAATTGTTATCTAAAGTTATTTCTCTGATGTCTGCTAATTAAATTTACTAGAACATCAAGTAATTACTATTTGTACATTTCTTTATAAAGGATCAATGTTTACTATTACGGATAATCTCTCTGTAATATGAAATATTAGTCGGGGAATTATCATTATGTATTCACTTTCAAGTAGATTGAATGTCCGTCGGGGAATTATGGTCATTGTCAATGTCACACTACCCCAGTCATATGTTGTCAGATAGTTTTCAGTACAGTCCTATAATCTTACCTTAAATCAGTAATGACACAAATAACTGTATCGGCATATTAAAAGACTTACATATTAGAATTGTTTAAAATACTAAAAACCAAAACACTTAAAAAGTCAAACAAATCAGAACATTCATATTACTAAAGGCAAAAACACTTAACTTTGTGTGAGACCAGCTCGGTAGCCTCATATCCCGGATGAAAACATTACGAGACGACTTTATCACTGACCAAAAACTACACTTTGATTTTAGAATAAAACAGCTTAAAAACACTTCTTCACACGTATTCCAGAGATTAGATCCAGCCCACTTCCAAACTAAGAATAAACCCGAATTACCGCGCTCCGGCCTATTTATGTTAAAATCCAAGCCTATTTTCCACAACGTAAATAAAACGTTATGCCTTATACAATAAGATCCAATTTCACATAAAAATAAGCGGAGAATCACGCTCCCCCCGTTATCAACGGCGAGACGCGTCCGGCGCGTTCATACCGTTCAGTCCCGTTCCGCGCGTTCCCAGCGTTCACCGCGTTCATTTGTTCCAAATTCGACCTTAATCTTATACAAATTGAGTCGAATTTCCCTATTGCTTGTACTGTTGTTCATCTCAAATCATTTTAATTGATGCTTCGTTTGAATTGTGAATTCAAACTAGTATTTAGTCAAGTACTGTTTCCCCTTTATACTGTTTGGTTGTAATGTCGATATTTGCTAGTCACTTAGCTAATATTTTATATATTAACTTTATCGTTGAAGTCGCAATTCTTACCCTATAAACAAAGGTATAATGAATTAAATTTGCATAATTAGAAAAGATTTTAGCACATATTTTTACTGTCTGCTGTGTATGTGTCTATTTCGTGTATTTGTTTGTCTATTAATAATTACATCTAGTCATTTAAATGAATGGTATTTATCTTTGTATGTTTAATAATGTCACTACTAAATCTACCCATTACTGTCATTACTTTACTAACTTCCCATGGTTAAGAAACCAAAGTTTAAACAGATATTCTTTAAGAAAACATGTTAGTATGAAGTCGACTTGACCATTTACTTGCTACTAGTAGATGGACTTGTATGCAATGGATTATAGTCTTTATTATATTTTGTTTTCTTGTCTTCTAATCTAGTTTCTTAGGCCCCAGCCCTGATCTGTTACAAAACGGCTCGAACGATTTTGATGGAATTTGGTATGTGGAGGTTTTCGGGGACAAGCAATCGATCTAGCTAGGTCTCATGCACGGGAAAACGCCGCTCAGATATTAGTAACGCAGAATAAATTTGACATAAAAAAAAGTTGAAATGACGTTCTGTCACTAACACCTCACTTCCACGTGACCAAATGTGACCGACTTATCTTATCAAAACGCAGTTTAACCCGTAGTTAAAGTATCGTTAACCGCACAATGCCACCGGCCCACAATGGCTCCAGCCGCATGCTAATTCCTTTACACACTAGCATTGTGTTGTGTGTCAGCCTCGCGTTTGATTTGTGACAACTGTACAGGTCGAAAGGTGAAAGTTTCAACGGTGGTAAACGAGCACACGGCCTGGCAAGACGCCTTTTGAATAAAAAAAAACCGGCCAAGTGCGTGTCGGACTCCGCACATTTAGGGTTCCGAACAACCGCAAAATTAATTTGGTTTTAAGAGGCAAGTTTTAAATTATTTTGAATTCAAATTTTGAGAAAAGTATTGATAATACAAATAAAGTGATTAAAGGATGATTTTATTAAACTTTTAGATAGTAAAATTGCCCTTTTTTAGGGGACCGTACCCGAAGGGTCAAAACGGAACCCTATTGGTGACGCCCAGACGTTCGTCCGTCGTCTGTCACACAGGTTTTACAACCAAACGGTTGGAGCTACAGGCTTCAAATTTACACAGTATAAGCATCTTGTTGGCCCGAAGCCATACAAATAGTCAAAACTTATTTTTAAATGTTTTTAAAGGGGCTCCCATACAGCTAAAGGGGGGCGCAAAAAAATATATCCTACCCTACCGAGTGGGGTATCGTTGTTTAGAGCTCATTGAGTATATAGTATATACTCAATGAGCTCAAGTATATACTATATACTTACTATATTTTTAATTAAAAAAAATATTGGAATACAAAGGAATGAGAAGCCACCAAAGTCAGCTTTTTTTACGAAATTTTGTTCTGAAGAATTTTTTAACTTCCCAAATACCTATAAACTTAAAATTTGGTAATAATGTTTGTTATTACGTATATTTTACCAACAAATACTAATATATTGATAAATTAGATTTTTTTCTTTGAAATTTCCTTATTTTTCCTGTAAAAACCAACTTAACTTTGCGGTCGTCCGAAGTCCGACTCGCACTTGGCCGGTTTTTAACTGATAAGGGCCCTTATTAGGAATATCCTTATTATTCCTATTAACACTTAATTTCAATGAAAAGCCTGATTTGTCAATGTATTAACCCTGTTCCAGGCCGCACCAACCTACGTCGTTTTGCGAAAAACAAAATAATATATTCAAAATAGTACCTGGGGCCTATTGCATAATAAATTACAACTAATATTACAAGCGGAAGTCTCTTTCGAATGAAAGGGATTGAAAGAAGACTACCGCTTGTAATATTAGTTGTAATTTGTTATGCAATAGGCCCCTGATCGTAAGTGATCACCGCAGCCTATGGAAACTTGCAACTCCAGGATGTCACATGCTCATTACCGGCCCTTTAAAATGTAAAGAACCCCAATTTAAGGACCAAAGGAATCTAAGATAGGGATGTGGGAATATTTTTGATATTTTTATCGACTAAAACAAAAACATGACTTTAAAACATTTATTTCCATGACACTTATCAATACATTCAGACTTTGCATCTAAAAATAGTTCAACTTTGGAGCCACATCTTTTTGCACCTAACATTTTAAAATTTCTACTTATGGATATAGCTGCAAACGCACTGACAGCGGTGGCGGCGCGGTGCGGAGGCGGTACCGGTTGTAATATTCGAACTAATATGAAAGGGTCCGCACAGAACGCTTTTTTCCCGGCCGGTTTTCTGTGCGGACCCTTTCATATTAGTTGGAATATTACAACCGGTACCGCCTCCGCGCCGCGACGCCCCGCCCCGCTACCGCTGTCAGTGCGTTTCGGGCTATAGTATGACAAGGTTCATCGGTACAGTACAGTACAGAGTTAAAAATCGTATGTATGTAATATAAACTCTATTACAATAGTGTTAAAGCTGAATATCCAATGGAATATAAGCATGTGTCAGTGACAATTTCAAAATAATCGTACTTTACCATTTTGCTTGAGAATTAATTTAGAAAATTACTTTAATATTCACATTTAACTGTTACTTAAATCTAGCTTAAATAATTAACTATATGCAGGCGAAAATAACGCAAGTGCTTTATTATATAAGATATAGTACATTACTTAACAAGGGCGGTAAAACAAAGAATGTCTCGTATCGCAGGTATTTGACGCCCGAGCCGAAGGCAAGGGCGATAAATATGCGATCTGAGGCTTTCTTTATTACCGCCCGTGTTAAGTACAAAATTTTATGTCACCCCCTGGCCAGGAAGTGGGATTTCCCGCGCGCGGAGCGTGCGGTAATTGCCGCTTTATGGCCAGGTGTGACATAATAGTACATTACTTACCAAGGGCGATAAAACAAAGAATGTCTCAGATCGCAGGTATTTTACGCCCGAGCCGAAGGCAAGGGCGATAAATATGCGATCTGAGGCTTTCTTTATTATCGCCCGTGGTGAGTACAAAATTTTATGTCACCCCCTGGCCAGGAAGTGGGTTTTTTCGCGCGCGGAGCGTGCGATAATGGCCACTTTATGGCCAGGTGTGACAAAATTATTTTATATTTTATATTCAATTTAATTATACTGCTCCAAACAATATAAGGGCCTCTTAGATATGTCCGTTTCATTGTTAAATATTGGACATAAACTAATTTATGTCACACCTGGCCATAAAGCCGTAATTATCGCACGCTCCGCGCGCGGGAAATCCCACTTCCTGGCCAGGGAGTGACATAAAATTTTGTACTTAACACGGGCGGTAATAAAGAAAGCCTCAGATCGCATATTTATCGCCATTGCCTTCGGCTCGGGCGTCAAATACCTGCGATCTGAGACATTCTTTGTTTTACCGCCCTTGTTAAGTAATGTACTATTATATGTTATAATACTTATAAAACACTAATTTCCAAAGCATATTATATGGGATGTTTGGCAGTGATACAGCGTCCTGAACGAGTAATCTAACACAAAATATTTAGTACTAAAATGTTTTCTACTGCAGCATTATTTTTTTGTAAAATTGTAGTTTCATAATATACATGTACAAATGTATATTGTTTTGAAAAAAGACAACACGACGAGTTTCTTACGCCGGTTCGTCTCGACCCATAGGTTTATATTACGAACCGGTGGTAGTTTTTTGACATTCATAGGTGCATGTAATATGCCTAAATAGAAGAATAAATTAATCTAGATTTTTGATAAGTAGCTAATTAATGATGTCCTGCATCCTTCATTATCCAACCTCTTTTATATCTTATATCTTTAAACGAGCAATTCTTGTATATTTATTTATTTATTTATATGTATATTTATTTCGGGGATCTCGGAAACGGCTCTAACGATTTTGATGAAATTTGGTATGTGGGGGTTTTCGGGGACGAGCAATCGATCTAGCTAGGTCTCATGCCCGGGAAAACGCCGAGCAAGGCTCGGTCGCCCAGATATTTAGTATTTATGTCTAATAGCTTGAAAAAAAAAACTATTTATTATAATTTTCGGATAACGATCAAAATACTTATGCCCATATTTTCCTTTAAGTATTATATAAAATGTAACCTAATGCATAGGAATACAAATAAAACATTAGAAATTCATCAATAATAAATAGATATTTTAATTATACAGCAAAATATATCACAAATATTCGAATATTCTATTCATATAGAGTAAAACTGAAATAGTTAAAATGAACGCAGTTGGAACGCTGCATGGGATACTTTTTATCCTGAAAATCATCCCCCGAAGGGATGAAATAGGGAGTGGGAGTGAATCGAAAGTCGCGGACAGAAACTAGTAAGTCATCATCCTCCTAGCGTTATCCCAGTACAGTTGCATCCTGAAGGATGCTTGGGGTCCGCTACCTTATCCCAAGATTTGGAGTAGGCACTAGTTTTTAAGAAAGCGACTGCCATCTGACCTTCCAACCCCAAGGGGAAACTAGACCTTATTGGGATTAGGCTTTGTCAAGTGAGTGGGCAACTTGACTGTTAGAAGTTCTCAAACCGCCCGAAGGCCTCCAACTCGGCTTAACGACTGCTGCCATAGACAGCAACCGGGATCAACGGCTTAGCGTGCCTTCTAAAGCACGGGAGCGCTCAGTTAGTAACCACTCAAAGCGGTCACCCATCCAAGTCCTGACCGCTGCCCACGTTGCTTAACCTTAGCAAGCGCAAGCGGTTCGCAAGCGCCTCTGGGCCACGAGCGCTCCTTCTGAACAGAAACTTGTAAGTATAGTATAATATATATTAGTTTATAGTAGCCGTACAGATGTATTGCAATAGTAGATTGTGTCACAAGGGAGCAAAATGACATATTTACGGCGTGGGCGTAAATTGAATCCTGAACGAAGCGAAGGATTATATAATAGAATCCCGAGCGTAGCGAGGGATTCTAAAATAGAATCCTGAGCGTAGTGAGGGATTCAAGAATTAACGCCTAAGGTGGAAATAATTTTGCTTCCACGTGACACATACTGCTTTTCACATCACCTATTGAGCATAATAAAAGATCTGAAATAACAATGGTTGTGCATTTATTTTATCAAAATCGATACAATACTTAACTATCAAAATCGATACAATACAATTACTCGTTACAGAAAAGTGCCACTTTGATCCCTCGTAGCAGGGAAGAAAAGTGCCATTTTGATCCCTCCTAGCAGGGAAGAAAAAGCCCTTATCCGAATAGGTGATGTGAAAAATGATTTTCTTTCGGGAAAACTCGGATCTCAATCGGAATACGATGGCACCCAAACTGTCAATCAATGATTGTATTAAATGAGTGACGTTTTCATACCCATTATTATGGAACTTTATGGTTTAGTGTCAAATGTCAAAGTGAAAAATGTCAAAGTTACCCCTACGGCTGTAAGATGCGTACTGAAGGTAATTTAGAGAGCACGATAAATACGAACTTTTCCGATAAAGTACGAAGGAAAATCATTTTACACTACATCTGTTAACTAACACATATACAATGTGTAATATAATGCTATAGCTTCGATATGGTGACCTGACATTTAGGTAGCTCATTTATGGATGATCATCAGGGGTGGAAGTTTGTATGGAAGAGCGATAACTAGATAAGGGCCTGAAATAAAATAATAGCAATTGAAATAAAATAATTCAGTGGAGCAGCGCTCGTGGCCCAGCGGCGCTTGCGAACCGCTTGCGCTTGCTAAGGTTAAGCAACGTGGGCAGCGGTCAGGACTTGGATGGGTGACCGCTTTGAGTGGTTACTAACTGAGCGCTCCCGTGCTTTAGAAGGCACGCTAAGCCGTTGATCCCGGTTGCTGTCTATGGCAGCAGTCGTTAAGCCGAGTTGGAGGCCTTCGGGCGGTTTGAGAACTTCTAACAGTCAAGTTGCCCACTCACTTGATAAAGCGCAATAAGGTCTAGTTTCCCCTTGGGGTTGGAAGGTCAGAAGGCAGTCGCTTTCGTAAAAACTAGTGCCTACGCCAAATCTTGGGATTAGGTAGCGGACCCCAGGCATCCTTCAGGATGCAACTGTACTGGGATAACGCTAGGAGGATGATGAATTCAGTGGAGCAGTAGAACACTAAATAGACTATAAAAAAATACCTGCTAACCTGTATACACAAGCTTATACCAAATTCAGTCCTTCTTCACATACTTGCTATACTGGTGGCAGTTTTTGTCGACCTTACTAAAGCGTTCGATACCGTAAATCACAGGAGTTTGGTGACCAAAATGTACCAAACGACCAAGAATTTTAGACTAAAGCAGATTATATCTGAACTGCTATCTAACCGAAGCTTCTTCGTCTCCTTCCAAGGACAAAGACGCAGGTAGAGGCAACTCAAGAACGGATTCCCACAGGGTAGCGTTCTGGCACCAGCACTATTCAATCTCTACACAAATGACCAACCAATTAAAAGTAACCTGCTTGACATATTCAATTGAAATTCGGGGACGATTTTGATTGGGATGGGGGACAATTTTGATTGAGATGGAGACGATTTACAGATGGGGACGATTTTGATTGGGATGGGGACAATTTTGATTGAGAACTGGACGATTTTGATTGAAATGGGGACGATTTTTATTAGGATGGAGACGATTTACAGATGGGGATGATTTTGATTGAGATGGGAACAATTTTGATTGAGAAGGGGACGATTTTGATTGAAATGGGGACGATTTTGATTAGGATGGGAACGATTTTGATTGAGATTGGGCCAATTTTGATTGAATGGGAGATGTTTCATTAGGTTTTATTTCAGAATTTTTATTCAAGTTTTAAGGATTGCCACCCTAGTAACTCATTGACATAAATATAAATTCACGCCTAAACTGCCTTAAGGGGTAGACAGAATGAAATTTAATCAGCAATGGCTGCTAGTATACGTATATATACAAGCTATTTATACTAAATTCAGTCCCTTTTGATATACTTGCTATACTTGACCTCACAGTCCGGCCGCAAGCTTCTGAAGCTCGCGACGCCCGCGTCCGTCACACTTGTCTCAGTGAGATCCAGGAACCTTAGGAACGGCGCTGCCGTCGCCAGGTGGTTCAAACTGCTGTCAGTCACATGTCTGTATCCTGTCACACTCAGGTGCGTGAGCGAGGACCGATCCGGACGAGCGCCGGCCGACTGTGCCGGATACGGCCCGTTGGGACCGATGTGAACGTAATTTATATCCTCGCCATCGGCTCTGCCGAATCTTCTTATAGCGGAGTCGGTGACGAGTGAGGAGGCGTCTAAATGCGCGGGCGGGTAGAGTAAACTGTTGATTCTGGGGACGTTTGGGTTCCGATTGAAGGAGACTATGTGTTCGTTGTCGAGGGAGAGTCTGTAGACTGCGTGCACTTGCTGGCCCACGTTCACGTAGAGCACGTGGTGTCTGGGTTGTGCTTCGGCGTTCTGAAACAAAAAAACATAGACAACTTTTGGGTATATTGAAATATAATGACGATCGCTTTAGCTTAGTTGGTAGCGACCCTGCCTACGAAGCTGGAGGTCCCGGGTTCGAATCCCGGCCGGGGCATTTATTTGTGTGATGAGCACGAATATTTGTTCTTGGGCCTTGGACGTTTTCTATGTATTTAAGTATCTATTTATCTATATAAGTATGTATGTCGTTGCTTAGTACCCATAGTACAAGCTTTGCTTAGTTTGGGACTGGGTTGATTTGTGTAAGATTGTCCACTTCTTTTAAAATAACTTGAATTGGCCGACTTGCATCAAGTTAATCTGTTCAAAAAGCAACTCAAACAAACAAACACAATTCAAAATCTAATGAAAGTTTTAAAAAATGTCGGACATTTAGCTTGAACTATACCTGTGCTGGCTCCTCTTCCTCCGCTTGAGGCTCCTCTCTCGACGTACTGGCGCCTTCATTCACATCAGGTTTCTTAATGAGACACTTCAGCGGCACATCATCATCATCATCAGAACTGGATTCTGAATCCCGCCTCCGTTTAGATGGCCCAGGGGTGGGGGATGAAGAGGTCTTGCGTTTGGCCGCTTTCGATTGGTCAGGGGACTTTGAACTGGGGGACGATGATTTTCCAAGGGACGATGAGTTGTCAGGGGACTTTGATTCACTGGGGGACGATGATTTGGGGGACTTTTGAGAGGGGGACTGATTTGATGTTGTATCGGAAGTCGAGTTGGGAGACACTGATTGAGATGGGGACGATTTTGATTGAGATGGGGACAATTTTGATTGTGATGGGGACAATTTTGATTGACTGGGAGACGTTTGATTGGATTGGCTGGGTTTCGTTGGACTAGAAGTGTGGGATTGTGTGGTATTTGATGTTGGATTAGGTGAACTGAGGTTTGCTATTGAGTTATGGGTGCTGTGGACAAAAAAGTTAGCTTAAGTGATTTTTAAAAACATGCTTAACGTATCAAGGACCTGATACGCTTTGATAGAGAAAGATAGCCTTATTGCGTTTCCTATAAGAGGAAATAGGAAAGAGTGCAATATTTTGTGTCTATCACCGACCCGATCATTATTTCATGGTCGGATTAGTCCTTTTTTTTCTTTGTATTTGTTCTCTGTATCAAATAAATAAACTGACCTGTTAAAGCTGGCACCGTTAATCTTGTTAAGGTTCGCTTTCCACGTGTGTTTGTTCTCTTCTAACTCGCATTTCTCAGTCTTTGGGTCGCAGTCGCAGTCCTTTATCTTGAAGTAGTCCGGTTCCTGGGAACCAAACGGTCCTTATAATTATAAACGAATGAATGAATGAATGAATCGGACATTTTTATTTTGACTATTTTTTATTGGTTTTAAATTTTTTTTCTTCTTCGCAAATTTAAACAAAATTCAATGACATGCATATTGAGAGCCAAAATATTGTACGCCCCTACCATTAGCCGCCGCCTACACCATTTCCATTTATAACCACTCACACTCAAACAATAAATAATTTGTATTTGTATAATGGTGTTTGAATGAATGAATGGTTTAATCATAATGAATATATTAATTTTTTTAAACAAAGTGATATATTTCTTAAATTAATTACATAAATTACCTACTTATTTAAATACAGTTTTAAAATATTACACACATTTACTTATTAAACAAAGTGAAAATTGAAAAATTCAACACCACAGGTGGGATTTGAACCCACGACCTCTGGAATCCGTCCATTGCTCTACCAATTGAGCCACCGTGGTATCCCTTGTGATGGTGAATTTTTCAATCTTAACACTCATCTATTAAGCCTTATTAGGGAGGCTCGTAGCGACATCTACCTTGATGCTATTACAACTTCTGAACCGGCACCAACGTCCCAAGTTGCATTGGGAATCGTTGATAACAATGAGCTATACCCATACAAACTTTAATATGTTTGTTAAGCGGATGCGTCCGCTAGCGAAAATCTCATTTTTTTTAAATCAAAGTGAAAATTGAAAAATTCAACACCACAGGTGAAGGATGAATATATTGTTACATCAGATCAGGTTTATATCTGATATGATATACTGTTCTGTAACTACATAGCTTGCAGTGGCGGCGCGTCAAAAATATTCTTAGGGGAGCCGGAAATAGTTTGCCTTTCTTATTCTTCATGAGCCGTACTAAAAGAACTGGTGTGGCTGAAAATTAGGTAAGCCGGTGGGAATCGAGTTGTATGGACGCTCCGCCACTGATACCTTGTACTATCAAGAATCGGAAAGTGACCGCCATTTTGATTTTTTTTGTTGACGGTCCGATTTTGTTCTAAATTCGTGGGGTCGAAGAGGGTTTCAAATATGACACCTCCGAGTAGTCCAATATATTAGCCGTGTTCCGAATCACGCTAAAAATGCTCGCAGCGCTTACAGTGCTGACGGTCGGTCCAAATCAAATAGCGCGCTCAAGGCCGCGCGAGTAGTGTTTTGTGTCGGACCGGTATTCGCTTGAGCGCGCTCACGATCGGACCGATTCACGCTCATAGCCCGTGTTTACTGTCATGTTCATATATCAAACGTCAACTTGACGTTTGGCTCAAGGTGCTTACGCCCGGGAGTGTGAGCACCGTGAGCGCCGTCCATGACATCATCAGTGACGTCACGACATCTCATGTAAGCGCTATGAGCGTGGATCGGACCGATCGTGAGCGCGCTTTGAGCGCTGTGAGCGTGATAACTACTGTACCATGGCCTCCCACTTGTCCCGGGGCGGGGTGGGCGGGCGGGGCAGCGTGTCCCGCTTGTGGTGGGAGTGTTGGTGCGGCGCGGGCCGGGGCGCGGCCGGGGACAGCCACAGCTTGGTCAGCGCTGGCAGCCAGCCCAGCGCGGACACCTCCGAGTCACCCACTGGCGAGCCGCGGAGATCCAGGGACTAGAAACAAAATAGTCATCATCATCCTCCTAGCGTTATCCCAGTACATTTGCATTCTGAAGGATGCCTGGGGTCCGCTACCTGATCCCAAGATTTGGCGGAGGCCCTAGTTTTTACAAAAGCGACTGCCATCTGACCTTCCAACCCCGAGGGAAAACTAGACCTTATTGGGATTAGGCTTTGTCAAGTGAGTGGGCAACTTGACTGTTAGAAGTTCTCACAACCAACTAGGCTAAGGATTTGGCTCGTCGCCGCGTTGGTGAGCGCACGCGCCCGGAATCCACTACCGTACACTGTCTTTGTTGCCTACTGTCATGGCGTCGTTACCGAACAACGTCTTTGAACACGTGGTTAGCGAAATCATCATAAATTTGATGGAAAGCCCTTTTTTTAAAAAGAAGTGAAGAACTAGGCTAAAGTGGTAGCTGGTTGCACAAACCTCTAGTTTAGTGAATCCGTAGCGAGTGGCGAGCGAGGCGTAGGCGACGAACTCCGTCAAGCGGAGACAGTCGCGCGCGTACAGATGCTTGAGGGCGAGCATTTTACTGAGCGGGAGGAACGACGCGGGCTCCATCCACTCGCACTCGCTCACGTCCAGCGACTGAAATTAACAAATAGATCCAATCAAGGTTCGAAAGGATAATTATCTTGATAATTATCATTGATAATTATCATAATTGATAATTATCTTGATAATTATCATTGCTAATTCTCATTAATAATTATCTTGATAATTATCATTTATAATTATCTTGATAATTATCTTGATAATTATCTTGATAATTATCTTGATAATTATCTTGATAATTATCTTGATAATTATCTTGATAATTATCTTGATAATTATCTTGATAATTATCTTGATAATTATCTTGATAATTATCTTGATAATTATCTTGATAATTATCTTGATAATTATCTTGATAATTATCTTGATAATTATCTTGATAATTATCTTGATAATTATCTTGATAATTATCTTGATAATTATCTTGATAATTATCTTGATAATTATCTTGATAATTATCTTGATAATTATCTTGATAATTATCTTGATAATTATCTTGATAATTATCTTGATAATTATCTTGATAATTATCTTGATAATTATCTTGATAATTATCTTGATAATTATCTTGATAATTATCATTGCTAATTAACATTAATAATTATCTTGATAATTATCTTGTTAATTATCTTGATAATTATCTTGATAATTATCTTGATAATTATCTTGATAATTATCTTGATAATTATCTTGATAATTATCTTGATAATTATCATTGCTAATTAACATTAATAATTATCTTGATAATTATTAATGATAATTATCTTGATAATTATCTTGATAATTATCTTGATAATTATCTTGATAATTATCTTGATAATTATCTTGATAATTATCTTGATAATTATCTTGATAATTATCATTGCTAATTAACATTAATAATTATCTTGATAATTATCATTTATAATTATCTTGATAATTATCATTTATAATTATCTTGATAATTATCATAATTGATAATTATCTTGATGATTATCATAATTGATAATTATCTTGATAATTATCATTGATAATTATCGTGAGAATTATCAAGATAATTAGCGTGATTTTTATCAAGATAATTAGCGTGATTTTTATGCTTTGATAATTATCGATTTGATAATAAATAACACCAAAATCTTTTATTTTTTATTACATAGAAAAATAAATTTAACTTTAGCCAATAAAATAACGTATAGATACTACCCTACCCATACCAGGGATAATTATCAAAGACCATAATTATCTTGATAATTTCAAACCCTGGATCCAATAATTGCGGAACTGCTTCAATATAACAACCGAAAGGCGGTCGAGGGGCAGGTTGTAACATTGTATAGAAAGATTCAAGAATCCGAAAGTGGCCGCCATATTGAACTATTTTGTTTATGGTCCGATCTCGTTCTAAATTGATAACTAGCCTCTCTAGGGGTCGAAGAGGTCTCTACATACGTATCCTCACATCAAATTACCTCTAAACCAGGCATGGTGTCTGTCTTGTATCTTGAATAGGAAGGAGCGATCAAGGGGCAGATTGTAACTTGTAACACTTTGCACCATCAAAAGTCGGAAAGTGGCCGCCATATTGAAGTTTTTTGTTTATGGTCCGATTTCGTTTTAAATTCATAACTAGCCTCTCTGGGGGGTCGAAGAGGTCTCCAAATACACTCCTCACATCAACTCACCTCTAAACCAGGCATGGTGTCTTGTATCTTGAAGAGGAATGAGCGATCGAGAGGCAAGTTGTAACATTTGGACCCTCGCAGTGACAGCTTCTTTAGGGTCGAAGGGAATTGGGTGATGCTTGTCTGTAAATAAATATCAAATATTAACCCGTTTATGCTTAGAATGGAACTAAACCCTGTAAAACTAAATGTGTTTTATCCGATTCACTCAAACACAAATGTCGATGCTCGCTTTTGTCGCTGCGATCGACTAGCGAAGAGAGTCCTCGCCGGCAGTGGGAACAGTCAGCGATCAACTGTAAATATATCTGTCACTTTGACTGCCACGGGATCTACATCTTTTGTTCGTTTCTTGAGCGAGAAAATCGCCGATAGCGACCGATACCAGTGCCTGAGAGTCATGACTCTCATGAGAGTATTATTTTAAAAATAGTAATAATAATAAGACATTTATTTTGTACACATGACAATTCCTAGGTAACTTACACAATAAAAAACATTACACTCCTTTTTTTGGGCAGTCGTGTAAAAAGAAACCGGCCAAGTGCGAGTCGGACTCGCACTCGAAGGGTTCCGTACCATTATCAATAAAAACTGCAAAAAAAATCACGTCTGTTATATGGGAGCCCCCCTAAATATTTATTTTATTCAAATTTTTAGTATTTGTTGTTATAGCGGCAACAGAAATACATCATCTGTGAAAATTTCAACTGTTCAAACAACACGGTTCATAATTCATAATTCATAATTTTATTTTCATAGTTGGATTTCACAATCTCTTTATGACGTCAATAATAATACTTAATAAACATTTTACATACATTAAATTACATTATATATTAGATACAATATTCGTTAACAAATTTTCTAATTATTGTTTAAAAAATCATACATAATTAATTAATTCCACGGGTCACGTTCATCGAGATAGTCAGATATTTTATAGTATCCCTTTTTGCGTAATTTTCCTTTTATATAAGTCTTAAATTTATGTAGAGGCAATGATTGAATGTCTAATGGAACCTTATTATAATAACGTATACATTGACCAATGAAAGAATTACTTATTTTATGAAGTCTGCTGTAATTTACTACAAGGTTGTTTTTATTCCTAGTATTTCGACTATGTACATCGCAGTTTTTCTTAAAAAGATGCTTACTTTTCTGAACGTACATTAGATTTTCAAAAATGTATTGAGACGCGAAAGTAAGGATGCCAAATTTTCCAAATTTGTCTCTCAGTGATACTCTGACCCCCAGGTTGTAAACAGCTCGAACAGCTCGTTTTTGCAGGATGAAGATGATATTCGCATCAGCCGCATGGCCCCACAAGAGAATGCCGTATGACATTAAGCTGTGAAAATAGCTAAAGTACACCATTCGAGCTGTGTCAACGTCAGTTAGGGCTCTGATTTTTTTTACCGCAAATGCCGCAGCACTGAGACGATTTGACAGTTTATTGATATGAGCTCCCCACTGCAGCTTGGAATCCAATGTAATACCCAAAAATGTCGTCGATTCCACAAGGTCCAAAGGGTCACCACTAATTTTAATGTCTGGAAGAACAGGTTTAACATTCGGCAAAACAAATTTAACACATTTAGTTTTTTTCTCATTCAAAAGAAGATTATTTATAGAAAACCAATTTACCACATCAGAAATAGCTGAATTGATATAGGTAAAATCTCCGGTTCATGAGATATAGCCTATTGACAGACGGAGAGACGGACAGCGGAGTCTTAGTAATAGGGTCCCGTTTTACCCTTTGGGTACGGAACCCTAAAAAGTATACAAAACAATTGAAAAGGTAGGTGGTTCTGTTTGTATCTGTAGCAAGAGACCACTAAGGAATCTTGCTCAACAGTCCCTGTTATTCTTAAAAACTAAATACGTTTGCACCTAATTAAGTAATGAAATATTATCCATCCAATTATTATTTTAATGCCTGCATTGTTGTAGTAGTAGTAATATTCTTTATGTCACACCTGGCCATAAAGTGGCCATTATCGCACGCTCCGCGCGCGAAAAAACCCACTTCCTAGCCAGGGGGTGACATAAAATTTTGTACTTACCACGGGCGATAATAAAGAAAGCCTCAGATCGCATATTTATCGCCCTTGCCTTCGGCTCGGGCGTAAAATACCTGCGATCTGAGACATTCTTTGTTTTATCGCCCTTGGTAAGTAATGTACTATTAATGCCTGCATTGTTGTTGTAGTAGTAGTAATATTCTTTATTGCACCAGTTTATTGTACTTACAGTATTGCAATTAATATTGCAATATTCGAGGCCGAGCGACGTGAGCGCCGGACACGTGTCGGCTAGTTGCCGGAGCAGGCACGTGGTCAGCGTGAACTGCGGGCCCGGACACGTGCTGTCGGACACGAGGGGCTCCGAGGCGCGGGGCCACGCCCACGGCGGGGAACTGGAAACAAAAGTGAACAATAGGGATGACGGCACTATAAAAGAAAATCAATAAATCCAAATTTTCTACATAAAGGCTCAAATTCTCAATCAAATGGCGAAAAAAGTAATTCAAAAATATTAATAATTACGTAATTATAAGTCTTCAAAGTTTTAAGAGTGGGTATGTTCTGTCCCTTTTCCGCAAAACGTACCTTTGTATTGAACGATCGTCATCTACTATGGCGCTACTCAACAGTGACGTCACGGTTAGGTAGCACTTTCTCTAACTACGAACATTCTAACCGTTGAGCTTCGTTATTTTTTGAGATATTTGAATAGGATTTTCACTATTTGGCATAGTTTTATGTCTTCTTTCTATTGAAGTAATAAAAAAAATTGAGTCGACATCCCTATTGTAAAATCTTCGCAGGTCCGCAAGTGGTAAATAAAATAGCGGGATGTAGATTTAGGAGCTGGTATAATCCGAAATAGAAAAATATACAGACAAGCGACTAGGAATTGCTGAACAACGGTAAGTTTTCAACGTATGTTGATTATGAAAACTAAACATTGCCATATGAAAATTCTGCATTGTAACCAATTGAAACTCTGCATTTCAGAAATACATTTTTTCTGTTCACGTGCACGTGGTCTGGTCGGGTCAGTTCATGGATAAGTTATTAACTGAAAGCTCCCGAGCTTTGGAAGGCACGTCAGGCCATTGATCCCGGCTGCTGTCTATGACAGCAATCGTTAAGCCAAGTTGGAGGCGTTCGGGCGGCTTGAGAACTTCTAACAGTCAAGTTGCCCACTCACTTGACAAAGGGGGGTCAAAGTTGTACCACGTCCGTAGGGAAAGTACCCACCGCTACACTACACGTGACCCCTGGGTGGTTCTAAAAGTGCAACAAAAACTGGCAACCGCACTGTCTTCTCGAAGATCTCACGTTTCGAAAAGACATCCATACGATAAATAAAATTAAGCAACAAGAAAAAAGTTAAAGCAATTTATCAAAAATTCAAGTTAACTTACTCCCTGAAGTCCGTCGGATTGTCAGTGACAAGCTGCGCGCGAGGCCCCGGCGGCCCCACTTCTATGATCCTCGGAGATTGAGCTGAAATCAAAACAACATTATTTAAAAAAAAAAACCGACAAAAACATAGAAGAAAAAGAAACACCCGACACAAATCAAGGCTAAGTGCCAGTTGCACCAACATACGAACACAGACCGGTCATCGTCAAATATGGCGCCGACAGCTGTCATCCCATAAAAACTTGTCAAACTTTCCATACAATCAGATTTGACGAACACCGCTTACGATTACAGACGGTTTGGTGCAACCCAGCCTAAGTGCGTGTCTGACTTAGTACATTTCGGGTTTCAAACAACTGCAAAAATTAGTTGATTTTAAATATAAGAATCTAATATTTTTTATGTCACACCTAGCCATAAAGCGGCAATTACCGCACGCTCCGCGCGCGGGAAATCCCACTTCCTAGCCAGGGGGGTGACATAAAATTTTGTACTTAACACGGGTGGTAATAAAGAAAGCCTCAGATCGCATATTTATCAAATACTTGTGATCTGAGACATTCTTTGTTTTACCGCACTTGTTAAGTAATGTACTATTATGTGGGCTAAGCAAGCCCATATAAAAAATGTTGGCCTGGAATACATATACAACAACAACAACTGGATATTTGCTTCAAGCTGCTAAGATTTTTATTTTATTTTCATATGGCAACTATATATATGTCGCAGGCAAATCGTACAATCCACCGTATTACATTATGGCTAGGCATTTTACAAAACAGAGCTGTTTTGTAATACGGCGAGTCACCGATTAGGCGGATTCAATACGGCTGATTGAAAATCCGCCGAAATGTGTTCGGCGCGGCGCTTTGCATTCTTCAATTCGGCTAGTCGTAATGTAAAAAAGCGGTTCAGTCAGATTGTATAATTCGCCGTAATACATTGCGGCTAGCCTTTTCACAAAACGGTGTCCTTTTAGCTGTCACCTCTTTGACAGCTTTTAGTTCCCATTTTTAACACTTGCAGCGCTGTTTAGCAATGACAATCCGGCCATTTTGTAAAACGGCTAGCCGTAATGTAAAACGGCGGATTATGCAATCCGGCAAGTACAATCCGGCTAAACGTGAGCCGCCATATTGTAGAACGTATTGCAATGACGATCCGGCTAATTGTTAACCCGCCGTATTACAAAACGGCTAGCCGTAATGTAAAACGGCGGATTATACAATCCGGCTGCGGCAACTACGGCATATATATATATCGTATGGCTGCTAAGATAAAATGAAATGTTGTAAATTATCCCCCGTATACCGGAAGTCATGCATGCGCAAAGGTTTGAAATTCCCTGCCGGCGTCTATATTTCCGAGATCATATAACCTCATCTTCAGTTGAGCTTCACCGTTCGGTCTCATCTATGACCCCTGGTTAGATGCTGGCCAGGAGCAATCACATTTTTAAATTAAAAAAAAGTCGTGTACTGTGTGTAACTAGGGCTGCCATCCGTCCGGATTTTTCCGGATTTGTCCTAGTTTGGAGGCCGTCCGGGGGGGGGGGGGGTGTCAAGAAGTGTCCACTTTGTGTGGACACATTTCATGTAAGGAAGCACCTCATTGAATTTAAAGGTCTTGTTTTTTTTAAAATATTATTTTCGGACTCGTCCGGGGAAAAAATGCGATTTACGCCAAATGTCCGGGTTTTTTTGAATCTTTGTCCGGGTTTGGCGAAAATCGAGATGGCAGCCCTATGTGTAACTCACATCTGTCGGAATGTCCGGACTGGCTGTCCGACTGGTCCGGACCGTCCGGTTCTGTGGTGTTGTCCTCATTCCCGTGGTCCTTGTCTCCCGTGAGCAGCCGGGCCGCTTCGATCTCCTCTCGTGTTTGATTCACGTGGCCTAGGCACCTGAAACAAAGTGTAATGGTAAGAAAAGGAAATAATATATTTACGGGAAAAATAGGACATTGAAATCTGAGTGAAGCCAAACCATCAACAAAGAGATTAATAATTCTATAGATAGGGGTTCAAGGTTTACGGCGGAAATAATTGCACTACTGATTATGTACTCAGGATTTCCCTCATGCGCGCGTGCCCTTGTCTCCCTCTCTCTAGTCTCTATATATCTCTCTACCTTTATCTATCTACCTCTCTCTAACTATCTTACTACCACTCTCTATCTCTAGCACCAGCGCGCTGAGAGACAGCAGGTTCGGCATTAGGTACCCTCCGACAACCACAGTGTTATCTCTCTGTGTCTGTCAGTCTCTCTCACTCTCTGTTCTTCTCTCTACTTCTCTCTTTCTATCTCTACTCCTCTCTATATCTCTATTCATCTCTCTCTGTCTACTTATCTCTCTATTTCTACAGTAGCATCCGGATACAGCGATGGTCAAGGGACCGGCGATATTACGTCGCACTAACAGGACATCGCACAAAACGGACTGATTGTCTTTTAAAATGTTTGGTATGAATCCTAACGTGGTGATTTAGCAGTTGTTAAAAGCGGTTAAATGTTGTATGTGGAGTCGTTATAAGCTACTGTACTGTACTTCTTTCTCTCTTTACTTCTCTCTCTCTCTACTTATCTCTCTCTCTCTCTCTACTTATCTCTCTCTCTCTCTCTCTCTACTTCTCTTCCTCTCTCTGGTATGCTTCTAGCACAACTTGCTGGCAGTCGTATCTCGCGCGACTTAGCGGTTCCTGTCTCGCTTGAATCGCGTCGCGTCGCGTCGCAGCGGCGGCAGTTGTGTTGTGCTATCCCCGGCCGGTCTGGTATACTCACTGGCCGGCCTCGCGCGCGTATCCCGCCAGCAGCAGCTCCCTCGTGCCGGCGTGCAGCGCGCGCGCCAGGTACCAGCGCAGGCGCGCGCGCGACCACGGCTGCGCGCGCGCGTCCACCGCCTGCCACAGCGACCGGTCCAGCACTAGCGCGCCCAGGCGGGGGCAAGTACTGCGAAACAAACACATTTTCACTTCTCATACTCGTAAGCCGTGCGTAGACGACATAAAATCGCTTTTTAAGCTCTAGTCTAGTGCATAAAGTAAAATCTTCGTCAAAGAACTTGAAGCAATTGACGCAATCGGTCCGACAGCCACACGATCAACCCCGTGGGCTGCGCCCGCAGCCTGCCAGTGCGCGCGCGCCAGCCCGCGCGAACATCGAACAAGGTTAACGACCTCACGAGTGTAAATGTGATGACATAACCTTAATTAAATTATTTGTTAATTTCCTCGCAACTGACGTGAAAAGTAGATTGTATAACTCGTCCGATTGTATCCTTCAGGACGCAACTGTACTAGGATAACGCTAGGAGGATGATGAATAAGGTCTCCCATTGATCAGTTGACTATGATGCTGATAGTTTGTTTATATTGTATGTACTGTACTCACTATCCTAGCGCCTTCAGGTCCCTCGGTGTCAGGAACCTCAGGATCAACAGCAGCACGTCATCAGACAAGTCCAGGAGGTGGACACCCTGGTACCCGTTCTGCAGTTTTATCGGTGGAGTCTCTGCAAATAAGGGATATCGTCAAATTTCAGAGCGGAGGGCATTGGCCGTCCAAGCCAATATGATAGCTCGCAGGTACAGTTGATGTACAGCGCAAGTCAAAATAACCCTAATTCGTGCATACTGTACATCACTGTACACCTGCAGTTTATACACTACAAATTCAGTAACTTGTTGATGACTGCAGTTTTATGTGGAACCATAATTTTGATCAAGCTGAGAGTCAACTTACGACATTTGCTTATTAAATTAAAGAACTTTATAAATAACTAGCTTTTGCCCTCAACTTCATCCGCGTGTAAGTCGTTATTAACCTTACCTACTTCCATACAAACTTTCGTTATAAATAATAACAATTATGGGGTAAACAAACAAAGCTACATAATTTGATTAAACTAATTATTCTAAAATAATAACGTAAATTATAAACTAATCCTAATAAAGCCTATAAAATGTAACTGCCCCCAGGCTGTTCACAGGCTATTATAAATAGAAGATATATAAGCAGGTGACTACTGTTGTTAACATTTGAATAAAAATAGTCTAGTTTATATCAACCTCAACTCTTAACAGTAACTTTGTTGCCTTCAAAACATAAACACAAGAAACAATGAATGTTTACGGCAGCTTCAACATTGTTTTAACAACTCACCGTCCTGTATACACCCGCTGTCGTCCATATCCATCTTCTCTTCGCTTTCAGCTTGAAGAGATCCCATGATTCACAAAAAAACTAATTTTACCCGTAAAGCCAATTGCCACTTGGAGCAACACAGCGCGAACAAAGGAAAACCGGCCAGCCGAAGTGCTGATTAATCGCAAACGTAAACAAATGTTGGACCGATTCCAAAATTTACGATTGAGTTCAATGAGACTCGGTATGAGAGTGATATTGGTTTTTTTGTTCGTTTACGTTTTCGTTCGACGGTCGGACGCAAACTCCGAAATCGAATGTCAAACTTGGTGTTGCCTAATGTTGACAACAAGTTCTGTGAATGTCGCCAGCAAAGAGAATAATTATAACCACTACGTACTACAACCAGGATGCTATTTAATAATTTTCTTTTTACCATTGAATCTTGATTAAATCATTCCGATAAATGAATTAAACTGAAGGTTAAGAAACTCAAATTATAAATTAATAAAAAGAAACATTGTTTATACTATTATACATTAATTTATGTTAAACAGAATAGCAATAGTAACAAGCGTTTCAACTGTAAACTCAAACAGCTCCAATCATATGTCAAATCAAAATTAAAAAAAAAAGTTCTTTCTTTTGACGGGAGCTCGTTCTCCACGTTTGTTTATATTTTTATTCCGAAAACGCAATGGCGAAGTCCCTCCGCAGCAGGTGGAAGCGAAAATGCCGCGCCGTCAAGCGGGAACGCTATGCTGTAAAAGAACTAAGCAGACTAAAGAAGATGCTCGGAATAAAAGAAGAACAGAAGGTGCAAGAAAGTGAGGTTATGGAATCCGATCAGGTGATTTTCCTGGATGCTGGGGAGATGAAGAACAAAAAAAATAAAAATAAAAAAGCTGCTGAACCAGAACCGGATCCGGAAGACGTTGAAATGAGTTCCGACGACGAGAAAATTGAAGTGGAAGGCGAGGATGGAAAAAAACGCGTTTTCAACAGTAAAACACTTAAGGATCAAAATGGACAGTATCCAGTTTGGCTGCACAAGAGGAAAATCGCTAAACTCAACAAGGTCGGCAAAAAGAACGTGAAGAAACGAGCAAAGAAGCGTAGACGATAGGATGTTTGGTGTTTGCATTAATTAAAGTTAAGTTCACAAATTAATGTTTTATTTAACTCTTATTCTACCTCATACACTATGTTACCAGTAAAGTATCTGACTGTTAATCTACTATACTAAAATTCGTAGGTATTACAAATGAAGAAAATGTCCTATTGCACTGATATGTTGAAAACCAGAAAATGTGAGCTACCAACCTATCACTGCAATGGCAGGCGCAGGCTGCAGGAACGCTCGTGGCCCAGCGGCGCCTGCGTGCCGCAAGCGTTATTCAAAGTTAAGCAACGTGGGCCGCGGTCAGTACATGGATGGGTGACCGCTTTGAGTGGTTACTAACTGAGCGCTCCCGTGCTTTGGAAGGCACGTTAAGCCGTTGATCCCGGCTGCTGTCTATGGCAGCAGTCGTTAAGCCAAGTTGGAGGCCTTCGGGTGGCTTGAAAACTTCTAATAGTCAAGTTGCCCACTCACTTGACAAAGGGGGGTCGAATTTGCACGACGTCCGTAGGGAAAGTACCCACCGCTACCCTACACGTGACCCCTGGGTGGTTCTAAAAGTGCAACAAAAACTGGCAACCGTACTGTCTTCTCGAAGATCTCACGGTTCGAAAATAAATGCCATACGATAAATAAAATAAACTGCAATGGCCTACAACATATTTCAACCCTATTCCCAGGGGTATACATGATACTACCCTAGTCATGTGGGCCAAGGCCCATTGCAGTATTTTCACCCATTTCTTTTCCTTGACTTATGGGGCCCCAAAACTTTTCACTCAACTCAACAGCAAAGAAAGAATGTGATTATGTGCTTCTAACTATACACCACACGGGGTAGTAAACAAAATAAAAGTCACAAATGTAAACATGCTCATTTCTATATTTATAAAACTACAACAGCTGTGAACTTACATAAATGAGATAGCTTATCTTTGAAAATAAATAATCTTAACCATGCTTAAATCAACTTCTAAGGTAGGTACTGTTCTCCAGTTGAGATAATGTTGGTAGACAACCAAAGGGGGTCCAGAAATAACGCGAGGTTCCAAAGGGGGGGAAGGGGCTTACGAAAACCTCACCAATGATCATGTTGTGGGAGGGAGGGGATACAATGTGACCGTGTATTTTTTTACTGTACCTACAAAACCAATAAAGAATATCTCATGTAGGAAAACATTTACTCTAAGTGCCCCAAGAACCCTCGCGTTATTTCTGAATAAACCCAAAGCTCACTAACCCTTCATAGGACTGTCCCGGATCTGTCCCAATATGATGTTAGACAACCCTTTCATATATCTATAAGGTTACCATAAGGTTAATGTGTTTTTTTAGCAGTCTTGTAGGTAAGTAACTATTTTATTACTAGAATGTATTTCTACATTTTCTACACATAGTCGCCAGAAATCAATAATGCTGTAACCCGACTCAACGTACGTACCGGGTTACAGCATTATTGCTTTCAGACGACATTCATAAACATAGGTTTTTTTTTATATTTACAATATTTATAAGAAAAACGTACAATTGGATTTTTATACTATTTGTTTATGTTGTCAGTACTCAGTACACCTTTAATTACCAAATATGTTTATACTGAAAGAAAAACATGCAAAGGATTGTGACAGAATGAAAAGGTAAACCAATTTACAACTTTATTTCTACACTGTGAAGGTCCAGAACTGACGAACCTTTTCATTTGTGACTAGACATAAGCCTCAAATGCTAAAAAGGCTTATACTTATAAGTGGTGGCCTTCATCTCCGCCCTCTCTAGCTGTTCCCGATGTGTCTCAGTGCTAATGTGCCGAGTTACGGAAGTGGGTATCATTACAACATTACACAGTGAGCAGTAGAAACTGTTATTGTTCAGCTGTAACAAAATATATTAAGATCAGTGGAATAATAAGGTAAATGGTACAATGCCTCAAGGGCCTATTTTAGTTATAAGTTAGATTTAATTTTATTTAAGGTATTGTTGAGACTCTCGAAAAACCGAGAAGAGTGGCGCAACCTGGAGGAGGCCTATGTTGTCAAACTTTCCATACAATCAGATTTGACGAACACCGCTTACGATTACAGACGGTTTGGTGCAACCCAGCCTTAATAGTCCTCTAGCACCCGTATGCTAGCTCAATTTTAGTGACAAATCTCCCTTACAGTACCCGTAATATTTATTTATGTCACACCTGGCCATAAAGCGGCAATTACCGCGCGCGGGAAATCCTACTTCCTGGCCAGGGGGTGACATAAAATTTTGTACTTAACACGGGCGGTAATAAAGAAAGCCTCAGATCACATATTTATCGCCCTTGCCTTCGGCTCGGGCGTCAAATACCTGCGATCTGAGACATTCTTTGTTTTACCGCCCTTGTTAAGTAATGTACTATTATGTATATTTACCTCTCTCAGTAGGTTTTCCGAAAAATCCTCTAAGTGTGGGTAGTTTTCCATGCGCTTTTTATGCATCGGTTGATTTTTATGCGCCTCCTTTAACTTGTTGTCCAATTCCATTTCAACGGTGCAGAACACACATTTATACATATTGCTTGCCATTAGTATTCCGTTGTATGAGTCAGAAGATATTACAAGTTTTCTACTGTCTTTCAATGTTAATATCACATTTTGATCATCTGAAAAGGCTTGCAGGTTTGCATTTGGTTTCTGGGCTATATTTAGCAACTTTGGCTGGCGTAAAGCTGGCACTGCCATCACTTATTTAATATTGATTTATTTTATAGATGCAGCAATGAATTCCGTATATTCCGATACTGTATTGAAATATATCAAGATTTGTTTTCGATTCGCCAATTCGTTAAATTCAAAAAAGTCGGACAACTCGGACAAGTGTCAAACTGTCAAATCAAGTCGTCCATCGGTGGTCCATCGGGCTCGCTCGTAGAAAGAATAGTGATGTCACTTGTAACACGTTTACGATTCCAATCATTTATTAGAAAAAACATAATAATACAACAGATAATTATAATAGATAAAAAATAGACTAAAATTGATTATTCGGGCAAAGTTTTCGTTTCAAAGCTGACGAAATTCAATGCGAAATATGGACCTTTCGAGAACAATAAGACATGTTGCTTTTTAGGGTTCCGTGGTAAACAAGGAATCCTTATAGCAGAGCTTATAGTTTCGCTATGTCCGTATTGTCCGTCCGTCCGTCCCCGACTTAGCTCAGTAACCGTTAGTAGTAGAAAGCTGTAATTTGGCATGAGGATACATATAAATGAGCCTACAAACACTTTTCAGGGTACTCCTATACACGTAAAGTGGAGTTGCATTTTTTTTTCTTCCAAACCTCATCGAGA
The DNA here is from genome assembly GCA_951800055.1 of Cenopis cana. Taxonomy (NCBI): domain Eukaryota; kingdom Metazoa; phylum Arthropoda; class Insecta; order Lepidoptera; family Tortricidae; genus Cenopis; species Cenopis cana. The sequence continues at coordinate 935,560 of OX637498.1, read as the reverse complement.
GTGCTGTCATTGGATAGCTCTTCCAAAAATATTGAAAGGTTTTTAATACCATTTGTTGATTCAAGAATCTGTTGGTGTGATATTAAAGTTTAAGTCAAAGTGGTCAAGTGTCCAAAAATCCTGGTAGTAGTATACATAATGAATTTAAAAGGAAAACGATTGATGGGTTTGCACTTTGCGGCTTAATATGAACGGTGACGTGATGGACGGGCAACTACGGAACCCTACACTGTGCATGGCCCGACACGCACTTGGCCGCTTTTGATGATGTATTTATAACCGAATTCAAGATAAGGAAGTGATTAATTTCCCATAAATTCAATTCTCAAAGTATTAACGACGGAGGAGCGTGATAGTTACATACAAATTTGATTGAATAAGAGCGACTGAGACAGACAGTATGTAATTTGTTGTTCTTCATTCTTGTCGTAGTCTTGCTTTTTCGATTTCCTCAAACTATTTGATATGATTTTGGGGAACCTAACGAGCCGTCAGGCATTTTAACCCTTTGAACGTCATTTTTTCATGTACAGTAGTGACACCAACACGCCAACTCATTTTCCATAAAAGGTAATCAACCTTTTATGAATTATATAAAAGATAGTATAAAAAGCCCCAAAGTGCCTTTGACAACGAACCTTTGGCCGTAGGCACGACAACACGCAACACCTTTAGGTGTTCTTGGCATTAAAAGGGTTAAACAATTTCTCATTTTAGCCTATACTACAGTATCTTGGTGACCGAGCTTTGATGGGCGCTTTCCCGGATATGAGATCTAGATCGATTACTCGCTCCCGAAAACTCCCACATACCAAATTTCATCAAAATCGTTAGAGCCGTTTCCGAGATCCCCGAAATAAATAAATATAGAAATATAGATATATACAAGAATTGCTCGTTTAAAGATATAAGATATATATATATATATATAAACACATGTAATATTTATAATATTATTAATAAATGACTATGACTATATAAATACATAAATAAATATATAATATACAAGAATTGCTCGTTTTAGTACATTACTTAACAAGGGCGGTAAAACAAAGAATGTCTCAGATCGCAGGTATTTGGCGCCCGAGCCTAAGGCAAGGGCGATAAATATGCGATTTGAGGCTTTCTTTATTACCGCCCGTGTTAAGTACAACATTTTATGTCACCCCCTGGCCAGGAAGTGGGATTTCCCGCGCGCGGAGCGTGCGGTAATTGCCGCTTTATGGCCAGGTGTGACATAAAGTATTTTATGTCACACCTCGCCCTTGCCTTCGGCTCGGGCGTCAAATACCTGCGATCTGAGACATTCTTTGTTTTACCGCCCTTGTTAAGTAATGTACTATTACGAGCTTAGTGAGCTCAGATTAACAACTAAAGCAAATAAGCTAGTGAATCAATGTAGTAATTTTACTTTAGTTTAAGTAAAAATTACGCAATATCCAACCATAAACTTCCTTATCATTAGAGGCTGATTGAATAACATAAAATACGGCCACAATATTGCAGTTCAATATTTTTATATGCTCATAAAAATCGCTACGCTATGCAACTTGCGTAGTCATGAAGTGGTTCCTCAATGTTTTGTTTCGTAAGTATAATTTTTAAAGAAAATAAATATTAGTATGTATGTATGTAAGCACTTTATTGCACACAATAACAAGTTAAAACACGTACATGTCACAAAAGATTGAAGTACAAAGGTGAACTTATCCCTATAAGTGATCTGTTCCAGCTAACCTTTGAGCAATTGAGTGGAAGTTTGGTAGCAAATGTAGCAATGAGAGACAAACTTACATTGTGTACAGAAAAATTAAAATATGTATCCAAAATAAATTAAAGCAATAATATATATACAAATATACAATATATATTCTATAAATATATATCACTAATATACAATAAATAAATACTTTATTCAACCAATTCACAAGTCGTTGGAAACACACAACTTTTTCATGTTATTTTTGAGTGATTAGATAGGATTGAATAATTTGTTTTTTTTTTCTATTGCAGTTAGTACAATAAAAAATGTATACAGCAAGTCTATCGATTTTTTCCAACAAGATGATATTAGAGACGTGAACAAGGTTCTTGGAAAAATACTTCATGCCGATAAATTTAATGAACTCGCTGATAGAATAGCAGAAAGAGCAGTGAAAAAACTGAGAGATTACCAGGAACCTAAATTGACAGAAAAATTGGTTACGAAAAGTGGCGCACCGCGTCCTAGAATGAAAGCCTTAATTAAAGAAGCTGATGACTATTCACATGAAAAGTCAAGGGGAAATGCTAAACACAAGCATGGTAAAATAGATGTAGACGCAGTATTGAAGAAAACAGTACCATTAAGTGATTTAAGATTGAGATACGTACATTTAAAAAACAAGCATTCCGAGCCAGCACTTCGTTCGAAAAAAACTAATAAAAATAACGAAGATGAGCATGAAGAAGACGAAAACATTCTGCAGGATAAATATAAGACACTTTCGCGCAATATACAAAAGGATTTTATTGAGAACATAAAAACTTTAAGCGATGAAAACTTTCGATATCCATACGATAAACCCGTTTCTTGGGATAAAATCCAACCTAAGGTAGCCCAAGAAAAAAATAAGATAAGAACAGGGTACCGACAGGTTCATGACAGTGCATCAAGTAAAAAGAAGAATGCCTATTCGGGAACGACTAGGACAGAAGGAGATAAGCAGTATGCTCTTATACAGTCCCCCGACTATAAGGAATATCATGAACTACTGGCTAGTTTGGGATTATAATTAGATCTATCTGAAGATTCATTGTGTATTTAATTTTATAAATCTTCAAAATTGACACTCACAATTACTTATTGGTTTAAACTAATTTAAACATGAAAGGTTGGTTTTTCTTCTTTCAAGTAGAAAGGAATAATGATTATTCTAAAAACTTTTGTTAGTTGATTGAGTGAAACGAAGGTCTCTGTTTTAGCTTCGACAAAAATGCTTTCGTATGTCCGGATTTCCGTTTGTCCTCCTCTACAGGTCGCATTTCTCAACCGATTCTCGTGAAATTTTGTGAGCAGGTTCGGAAATGAAAAGAAACTTTTTTGTCCAGTCACTTTTTGGAAATTAAAAAAAAAACAAACTTTCTATCAATGATTTCGTATTTTTTTGCGGCCATTTTTTCCTCTACAGGTCGCATTTTTCAACCGATTCTCGTAAAATTTTGTGAGCATAGACTACATAGATTTTTTGTCGAGTAAATAAATGTATCTACTCCCTTTGCTATTGTTCCTCTTCACAGCTGCAATTTATCTGTAGATAATGGGAATCGTTTTTTACTGTATTATGGCGGAAAGTTAGATTTTCTGCCAAGTGTGTAGCGCCATACGCAATCATGAGTTCCGTAGTTACATTTTTTTCATATAAACAGCATTTCAGTTTCACGCGCGCAATATAATTATTTACCTACTCGACATATTCCTAACAGAAGAGCAGACGATACAGGATCGAAAATTACAAAGTAGATTGTATGATAAGGGTTTAAAATAAGTCATACTGCCACGAGATAATTCGCGTGGTAATATGGCTTTTAGACCAGTGTCACTTCGATGCAACACTGACGACTCTGTGTCGGTGTGACAATTCGATTGCAAGAAAATAAATAAATAAACAAAGATTATTCATGCACAATAAATTACAATGAGAATTAATGGGGGCTGAAACTGCTTTGACACGGATACATAGTAGCAAAGAGAATATAACCACTACGTTCTACATAGTAGTTGAAATAGGGACGAAAAGAGACTAATATTTTAAGAGCTAATTTTTTTCTTTAAGAGTTAAATTAGTTGAACCAGTGTTAGTACCAAAAAGAACCCATTGTCCGATTGGCTGTCGATGTGGTTTGTGATTGGTGAATCTAATGTGGTGAAGAATTTTGATTGGTCAAATCTAATCATCAACTAACCACGCACTAACATAATACTTTTCGAGCATATGAAGTGAAAAAGTACTAAAGCTTTAGATAGTAGTAACGGAGTTGTTTGATTTTATCGTGTGATTCGTGTGAGTAGTATTAAAGCAGAATACAACAGATTTAGCTTAAAAATGGTCGATTTAGAGCGATGTCTGAAATGATATTTTCTTAATAAAAGTAATTCAAAAATATACTCAAAATTTATGGCATTACAAAAACAATTTAACAAAATAATTTGATTCGTAATAATAGTAATGACATTAGGTTGCCATATAGTCCTAGCCCCTCTGTAACGCTAAGAAAATGTCAAGATAAGTGTCGGTAAAACAGAAAATGACCTGAATATGTGTGCGTTTTTTAACTGTTAAGGACTGTAAAAGAAACATATATTCTGCTAGAATAATAGTACATTACTTACCAAGGGCGATAAAACAAAGAATGTCTTAGATCGCAGGTATTTTACGCCCGAGCCGAAGGCAAGGGCGATAAATATGCGATCTGAGGCTTTCTTTATTATCGCCCGTGGTAAGTACAAAATTTTATGTCACCCCCTGGCCAGGAAGTGGGTTTTTTCGCGCGCGGAGCGTGCGATAATGGCCACTTTATGGCTAGGTGTGACATAAATGAATTTATTTTTACAAAATAATCAACATCTTGCTCAAAATAACCCTCGCTGTTGGGCATAGGTACTGGCCAGTAATCTCTCTTCGAATCACCTTTATTAAAAAAAAACTTTCGGAAAAACGGACATGGCCAAACTTATATTATCGACTATGGAACCCTAAAAACCGGTTTTTAACAGGGAGATACTACATCACTACAATTGTCAATCTCAAACTGTCAACACTGTCATCCAAATCAATGTGAAGTGATGTGAAGCGATATGAGACGCGATTGTAATAGAATACAAATTTGATAAAAATGCCTAGTTGAGTGTATTTATTTTGGTGTAAGTTATCAGTTTTTCCTGTTTAACGTATATGCGTATGTGCATCTAACACTGCGTGAAAATGAGTTATTTAGACAAATATGTCTGCAATCATAGAATTTATACTCAAAGTAATCACAGGTAAGATATCTCTCGATTTTCACCTTTTTAGGGTTCCGTACCCAAGGGTAAAACGGGACCCTATTACTAAGACTTCGCTGTCCGTCCGTCTGTCACCAGGCTGTATCTCATGAACCGTAGTAGTTAGACAGCTGAAATTTTCACAGATGATGCATTTCGGTTGCCGCTTTTTGTTTGTTGTTATCAACAAATATTTAAGGGGGCTCCCATACAACAAACATGATTTTTTGTCGTTTTTATAGTTAATGGTACGGAACCCTTCATGCGCGAGTCCGACTCGCACTTGGTCGGTTTTTTTGTATATAATTAGAAGTTTTCGTGTTATTCCAATCCACTATTTATCGCTCAAGGTAGCAAGTACCTTTAGTGGTAACAGCAATGAAGCTTTTTCTTCCAGTTTCTTCCAGTTTCTTAAAGTGCTATCTAGTGATAACAGGGTGACAGCTTTCACCCAGCAGATGGGATCTGCAGTCTGCCCCAAAACAAAAAAAAAAAAACAATAAATTTAACAAAATAACAAGAACCCAAAAGGACTGTGGAACAAATAAAGCTATAATAATTTAATAACAAAAAAATAGTGATAACAGGTACATTAACCCGGTTTACGTTTTACAGGTAAGTTCTATGACAGTTGGGTTCGTTTATAATTGCTACAGATTATAAACTATTGAAGTAAGGGTAATCTGGGGTAATAGCCTCAGTAATGGACTAAGACTTAACCTTTGGGTTGATGGCGAAAAAGACAAAACAAAAAATCTCGTACATCGGCGACACCAGGAGCCATAAGGTTAAGAATGAAATGACATAAATACATTTATCATAATCATATCATAAACTTTATTTACCCGTCCTCCCGGCGTAAAAAACAAAACAAAATCTTTTGTTATCCGCCCAAGGATCCCATTTCCATTTTTCTCTTTCTTTGCAATGATTCCACCAGTTCTTTCCCGCTACTTCTACAATGTCATCTGCCCATCGTTTTTTTGGTCTTCCAACTCTTCTTTTACCCAGTGGCCCAGACCACTTTGTAGACTGTAAGGTCCACCTTTTGTCCGTGTAACTTGTAATGTGGCCTGCCCATTGCCATTCAACTTAATTTTGCGGTTGGTTCAGGGCTACACTGAGAGACGCGGCGCCGACGGTCAAGGCTGTCTCCATCGCTGCTTATTGGGCATACCTTGTTTAACCCGTGGTCTACCAGTCCCTGGGATCCCAGGGCAGATAACAAAAGAATGGCATTGTATATTTTTTTCGCTGGGAGAGGACGGCTGAACCTCGACTCGAAAGAAGAAGGGCTACACTTTTTTTTTATTCTTTAAGGCAATAAATTCTTCTTCTTCATAGTCAATCCCTCATGACTGAGGATCGTGACCGCACGCAATTGCCCGCCATGCAGTTCGGTCCCTCGTCAAATGGACCGCACAGAGAAGGCTGCATTTGGCAGCATTCTTCACTGGCGTTTGCCCTCCACGGATCCGAGAATAATTTGTCTCTCTAGTTCATGCCTAGGTGAGCGCATGATATGTCCGAAGAAACAAAGAATAAATTTTTACTTATTCTGATTACAGACCTGTAGACTGCATCATGGCAATGCAAGAGTGCTGCGTGCTAGGCTGCCCGGGCAAACAAATAGGCGGGAGAGACCTCACTTACTTCAGCCTTCCTGTGGGACCAGAGAGGTATGTTTCATTCCAAGACTATATTAAGGCTATTTAAGGCTTTTAGCGAGTCCTTCTACTCAAGCAGCCTGTGGGTGAAGTATACCAAAAGAGCCTATAATGCCCTATGTGTGCAGTACAACAATGGATTCAGAGTGTTGTTGGGACTACCTCGATGGTGTAGCGCATCGCGTATGTTCGCTGAGGCTGGTACGGATGGTTTTCAAGCGATTGTGCGCAAAAAAATCGTCTCGATGCAATGCTGAGCCGACTAAGAGGTAGTTCTGATAGCATACTGAGTGGCATTGCGGATAGGTATGACTGTCCAATTTTTATACACTGGGTAGGGCAAATCAAGGCGGTCGCTCAATTTAGATTTAAGTAATAGTGTTATTAGATGAAATACCACCGTCACTAGTAAAAAAGTGTTCTAGCGAGCTTATTGAACCTTTAACTTTCTTAATTAATCAGTCATTCTCAACAGGTACCTTCCCAGATGCCCTTAAAGTTGCAGTTATTAAACCTATCCCCAAAAACCAAAAAGCGAGTGATCCTGACCAATACCGTCCCATAGCCATGTTATCAACTTTTTCAAAAATCTTTGAGACAGTTATGGCCAAACGATTATCAGCCTTCTGCGATAAATACGATATTTTTGATGATAGCCAATTTGGGTTCAGAAAAAAAAGAGGTACAGTACTAACAATTCACAAATTCATACAAGAAGTGATTAGTGTAATTGATAATAAGAACTTTGCATTTGGGCTACTGCTCGATATGAGCAAAGCGTACGACCGAGTCAGCCATTCTATTCTCCTTAATAAGTTATATGGTATAGGGGTACGCGGCACTGGCTTCGACTGGTTTAAATCTTATCTCGCAAACAGGGTACAATTAGTAGAATTAGATTGTTATGATAAAAATACAAATACAGTTAGAAAAATACATTCACTAAAAAGACAAATCTCATCTTCAATTCCGCAGGGTAGCGTGCTAGGCTGCATCCTATTTTTAATTTATATAAACGACTTACCAAAAATTATAAATACTGACAATATAAAATGCTTCATATATGCAGATGATGTATCCATTGTATTTTCAAGTCAAAATAAAAACGATGTTGTATTACGTATGAATACTATCCTAAATACACTTTTAATGTGGCTTGAGGACCATAACCTGCAGTTAAATCTAAAGAAAACAAACCTAATTCAATTCAGACCGCACCAGAGACATCCACTAGAAATTGACTACACGTATCTAGGACATACATTTAAATTAACAAACAACTGTACCCTTCTCGGCATACAAATTGATGAAAACATAAACTGGAAATCGCATATCGACAAAATTTGTATGAAATTATCCCGATTCACTTATGCACTGCGAAATATAAAGAAAAGCACCGATCTGAAAACTGCAGTGAGTGCGTATTATGCGTTTAGCCAGGCGTGGTTACAGTATGGTATAATATTATGGGGTAACAGTACTGATATAACCGATTTATTCGTAATACAAAAACGGTGCATACGAATACTCTCAAATATTAAAAATTTCGATTCCTGCAGACCCCACTTCAAAGAACTTAAAATATTAACACTACCCTCCCTGTATATTTTAGAAGTCTGTAAATTTGTACGGAAACATCAAGATTTATACTCAAAAGCCAAAGATCGTCACACCAACACTCTAAATTTAAGAAATGAAAATAAAATAGCCCTCCCGACTAGCAACTTACAAATGAGTAATAAAAGCCCCCATATGACAACCATACGTATTTACAATAGTCTGCCTAAAGAAATAGCAAACGAACTCAAATACAATATATTTATTAAAAAGTTAAAAACTTATTTAATAACCAACTGTTTCTACTCCCTGCAAGATTATTTTAATGTAAATAAATATCATAAATATAGTTAGAATAAGTTACCTGGGATCTCGATGCTTGTAAACTGTGATTTTATATTGTGATTTTATAAGATTACCTTTAGACTAAGAAAAACTTGCAATACCCTTACAGGGTGTCATGTTGTACATGTATTAAATAGTTTATGTAAGACCTGCTGTATACCAACATGAGAGCAATAAAGTTATGAGTTATGAGTTATGAGAATAGGTACTAATGATTAGTTTTAAGTTACACTAACAACATATGAATGAAAAAAAAAAGAATATCCGAAATAAAAGTTATCATTCATTCCGGCTTGGTCATACCGCTTGCGCGACGCAAGCGGGACGCTGCGCTGCGTGCCAAAATGTATGAAACCGTCCCGTTCGCGTCGCGCAACCTGTGTGACGTCGCTAACCTGTTAGCATACGTTCCGGCGCGCAGCGGTCGCGTCGCGCGGACGTCGCGCAACGCTGTGTGACCAAGCCCTAGGGGGTCTACGCACTATTCGTCGATTTTTGACGAGTTTTGAGTCGATATTCCTCCATGAGAACTACAGACATATGGCACAAACTGTTATTTGATCTTCAATCCTTTAATTACATTTGCAAGAGCCGAATTTTGAAAAGAAACTATACTTATTTTTTATGTTTTAATCAAACATGGTCCAAAAACGCTCCTTTTCGATATAAGTATGTTGTTTCTGCACTTATTTATATGAAATCTACATTTTACTGTACCTTTCTAACGTCTCTTACAACACAAGAGAAATTTTTATTTTTAACTCATTTTCACAAAAGTTACGTCCGAAAACCTGGTTTTTTGGCCTGAAATTGCCAAAGTTTGATGCCACATATCACGAAGACAGTGAGTTTTAAAGTAAATATGGGATACTATTTTGGTAAACCTCGTTGTTGTGAATACGATAAGCCATAAATGATACGAGAAACCGGAGCGTTACAGATCGAAGGTCATTGGGAGCTAGGAGCCCCTTAATTAACCAGTTTAACCACTAGTTCAGAAAGGGACTGCCATCAAACCTTCCTATCTACACTGAAAACTAGACCCTTATTTCCTTGTGGTGGTGATTTTTTTCAATTGTCATGATTGAAAAACCGCCTCTTCTAATTAGGGACCCTTATTAATTAAAAAACGCTCATCTATTTAGGCCATTTTCTGTTTAATTGAGACGCATATTGACATTTTCTCAATGTTACTATCTAGAACAGGACTGTTGCAACCTAATGGCATCAATTATAAATGTATTTTTTGGATTTTTCATTAAGAAATATTGTTTCAAACATCACTCCAAATCGATCATTTTCGAAAAACTGCTATTTTCCGCTTATTTTTTACTACACACAATAAAATCAAAAAAGAGCAATGTTACTATCTAAAGCTGTAATAATCTCATTGTATCCTTTAATCATTTTATTGGTATTATCAATACTTTTGTCAAAATTTGAAATCAAAATATTTTAAGCACTAAATGTATTTTTTTCCTAATTAAACCATTGGTCTTTGACTTTACAGACAGCTGCAGTGGCTGAAGCTCATTGGAAGACCAGACCTATACAAAGACCGGTTGACTGAAAACTACGTCGTTTGCTCCATCCATTTTGACAGCAGTCAATTAAATTTCGAAAGAAAAGTCCTTCCGAACGCTGTCCCAACCAGACACATCCCAAGGGAGAGAAAAGGTGTCTTAATATACAGGTCTAACACTGGTACACAAACTGATTTCCATGATGAAGATGATTGCATACCTGGAAGTAAAAGGAAAATGGATGGTGATATTGGCAAAGTTGTAATGTATAAAAGAAGCAAGCCGAATAGGAAAATATTCGCGTGTCTTGAAATTGATGACTATCTTAAATTGCCTGATATTGAGCCTGTTGTTGATATACCATCAGTATCTCTAATCAACAGTAGGTATGAACCAAGAGACAGTGTTGAATTAGGGAATAGAAAAATATTTGTTTTCAGTGAAGATGAAAATGCCGAAACTAGTGACAAAACTGATAATGATAAACCAGCTCCAGTGTCTAATGAAGTGAGTAATGATCCAGTTGAAACTGGAGATGATACTGTTATAAGTGACGTATTGACTTTAAACCCGAACGCAGTGTTTAAAAAATTCAACGAATGGAGACACAGAGCTACAGATAGACGAAAAGGGTCCAAGTATGAAAAGGTTTTTAAAATATTCGCTCTAAACCTGCATTCCATTAATACAAGAGCTTACAGATTATTGTCAGAGTCATGGCAACTGCCGAAGGAAAGAGAATTGATGGAAATAGAGTTAAGTGTAACACCAAAGTTTGATGAAAGAGTGATAAAATTGCTGACGCAGAAATTCAAATCGCTTTCGACGAAAGCCAAGTATTGTACGCTAGGGATGTACATCGTGCCGTTAAAACCTCATCTGTTTTATGATCCTGCTAACGATGAGGTAATAGGAGTGCATAATGTGAATGGAGAGAAGAAAAGAGAAGCGGCGAATTACGCTTTAGTGGCTATGGTCAGAGGGTTGAAAGTCCCTTGGTGTCAGCCTGTAGCATTCTCTTTCTTTTCCACCATGGATGTAGATGATATGGACGTCTTTATAACAGTCGTTGTAGTGAAATTAAGGAGCATGGGCCTCAAGATTTTAGGTATAGTAATGTCTGATGATCATCACTTTTATAGTTATTGCAGATCAAAACACTTCATATCAGTTGTGAAACCATATCTTAACATCAATAAAGAGACGGTGTTTGTTGCCTTTGACTTACCGCACGTTTTGAATTCGTTCAAAAACGAATTCATCAAGAAGGACTTAATGTTTGAGGATAAAATTGTGTCCTGGAGTTATATTAAGCAGGTTTACGAAGTGGATAACGAAAGGGGAGGCAGGCTGTTGCCTAATTTGAGTGAAGAACACATGAGAGCGAGTAAAGACAATAGTATGAAAAACCCTTGTCAAGTGCTTCACAGAACTGTTGCTGGGGCTATATCCTTTTATATAAATCATGGATTGTTACCTGCAGAAGCGGTCCATACCGCTGAACTTATAAAAAGGATTAATGATGTATTTGATGTCTTGAATGCAAAGAAAACGACAACGGGTATTCGAAACACTGAAACTCCATCGAAATTGGTCAGCGCTCAAGCTAAAGCTATTGAGAATGCTAGTGGTATAATCAAGAAGCTTGCAAACGTAGTTAAAGCTGAGAAAACTCTAGAACCTGACAGTTTGAAGTTCTTTCAAATTTCTTTGAAAAGTTTGCTGTATATCTCTTTGGCTTTAAAAGACGCTTCACAGAACGGCATAGAGCAAACCAGCCTCACTTATCTAGAACCAACGCTAGAATTCATAAAATCAATAAAATCTGATAATAAAAGACAAAAACCAACTCCAGTGCAGTTTGCCAAATCATACTCGAAATTATTCCTCAAATATTTGATAGAGTTGACGCCGTCGCCGACATCCATAGGCAAAATGGAAAACTTTTTAAAAATGGCCGACGGCGTGAAGGACTGCTACGAGACTTATGATGGGCAAAGAATATACATCAAAGACAAAGAATACAGATTTTGTCTGCCAGAAGTATACGCAATCATCTACGTGTCCAGCTTTTTACTTTACAAATGCTCAGAGAAGCATATGTGTAAAGCGTTCGAGGAATTTCTCAATCGTTTAGTTAATTTAAGAAGGACTAAAGTGTACGTTAATTTTGAGAAGTTTAATAAAGATGCGGCGTTTTATGACATTTTAAAATTTCCGCCAATAGAGTTGCCAGCTTACGTGGAAAGGCTTGATGATTGTTTTTTAAAATGTTTCACGGATTCTTACCACACGAACCCAGCGGAGAGCATATATCGTGCGTTGACTAAAGTGGCTCCTTGGGACCCTCCATGCCCCTGTTTTCCCTTCGATTATATGCTGAAACTGTTTGTCCGGACTAGGATGTATGAAACTGTACTGCACAATACTAGATGCTTAAAGAACAAATCTGTTGAGATTCCGTACATTGTGGAAGCTCAAAAATTGTGATTTTTATGCGCATTAAACTTGTAAGTAAATGTCAGCGATTTTTTTTTCGTTTTCCTTTTGCAAAGGTGTAATAGGAAAAGTCCTCTATTTGGATATCACCTATAAAATAGAAATTTGATAGAAATAATAGGTTTTTTTTTAATAACTTAACAAATCAAAAATGTGCTTAAGAAATAAATCCCGCAGCGGGGCAGGGCCATTGGTGCCAAATGACGTATTTAAGTTTGACGACAAATTTAGTTGGTTTTAGTGACCCTGCCTACGAAGCTGGATATCCAGTTCGAATCTCGGCCAGGGCATTTATTTGTTGTAATGTGATGTGGGGCGCAGCTTCATAGTCATATCCATAGTAGAACCCAAAGAGAATAAAACCACTACATTCCAGTAGAACCAAGAAAGGCGGTTGCCACAATGATGCGGTTTACGCACGACGGTGCGGTGTGCGAGCGAGACAGCGCTATGCAAGTCTATAGCGGTGTCCCGCTCGCTCTGCGGAAACAGCATCAGTGTGACAACCGCCAAAATTATATAGTTAATCTATCGTAGATTGTTAACCAAGGGTTGAAAGTGACCCATTTCGCCCTAGGTCACCATAGTTCGAGGGTGAAATGGGTACTTTCACCCGAGTTAAACACTCTACTTTTCATTTCGACGTTGAGGAAAGTAAATGAGAAGTAATTATTTTAGGGATTCAGTTATAAAAACACGAGCTGCAGCAGCCAGTAGCCACGCCCGCGGCGTCCAAGCGCGCGGTGCACAGGCCGCCAGCCTATTGAAATAAATAAAAATACTTTCCACCCTAGGGCTGGAAAAGCGATTTTCAACCCGGCTATCTACACGTGAAACTTGAACTTTCCGAACAGTAGAGATGAAAAAATGTTTATGTCACACCTGGCCATAAAGCGGGTATTACACTGTCCTGAATTCAGGACACTTAGAAGGGTTCCGACCTATACGTTAGAGCGAGATGCTTCAACTCCCCTCTACTAGTTAGGACGCCTGATTCAGGACAGTGTAATACCCGCTTAAAGCGGCCATTATCGCACGCTCCGCGCGCGAAAAAACCCACTTCCTGGCCAGGGGGTGACATAAAATTTTGTACTTACCAAGGGCGATAATAAAATACCTGCGATCTGAGACATTCTTTGTTTTATCGCCCTTGGTAAGTAATGTACTATTTCCTGTTAAAAGCACGGGTTTTCCTGTTAAAAGAACCAAACGTAATTTCAGTTGTATTTACTTTATCTGTGGAGAGGGTACTGTCACTGTCAGTGTCAAAATAATTGTTTTTGGACGGTTTTTGTCAGTGAGTATTATATTCTTTGGTTTTTGTGTGTTTTTGTGCGGCGGCTTGGCGTTTCTTATAGTATTTAAAGCAAGGCTTTCGATTTAAAATCCATGCTCTCGTGCTCAAATTAATTCATCCGTATAGCTAATTAGCTTAGCTATGGTACAGTGCCACAGACAGACATGAAGAAAACACACGTTAACTTAACTCCCATGACTGTTATATTTTCAAGAAATGTTTTAATTTATTCATAGAACGATATCCAGAGCTCCCGGTTCTACGTGATATATGCAGAGGTTTATATTTTGAATCATTTCACAGGTAAAAATGTGTTCTTTTACAATAACAGTGATCATTGTGATCATTGACCATAATTCAATAACCTTACGTATTGTTAGTTTGCTATGCTAGCAAACGGAGCCGGAAAAAACCTCATAGAAGATGGGAGGACGAACTTAAACTCACTGCGGGCCCAAATTGGAGGAGAGTGGCCGATGACAGAACACAATGGAAAGAGCTAGAGGAGGCCTTTGCCAAGCGGCACACTGAATTAAGAGACATTCTCTAATTCAGAATAAAAGGGCTTAATAGATAGATAGAGGTTGTTAGTTTGTAAACAAAGTATGATTGTCTGTGTTTTTACTAAATTTTTGAGCATTATGACAGTGCTAATATTACAAATATTATAATGCATACTTTGGGTTTTTCCCAAAAAGAATTGAGTTGAATAGTTGTGCAGATAACGACAAATTTATCAGGCCTACCTACTGCGAGCCGATATAGAAGTATCTCCCTCTCGGTCACACTCGCATATTCAAGAGACAGAGAGGAAAAATACTTCGTTTTCGTTTGCAGTAGACCCCTCTTGAAACACTTATAATCTTATGGATATGCTGTTATCTTCATGAAAAATTGCTATTTATTTACAGTGATATTTGACTGAATTATTGACACCTCTGAATAAACTTTTTAACACTTTGACGGACTTGAATGCCGTAGCTGTAGTCAAATGTATGTTAATAAATATTTAATTGAAGTAGTGTCCATGAAAGTGTTAACATCAGCACTTCTATAAGCATGAATCTCTCTTGATCTTGAATTTTCGTCAATACCCACTCACCGTCTTCCCATGACACCATAAGTCAGTCTTAAACATATTATAATTTCAACCCATAACTATTCTAAAAGTATTTTAAATTAGGTTCATAATTCATTAATAACACACTTTTTTTTTTAAGCCTATAGGATGTCCCACTGCTGGGCAAAGGCCTCCCCCCTTGACTTCCACTCGTCCCGGCTTTGGGCTGTTTCGGGCCAGTCGTTTAGAAATGTGTCCAGGTCATCCCGCCATTTCCGCCTCGGCCTGCCACGTCGTCTCCGAGCATCTTGCGGCATCCACTCTGTTGCTAATAACACACATGTAACACTAAATTGCTCAATGGGTTAACTTAACATAAGTCATTTTACCTTTGTTTTACAGATTTTTTTAAAAGTCCAGCATCATGGAGCCGTATGGAAGTGTGCCGGTATTCATAGACGTGGAGCGGACACCGGACCGGTTCATGATCACACAGGACATGTGCCACAACCTGATGAACCAAAATGAGAAGACTGACACCATGTAAGTCCTACGTTATTATTAGAAAACGGGACTTAATCGCGTACGCTTATAATTTATTTACCTTTTGTAAGGTTTTGCCTGACGTTTCGAATGTATCGCAACATTCGTGGTACGAGCTGACTAGCTTTCGCGAGTTTCGCGAGTTTCGCGACGAATCCGTAACGGTAACTACTCGATGAGCTAATCGCGTTCCAAAAACTAACATCAATGGGCGCACATCCGACGTGATTATTCCATAATCGTTGAAGTACATTATTTATTATGAATGAAAGTTACCCTTATATGACCGGTTACATTTATTTTTATGTATATTTTTGTTGAATAATGTCTACATTACGAAATATTCACTCTGACATCTGTCAGTTTTTGTAACGCGATTAGATCATTGAGTATAGTATAATATGGTTTTAAACATGACTCACGAAAGTATAAATCCAAGTATCTGACATTTGCCACATTTTTCTTCATCAGCCCCTCAAACACATTTGATCCGGCAGCCCAATGCATGATGCTGAGTCAGCCACAGAGTTCTAGCGATCATGCTGCCATGCCAAGTCAGAGTGGCATTCCAAAGCAACGTGAAATAGCTCAAAGTGAAGCTAAACCGAATCCCAGCAGAACCAGGAAGTAAGTACAGTCAAAACTAGTTAAAGACATATATGTACGTTAAAAGAGACGAAAATATCTATACACTCAGAGCTGCCTTTTCATTAGAGCTATGCTATGCTGCGAGGATGCGAAGGCTACGCCACGAAACTATGTGTCCGTTTCCACTAATTCTAAGCTATGTAGGTGTGCGAGGAAGATGCGTAGCTCGAGCTATGCGATGTATCGACATGGAATGCGGGGAGCGGCAGCGCGGTGAGGGGGGAAGCGTGAGCGCATCCGTAGCGCGCATCCATAGCACGCAACCATAGCACGCATCCACAGCACGCATCTTTCCATATAAAAAACATAGCTTAGCTGAACCCTTTTCCACCAGTGCTATGATATGTGAACCAATGAAAGTAATTGGTGGATTTCAAACGCATCCATAGCAACGTAGCATAGCATAGCTCTAATGGAAAGGCACCCTTAGACTCTTACGCTCTTGTCATTAAAGGCCATGTTCGCATACTTTTGCCACTTAGTCCGGATCGAATCGCACTATTCGACCGTGAAATTTTGTGACCCAGTTCAATAGAGATAATATGTTTTTTTTTATTTGGAAAAACAGACAGTATGTATTTGAAAATAGAATCAAAATAGCGGAGCCATAGGGCTTAAAATTAAAAAAATCCTCGCGAGGTCTAGAGCGCACATAGTCACTACTTAAAAGATTTATTTTCACGGAACTAAACTCGATATTTATGTATGTGGGTACCTATTTTATCGACGGTGCGACACGGGTTGCACCCAAGCACAGAATAGTATAATAATATTACATACAGAACGGCCACGAACCCCCCGCACCGAGGTCAGTTACCGCGTCCCTGACAGTCCCGCCGGGTTACGATCGGGTTACCGTCCCGTCTCGCGATTCGTCCGCGCCACGCGCTACGCACCCGCGCAAACAATTGACGCGTGTACCGACAGCGCACGCACACATACTTACCCACACCGCCTACTTTCCTTCGCGTGTCACCCCCGTGACCCAAGCAAACGTCGGTAAAAAGGTAATTACATAAATATCGCGTTAGACCAACAAATCATTTAATTATGTTTACAAAGCCTGAGAGAGAGCTTAAAATATTAGACACAGAGCTACTAGTTTTTATTAATTAAGAGCGCTCGTGGCCCAGCGGCGCCTGCATACCGCTTGTGGTATCTAAGGTTAAGCAACGTGGGCAGCGGTCAGGACTTGGATGGGTGACCGCTTTGAGTTGTTACTAACTGAGCGCTCCCGTGCTTTGGAAGGCACGTTAAGCCGTTGATCCCGGTTGCTGTCTATGGCAGTAGTCGTTAAGCCAAGTTGGACGCCTTCGGGCGGCTTGAGAACTTCTAACAGTCATGTTGCCCACTCACTTGACAAAGCCTAATCCCAATAAGGTTCCCCTCGGAGTTGGAAGGTCAGATGGCAGTCGCTTTCGTAAAAACTAGTGCCTACGCCAAATCTTGGGATTAGGTAGCAGACCCCAGGCATCCTTCAGGATGCAACTGTACTGGGATAATGCTAGGAGGATGATGATGAGCTACTAGTTTTTATTCCAAATATTTTGAATGACATACAATTATGATGATAGATATGATATAATTTATTTATCTTCCTTAAAATTACACCCACTGAATTAAAATACGCTGGAAATCAAGTGGAATGGGTACGCTTTCTATTGAATTTTACATAAATATTGTACAAAGTGTTGTATATGAATACAAATGCATTGTAGTTAACCTTTAAGGGCCCTTATCAGTTAAAAAACGCTCATCTATTTCGGCCATTTTCTGTTTAATTGAGACGTATCTTGACATTTTCTCGATGTTACTATCTAGAACAGGACTATTACAACCAAATGGCATTAATTTCAAAAGTATTTTTTGGATTATTCATTAAGATATATTGTTTCAAACATCACTCCAAATCGACCATTTTCGAGCTTAAAACTGCTTTTTTCCGCTTAAATTCCACTACACACAATAAAATGAAAAAAGGGCAATGTTACTATCTAAAATTCAAAATAATTTAAATCTTGTAAGGCCTCTTAAATTGACAGCGTATCTTATAATACGATACGAACGATATTTTTATGATATCTATAGAGCGCAATCATGGCTTGATCGCACCGTTTTTTTTTAAAAATTTTGTTAATTTAAAGGTTAAGACTTTTGATTACATTACGGGGCTTTGGGTTACCGAGGTAAGTCGGGTACGATCAAACTCTGCAATGTACTAAAAATCGTGTAAATGGGCCTTTAAAGACCGCTCAAGTCAGGTTCCCCGGCAGTGATTCCACTTTCGATGTCACATTCGTTATTCCCTCGCTGGATTTTGAAGAAACCTTTGTCCCCCCAATCAGTGTTCCAGGAGTTAGCACACAGCCAGTATTTCTTCCCGTTTTCGACGCCCCAGCCCAAGATTTTAATGGCATGACCACCGTGAGGCTCCCCTGTTGTGTGTGAATACACTCCACTCTTGTAATGAACGAAATCTTCATAAACAGTGAAACCCGCTTCTACGGGACCTCTTGTATACAACTCCGCTCTAATATTGTCTTCCCCATCGACAGAATATACGCTTTTGCCGTGGTGCCTGTCTTTTCTGTACTCTATGTTGTTTTGGCATTTCTGCTTGCATTCCGGGGCGTCATAATCCATATCTTTACAATTGGGTCTGTCGCCATCAACGTGGTGCTCACAGGGAGGTATCTCATAAGACCTGCAGCCTTCAGTTGAGTTGTACGCTCCGCCGGATACAATACCAACGTCTTGCCAATATTGCCATGCACCCTGTGGGAAACCACCGTTGCAACCGAGGCCACAGCTCTCGCAGCAGCTCAGCAAATCATCAGCCGAGAAACGGAAGTTTTTTGCGCCATTAGAGTAAGTGCATACCCTGTCAGTCATGGCTTCAACAGCACCGAAAGCCCAGCAGCTTCCGCAGCCTCCCTGGTCTCTTATTTCATTTAAACTTGGGCATGCTGGCCATTTTTCTCTCGGATCGAAATTCTCTGGTAGACCAGCAATCAGGTCAGCGTCGTATCGTTTTACGGGGAGCGTCTGGATCATAGGATCCTTGAGGAGTCCCATTAGTTTCTTGATGTAGGAAAGGGGGGTGCTTGGGGAGAAGTTCCGGCCAGCTTTCCAAGAGTTCTGTTTAGAGTTGATTAGAGATATGAACTCGTCGGAGAGCGGGTGTAGAGCAGTGGACGTTGCAACAACGGCCAGCAAAACACAGCCTGTCATTGACAGCGCCATTATTGGTTATTTGGATATTTAGATCGATATTTTCTTGGATAGTTATACGTCAAGTGGGGAAATATGTGGAATGGTGGATGTAAAAGTATATATACATATCGTGGCTGTATGCATGTTTAAAACGTACATTAAGGCGAATATATACTTCACTGCACGATCTTCCCCCATTCTCTCCAAATGGCCAAGCCAGCGTAGTCGCGTTGGCTTGGCTTCGCCAATTATGTTCGGCATGGCCATCAGCTTTTCTCGTTCCCTATAATTCCTCCGCCTCCAGTTCCTTTTCTCACTCCAGTAGCTCTAGTATAAGTTTTTTCGAAACATTAACTAATTAGAACGCGTTTGCGTTTTGCCTCAAAATGTATGAAAGTGGTATGAAAACGTGAACAGCGCCTCTGGTGGTCACTAGTGGAAACTAAAACAGCGAGTATAACATTTGTTGCTTACCGGTGAACGCGCGTATTTCAAACTCGGTGAGAGCGTTTTCATATATTTTGAGACAAAACGCAAACGCGTTCGAATTAGTTAATGTTTCGAAAAAACTTATACTAGAGCTACTGGTTGGTCTCAGAAAAGTCGCTTTTATACTTTACCGTGGACTTCCACGGCACGATAAAACGACTCTATGGTTTCATTCATAGTTAGTCTATATAGTCTATGGTCTATTTATGAATTAAACCATAGAGAATATCGTTGACGTGCACGGCCACGGTAAAGTATAAAAGTGACCAATCTGCTCTCTTCCTTCTGCGTAAGTGACTGAGTATCCAAGACTTACATTACACCCGTCCATAAAGATTTTAGTACCTAAAGTTACAGATGATTAATTCAGACCCCGTTATCAGTGGTGAAAATTTATTGAAATAGAATCATAGGGTTGTCACACAATATTCATTTAATTCGTATACATTTGACATGGTATAAATGTCGCTAAAAACAAATTTAAGATGAAACGCATTATTTTTGGTTTATTATTGCACTGTCGCCGAATTTGTATCTATGTCACGAAATGTATAAATACACATATATGTAATATACAGGAAATAGGTAAACAATGAGTTTCAAGATTAATGATTCCCAGTTTTACAAATTATCACAAAAAAATATCAATAACTATTGGAGAAAAAATATCTTGAATTTAAACTTTCGTGAGACATGTTATAACTTTATTTTACTAAACGGTTAAAACTCACGTATTAATTGTCACTTCGGGCGACATGTTTCGAACTCTTCGGGTGACAATTAATACGTGAGTTTTAACCGTTTAGTAAAATAAAGAAAAAATATCGTCTATTGCATAGTTTTACTTAAATTACAAACCATTTTTTCCGCGTCGTATTCGATTTATTTCCAGTTTTGCCATTAGCTCCATTTTAAACTGAGAGAATTCAGCACGATTATCGAGGAAGTTCATATTTTTACCGAACATAAAATTAAGTAAGTATATGACATCAGACATATTTTGACAAATAAATGTCAATTTAGTACCTAAGTATTATTATAGAGTTCAAAAACCAAACGAAACCTTTTTTAAGGCAATTGGCTTCACATTATATATACCTATGAATGAAATAAGTAGGTATATTGTTTTCATCAAATATTAGGTATATCAAATTATACACGTGTGAATATTAATGTGTAGTGCCAGCCCTAGTATTTTCAATGTTTCTTCACCACTGATAACGGGGGTCTGATGATTATATATAAAAATCCTTTTATTCCCAAACAGCAGCACTCGCCTTAATTTAGTACGCGTAGAATTAATACACGTGTTCCAAATATAAATTCTAAGTATGTTAAATATTCGATAAATAATAAAATTAGGTAACATAAAACTAATACATGACAGTGATTGGCAAAGAATTATATCTATTAGATATATTGTAAATAACTTTTATTAGGTATTCATATGTAGGTAGTTTAATTAGCCTCGTGTCTTGTTTTTTTTAGGGTTCCGTGCCCAAAGGGTAAAACGGGACCCTATTACTACGACTCCGCTGTCCGTCTGTCACCAGGCTGTATCTCATGAACCGTGATAGACAAAATAAAATAAATATTTAAGGGGGGCTCCTATAAAAAAAGACTTTTAAAAAACTTTGCTCGTTGTCTTCATCAGGCGCTGGGTCTCAAGATGTATGGAAAAACTAAAATCTGACTCACACTTGACCAAAATTCTACTTGATGTTATTTAACGTTATTATTTATAAATAATGGTACGGAACCCTTCGTGCGCGTATCGGACTTGCACTTGGCCGATTATACTTTGACACATAAGTTCGAATTCCATTACATAGTCAACTTTAATGCTAATGTAATAAAGTTTCTATTGCAAACACACGATTTTTAGACAGCTGAACTTCTTCTTGTAATAAAATAGGTGAGAAAACCGGCCGAGTGCGAGTCGGACTCGCGCACGAAGGGTTCCGTCCCATTATCTTTCCCGAATCAAAAACAATTTAACAAAATAATTTGATTCGAGTAACAATAGTGGTTGAAACTCACTTGGAAAAGTCACTATTTGCTTTTTCCAAGTGAGTGTCAACCTTTATTCTCTTATTAAGTGTAATGATGTCTCACGTTAGTGTAAATTTTGGCAATATTTCATTGCGTGTTTGAGAAAATATGTTTTTTTTATTTATTTATCAACACTTACCACTATTTTTACAGGTACTTAGCCTAAGACAATAGTGTAACTCCCATTTAGTATATCTACTTTCTATTTTTCTATGCTAGAACGCTTATAACATAAAACATACAATGCTGTTCTTGTGAATTCATTCAGAGAACACGAAAATACATCAATGTTTTCCGCTATGACATTGAGGGTACGCACTGCACGCGTCATCGGCGCCCTGCCGAGCAGGTGGGTGCGCCCTACGCACTGCACGCGTCATCGGCGCCCTGCCGAGCAGGTGGGTGTGGGTGTGGGTGTGGGTGCGCCCGCGCGGCTCGGCCAGCAGTCGCGGCCGGAGTCTACGCCACACGTACCTATCTGGAACACTTATACTTACACAATTCAATACATTACTGTTATATATTTTACCCCTAATTAATTTAAATCTACACCCATATAGTAAATCCTCTTTAATAAGTTCAAAAACCGTAGATAAGACCCCGCTTTATAATATACTGTGCAGCGGTTGCGCGCGACCCCTATAAGAACACCAAATATAATACTCTTATGAGATCACGTACAACCTTAACGACACTCGCGGGCCGGCCTGTCGAGGCAAACATGGCGCACGCCGGCGAGACGTGCCCACACGAAACACATGAAAGAGGATTTAATATATGGATGTAGATAAACTAGTGTATGCAACTGTACATAATTAGGCATTAAAACACTTGTGTGACCTTATTATGAAACTCGCCTTCGGCTCGTTTCATAAAACACACTCGTGTTTTAATGCCCCTCATTATGTACCAGTTGCATAATAGTACATTACTTACCAAGGGCGATAAAACAAAGAATGTCTCAGATCGCAGGTATTTTACGCCCGAGCCGAAGGCAAGGGCGATAAATATGCGATCTGAGGCTTTCTTTATTATCGCCCGTGGTAAGTACAACATTTTATGTCACCCCCTGGCCAGGAAATGGGTTTTTTCGCGCGCGGAGCGTGCGATAATGGCCACTTTATGGCCAGGTGTGACATAAACTACTATTATCGTATTGCAGGAGTTCAGGAGGTAAGGGAGATGAGACAGACTCGCTGCTAGTGCCGGTTTCGCGCCGTGTCCGCTGCCCGGAGTGTCATCGGTACACGGCGGAGAATGAGGAGAAAATGTTGCGCCACATTAAGAAGGTAACATTTTATTCAATTATTTGATACAGAGACTCCGCTGTCCGTCCGTCCGTCTGTCACTACGCTGTATCTCATGAACCGTGATAGTTAGACAGTTGAAATTTTCACAGATGATGTATTTCTATAACAAATACTATAAAACAGAATAAAATAAATATTTAAGGGGGCTCCCATGCATCAAACATGATTTTTTTGCAGTTTTTATTGATAATGGTACGGAATCCTTCGTGCGCGAGTCCGACTCGCACCTAGCCGGTTTTTTTTTTAATTTATTTTCAAAAAAAGGTACACAATGATTAACAATTTAAGTTTCTCGCCAAACTGACGAAGCAGTTTATTGGCCCGACGTTTCGAATATGTTGCAATATCCTTGGTTGGTTGGTTGGTAGCTGATTGCCATGTAATGAGGAGGGATGAAAGGCATGTAACAAGAAGAGTGTTAGATATGAGTGTGGATGGACGCAAGAAACGAGGTAGGCCAAAGAAAAGGTGGATGGATTGTGTGAAAGACGATATGAATAAGAAGGATGTGAATGTAGAGATGACGGACGACAGAGATGTATGGAAGAAAAAGACATGCTGCGCCGACCCCAAATAAATGGGAAAAGGGCAAGCGAATGATGATGGTAGCTGATTGTGTGCAAAATAAGGCACACTAACTATTAACTATTTAAATTATGTGAAATCAGCAAAATGGGTGCTGTAAAAATAATGTAAACATCATATAAATATAAACACGGAATATATTATTTTGTATAAACATTCTAATGACATGTTTTTCGGCTATTCTCATTTTTAGCTTTCCGTACCCCAACGCCATACAAATAATCAAAAGTTATTTTGAAATGTTTTAAGTAGGCTCCCATACAGTTCAAGGGGGCGCGAAAACTAACCAACTTAATTTTGCTGTTGGTTCGAAACTCGAACTTAGCCGGGTTTTTTTTAATGTCTGTAAATTTTGAGATTTTTTATAATTGCAGATAATCACCCTAACAAAGTATCCCCTAATTCCAGGTCCATAAAGGCGAGAATCCCTTCCAATGTTACATGTGTGACTACAGCACATACAATAAGAGTCTGTTCGAAGAACACGTGCGAATCCACCAAGGCATAAAACCTTTCGAATGTTCCCGATGCGAATACAAGAGCGCTTCCAAGAAAAACCTTAAAAAACACGAACTAATCCACAGACCCAACAACCCACTGAAATGCAAGCAATGTGACTTTATCGCCAGACACAATAAAGCCTTAAAAAGACACGAAGAAACACACACCGGCGACGGTTGGTTGAAATTTGACAGTTGCAAATTCCAATTTCAAGATTTGGCCGCGTTCAAAAAACACGAGCGCACGCACAAGTTCAAATGCAAAGAATGCGACTTTAAGAGCTGTTCGAGACCTTTTTTAAAACGGCATTCGGTTAAAGAACACGGGGCGGTTGATGATAGTGTTAAAAGGGAGAGTTTTACTTGTCAAGTTTGCGGTTGGACGTCGAGTACGATGGCGAAGATTTTGTTGCATTTGATTCATCATCCGAAACAGGAGGTGGATGAGACTGTAATAGATGTTAGTATTTTGAGGAAGCATGGCATTATGGCATAGGACCATGGTCTAATAAAAAGAGGACTTTTTTTTAGACCATGATCAGCACACTATGCTGATTTGGGGCCATTTTGTGGCTGTTCTGTATTGTGGTGTTATGTTTATTTGTACTGTGTTTGTGCCACGAATAAATGTTTTTTCTTTCTTTCTTTTTCTTTTGGTACCGCAGCGCTTGGTATTTTGAGGAAGCATGGCATAGGACCATGGTCTAATAAAAAAGAGGACTTGTTTTTGGTACCGCAACGCTTGATATTTTGAGGAAGCATGGCATTGTGGATTGTGGCATAGGACAATAACATTAATTATAGATTATTTTATTTTACCATAGATTGTGATATGTAACTTCAAATATTTGAGACATATGATTATGAATTGAAGTTTGTAGTGATGAGGCTAAGACATCTCCTCTGTCAAATCAAGCGATTTTTATCGAATGGTTTTTGAAATGTTGTTATCAAGCTATATAAATATATTCCATATCACAATTGTATCGTTCTACACGAAGAAAGAATTAATTATACTTTCTCTCGTTCAGAAATCGATAACTATTTTATTCCAACATGGCAAAGGTACGTTCACGGTTTGTAGTACAATTTGACTATTTTTCGTGTTGTACTTCATAGTTTAATTGTATGATATTTGGTTTTGATCATTTAAATGTATCGTTTATACCTCATCGATTTCTATCAATTTACGGAAATGTCATATGAATCAAAGCGACAGCTAGGCTTGGTCACAACCCTGGTTTTAAAAAATAAAAGACATAACACGTAAATGTTTGGATGGTGGATTATTATCGTAAAATCCTCAAAAATTATGATCTGAAAAAATTTAACGTGGGTTAAATTATGTTTGAGAAAAGTAAAATAATGTTTTTATTTACTTGAGAAGCACTATTATTATTAAGTGATTTTATTTATAATTTCTATGAGTCATGGGTGTTTACGTTTTATGGTAGTTGTTATGTGTCACATATTTGAATTAAGAAATCACAACGTATATATATTGTATAACGATTAACGAATGAGTAAATGAATAAAAGATAAAAACAGTATCTGAGTATATATTACTTCTGAGTGCATCACTGAGAGAGTGAACTATCATCAGATCCTATGGAGGCTGAATTCCCAGCGGTTTCCCTACTCGTTACGAGTGGTAACTACTGGGGAAAAAGTTGTATACTCCTTAGCAATTACCACGGAAGTGTAGGTAGGTGGTAATAGTATACCTTTTGTGTTAAAAGCCAGGATGTTACAAATGGGGATGGATTACAAGTGGGGTAAGACGTAAAATGCGATCATAAAATCTATCTGCAAGCTGGGCCCTTAACCTTTTCAACGCCATGTCAAATACAAAACCGGTCACTCGCACGCTATTACATGGTAAAGCAAGACGCGAATTTGAACCCTATAGAAATGCATGGAGGTTGATATCCCACTGCACGCCGTGACGGACATTATATAGTACTTTGGTGACGGATATATCAGTCGGTGTCGTCCAAATGGTTAAATATAATATTGTAGAAACGTCGGTAAAAAAGGTAAATACATAAATATCGCTTGAGACCTGTTTTAACAAATCTTTTAAGTATGATTACAAAGCGCGATAGTTTACAGTGTTATAAAATACATAGTATTTGTAAAAATGCTTATTTAGAGGTCCGAGCCTTCGCTTGACCCACCTTGAGATTACGATCGGCTTTTCCCCAAGTAATTTGTCCTACAAGCACCCGATACCCTACAATTTGGCCATCTTAACTGGCAACACTGGCGTGACGTCACATCCCCACAGTCACCAATGCGGCCGGCTAGCTGCTTGTTCAGTACGCTTTGACTTTTCCCCAAGTAACGACGTGCGTTCGTTCGCAAAGCGATTTATATTATTTGAACCTAACGTTTAGTTCTACAAGTTGAAGACTAAGGTAAGTCTATTTCTATTTCTTTAGGAACCCTACGAAATCATAATATCGTTCTCCGGACAGACGGCCTTCCTCTTCCGGGAACGAATTATTGAAAACGTTTATGAACTGCGTATATGGTGCATAGTGCACCACACACGCTCGTGCTATTAGCGCAAACGCATATCCTGCTAGCGCAAAAGCACGCTGTTCTTGGCACAAGAACAAACCGGATCACGGATCACGGAATTCGAGCCGACAGATCAATCGACCCGTCGGCTCCTGATCGTTCCCAGCGGGACCCGTCCGACGGACGGTCCAGCGCATCCGACGGCCACTTGCATATACCAGCTCTGCCCGTCGGGCAGGTTGGCCCATCGCATCGGGCAGGTTGACCCGTCGGGCAGGTTGGCCCGTCGGCTCCTGACACTTCCACGCGGGACCCGTCCGACGGACGGCCCCTTTCACGTACCGGCTTCGCCCGTCGTATCACCACAATTTGTAAGCGTGACCAAATTCAGGAATATGCCGACGATCCGAGAGATCCTTCTACTCACGGCCACCACGGCTTCGTCTTCAAAGGATGCAGTCGCCGTCCTGTCATTCATGCCGCCTGAGTGGAAGGATTGGCAAATAAAAGATGTCAACATACAAAGGCTTATAGGGGATCCACCGGACCCGAAAACAATCAATAAGCTGCGCTATGCTATCCCAACGGCAGATATAGCAGCGGCCTTCGATTTGAAAGAGCTGTCAGAGAAAACCTACAAGAGCATTAAGTTGAAAATGCTTGACTGGCCTTTCACTAGGGCTTTGATCTATGCCCCCTACGCGTTGGCAGTCGAAATACACGGGAGTAACGTGGAGAACGTGTTAAGTGCCGTCAGAACCATGAAACCACATCTCTGTAGCAGAGAGGAAACTGATAGGTTCCTGAGAGGGCACCCTCCATCCCAGGCCTCTAAGAGATCCGCAAGCTCTCCCGGTCGTACCCCAGCCAGGAAAAAGAGACGAAAGACTCCAGTTGCCCCAGAAAAAGGCCAGTGCTCGCAAGGGGACCCTTTAGCTGCAGCACTCGAGAGGCAAACAGAGATGTTTGGTGAACTAATGCATCAAATGTTGGCTGCCTCCAACAACACTGCCGAACGTGTCATACAAGCCGTAAATGCAGTTAAAGAAAATTCGGATCAGGCAGCCGGTGAGCGAAGGCCAAATCTCACCATAGCAGAGGCAGACTCGTCCTACTCCGACATAGTGGTGGAGGCGGAAAATGAAAGCGAGGAGGAGCAGTACTCAGGTTTTACAAGCCCACCTGGACCTGGACCGGCACCGGATGACAGAGCAGAGGCCATTGCAGGCCTTCGTTTCGACCCGATTACCATAGAAGCTGAGCCTCCCATTCCACCGGCGACAGCAGACCTGGTAGAAAAGGGGGCGAAATGCCAGCGCCTGGGGTCCGACACGTGGACTAATATGCGCTACAGAGAAGTGGAAAAAGTGCTTCACGGAACTCCATAGTTCACGGCACTAAAACTTAACCCACAATTGAACAACATCACGCCGAAATGGTGTAACCCAGAGGTGCTCTTAAAAATCGACAAAACACTGGGGGTTCTCACACATGCTTTTCTACTAGAAAGAAAAGCTCTAAAAGACGGCCTCCAACAAGTGGCAAAAGAAGTAAATGACCCACTTCTTATACCGTCTATTCATCGGAATGTGCTCTCTAAAGAGTCCAGCTATTCACGCATATCAGACCAGGCGCTGCAATATGTCTGTGGCCGGCGTGCTGAAATCATATCGGCCAGAAGAGCATTTTACTCATCTTCCGATAAAGCGTGTGATACAGTGATGCAAAACATTCCTCCGTCGATGACGCATCTGTTTGATGAAGGCATGCTTACAGAAGCTTTGAAGCAATATGGCGGATATGATAAGTTTTTTCCTCCGAAAAAATACGACTCCAGAAGCAAGACTCAAGCCAAAACAACCACAACCTTCAATTCCAATCGCTCACAAACGCCTCGACGAGTGCAAGGCTCGGGAAAATCGTCCAGTAACCAAAAGAACCGTGTCAAGGCCCTACCCAACACCAAACAGGATACCAAAAAGCGTCCAACGCGAGCGGGACACAACAAAAAATACTGACAGGCGTTTTCAAGCCGGGGTGCTTCGTCTAAGGATGGGCCAATGGACGAAAATGGGTGCAGATCAAACCCTGCTACATATCATAAAAGGATACAGGATCCCCTTCATCAAAAAACTCCCTTTAATGTTCCTCTCCAGTCAACATGCCAAATTACTACAGACAAAGTCCTGCCCTGCAATGGAATCGGAAATTCGGGGTCTACAAACAATTGGGGCGATCGAGCCGACGACGGCTCAAACGGGGTTCCTGTCTCCTCTATTCCTGAAAAGGAAACCGGATGGCATCTTTCGGCAGATCTTCAATCTAAAGGCCCTAAACAAGTTCCTAAAACCACAAAAGTTCAGACTAATAAACAACCAAAAAGTTCAGAACTTTTTACAGCCAGGAGATTTCCTTCTAAAAATAGATGTCTCAAAAGCATACTTTCATGTACCTATAATAGAACAACACAGAAGGTTCCTAACGCGCAAAGTAGGAAACAGCACCTTCCAAATGGCATGTCTGCCCTTCGGCCTCGTTACAGCGCCGCAGATATTCGCCAAGCTGACAAACTGGATTGCAAGTGTCCTAAGAAGCGAAGGGATCCGAGTTGTGGTATATCTCGACGACTTCCTCATAGCCGGACAAGACCAGTCACGTCTAGTGGAACAAGGATTGACAGCCTGCCAAATCCTAAGGTATCATCCAAATACCATCCCAGAAACGAGAATATCTAGGGATAATTTGGGATACGCAGACAGATACAAAGAGCATCGACTTCAAGAAAATCTCCCAAACGAGAAAACAACTATCAAAAAAGGTTGCGGAACAAAAATGCACTTGGTTGGAGGCGAAACGTCTGCTAGGACGTTTAGACGTCTTTTGCGTCATTTGTCGTGCCTTACGGACGACTACACTGCCGCTACCTGCAAAGGGACAACAACAAAATGAGAAGATTTCCGAGAAGCAAAAAGTATATGTTGTGCCCAGAGACAATAACCGATTGCAAGTGGTGGCTAAAACATATGTCCGACAACTCCCAAATCTTTCCAAAACCAACAAAGATTTTTATAACGACAGACGCGTCAGATGTGGGGTGGGGAGCGTCAATCAACGGGAGAATCCAGAAAGGCTACTGGATACTGGA
Organism: Cenopis cana; assembly: GCA_951800055.1. NCBI lineage: Eukaryota > Metazoa > Arthropoda > Insecta > Lepidoptera > Tortricidae > Cenopis > Cenopis cana. The sequence continues at coordinate 905,581 of OX637498.1, read as the reverse complement.
ACACCAAACAGGAAGAATGGCACTGCAACAGGAAGGAATTGTGGACAGTATTTATTGTTCTAAAAAAGATCAGGAACATGCTACAAGGACAAACATGCCTTGTCCAATCAGACAACCAAACTGTTGTAGCCTACCTGCAGAAACAAGGGGGTACCAAATCGTTAGCACTGCTCAAGATGACGAGATCATTGTTCCACCTAGCACGACAGCTGAATATCAAGATCACAGCGAGATACATTCCAGGTCGATACAACTCTACAGCGGACAGTCTCTCTCCTCGACATCAGGAACTCCCGGAATGGTCCCTGTCGAATTCAGTAATGAACATGATCTTCGACAAATGGGGCATACCGGAAATCGACCTTTTTGCATCAGCTCGGTCGAAGGTAGTGCTAGAGTACGTAACAGAGGATGTTCAAGATCAGGACGCACTATTCGTGGATGCATTTTCGAGACAATGGAACTGGAACCTTGCATGGGTTTTCCCCTCGCCGTGTTTGATGCCGAGAATACTCTGCCACCTAAACAAAGCTCGAGGAATCTACTTGATTGTGTGCCCTCGGTGGCACAAAGTATATTGGAGAGCCGACATCAAAACGCGAGCAACAGCAGCTCCATTCACAATCCGAGATCTACAGTCGAACTTAGTGGATCGCCGGACGAACCAACCTCCGCCAGAAGTGAAGGAATTAAAATTGGAAGTTTGGAGGGTACGGGGTGGTCCCCCGAAATAAACACTTGGCCGCAGGAGTATAAAGACCTCCTCGAAAACTCCTAGGAGAAAAAGCTTTTTTAAAAACTTATCGCTCGGCTTGGACTAGATGGAAAAAATGGGCAGCCGAAAACGCCTGCTCCACCAATGACCCGCCTCCGGGAAAAGTGGCAGAATATCTATGCTTTCTTCATCATAGACAACATCTGGCCGCTTCAACTATACTAGTTCACAAATCAGTAGTGTGTACCTTTGCCAATCCAGCAAGATCAGATTTAATCTCTGATCATCCACTTGTGAGGAACATATTAAAAGCCATATCCATTGCGAAGCCTAAAACAAGGAAACCTATTTGGAACCTAGAAATAGCCCTGGACTGGCTAAATCGAAGTGTAATAATAGAGGATAGCTTGTACGAAGTATCCAGACATACCGCCTTCCTGCTTCTACTGCACTTAGGAAGACGCATTCACGACTTAACGCTGCTGGACATATCACCTGACAACTGCAATATTAGTGAAGATTCGGTCATCCTTCAGCCGAAGTTCGGATCAAAGACGGACTGCCCAAAATTCAACCAATCAGGATGGGCTCTTCAGGCCAATCACGCTAAGAATTTAAATTGCGTATACTGGATTAAAAAACTGATACAAGTGTCAAGTCCTCGGCGATCAGCTAGGCAATCTTTGAACAGCCTCTTTATCACAACTAGGGGCATAGTATGAGAGGCCAGTAGATGTGTAATAGCCGGTTGGATAAAAAACTACTTCAAAAAAATTGGAATTAATGCTCCGCCTGGCTCCACCCGTGCAGCGGTTGCAAGTGACAACTATGCCTTCTGTGGTCTAGATATCGAAGATATTCTAACTAGACGTGTGCGCCGCGCCGGCGCGCCGCCGCCGCCGGCCTTTTTGCCACGCCGCCGCCGCCGACAAAATGATCGGCGTGAAATCGGCGTAACCTTGACTTTATTTATCGTATGGCGAATAAAACACTGGTTACAAGTTACAACTTAAATTTACAATTTTTTAAGTAAACTACTGCGTCGCTCGTGAGGTCTTTAAAGTCCGAGGGTTGCCCGTTGTATTTGGTGAGAGGGCATTCGAACACGATGTGGTGCACTGTTTGCTTCGGACATCCGCAATCACATTCTTCAGCGTCTTTCCAGCCCCATTTTTTACGTAGGTACGCACAGTGCCCGATCTTAGTTCGGATTCGGTTCAGGGAGCACCAGACACGCCGATCTTCTCTAAACCCCTGTGGGCGATAGCCGGGGTTGAGTTGAACAGGTTCGGTGGTTCGTTATTAGCTGCCCACTCATCTAGCCAGGCGGATTGGATGTTCCACTCGGTCGGCGGTTTGTGGGCGAGTAGACCTGGTGGATTCCGTGATTTAAGTCTTGGGGACCTGAATATGGCTAGGTCTGCGTTTATGGGCAGTTCAGGCTTCGTATTGGTCTTATCGACCTCTCTAAGCAGGTGTTGGAAGCGTCGCAGATGCGGTGGGGCAATGCTACTGAGAGCTGGAAGCCAGTGCCCAGGAGTTGGTTTCATACATCCCGTGATTAGACGCATGGTGTGGTTGAGCTGTGTGTCTATTGTTCGCGTATGGATGCTATTCGTCCAGACCGGGGCACAGTATTTCCGCTGTGGGGTATACCAATGCTAAGGCAGTAGTTCTCAGGCAGGCAGTCGAGGCTCCCCACGTGGTGCCTGTTAAGTTCTGCAAGATGTTATTCCTGGTCTTCAGCTTGGCTGCGACGTTTTGAAGGTGCGTTTTGTAGGAGAGGCTTCGGTCCAATGTGACTCCAAGGTATTTTGGGTAGGGATTGTGGGTTAGGGGAGTGTCTCCAAACTTTACATTGAGCTTTCTGTCAGCCAGTCGGTTACTAAGATGGAAGCAGCATACTTCTGTTTTAGATCCATTTGGGCACAGGCGCCATCGAGCGAAGTAGTCTCTCATAGTAGCAAGGTCTTGCTGCAAGGTGGCTTCTGTGGGTTCAATGCTCCGCCCTTGGGAAATGAGAGCAAGGTCGTCTGCGTAGCCAAATTTCCTTGAGAGGGTTTCGGGGATGTCATGTATGTAGAGATTAAATAGCATGGGTGCCAGCACCGATCCCTGGGGCAGCCCGTTGTTGAGGATTCTTGGCCGGCTGGCTCTGTCACCCAAAAACACCTGAAAGGGCCTGTTGGTCAGAGCATCTTCCACTATTCTGTAAATCTTCATACAAGGGACAACCTTCAAGAGTTTGAACAGCAGGCCTTGGCGCCAGACGGTGTCATAGGCTGCGGTGAGGTCTACGAAGGCTGCGGACGACTTGAGGTTTTCATCGAAACCTTTTTCGATGTGTGTTGTTAGCGCCAAAACTTGATCGTCACAGCTGCGTCCTGGGCGAAAACCCGCCTGCTCCTGCGGGATATGTGCTTCAATTACGGGCGCGATGCGGTTGTAGAGCACTCGCTCAAACAGTTTGTAGACCACGCTCAGCAGAGCGATTGGCCGGTAGCTTTCAGGTTTATCTGCTGACTTTGCCGGTTTCAGAATTGCTGTTATTTTGGCGTATTTTAGCATAACAGGGATTCTTCCTTTTAGTTTAGTTTATATATACTATCAGAGCAGTCTGAAATACATTGAGCGCCTGAGTATGGAAATCCGGCTGAGAAAATCGTATAAGTAGGCATCTATAGCCAAATAATAATAGCAAAAACAAACTCTTATAGCTTCGTCATATCCGTCTGTCTGTACGTATGTCCTGTAATGTCACAATCCTTTTACTCAGAAACGATTAAGAATTTTTCAAAGACATTTTTTTACTTTGGGAATAATCGATTCATAAATCTAATATAATGTCCCCCTCCCCCTCCTCTAGTAGTTGTCTCATTCGGAAACTGACGCGATATGGCGTTCCTGAAGGAGGCCCGGTAAGCTTGGTGTGTTTCGTGCTGGGACAACAGAACTAGTGGGTATGGCATAAGACGATGGTAACCATCCTGATGGAGTCACGTTGGAGCCGTGGGAACTAGGGAGGGCTCTGGTGTGAAACACCGCATGTGCGCAATCCCACTTCCACGCAACTCGCTCCCAGGCCAGAGCTGGAGCTGACGAAGCTCTCAAGCACCGCAAACACTCGTCTTTATTGTGTAAGTAACTCTGCGAGTTTGCAATGCTTGCAGTGGACTCTGGACCCTGGCCGGCTGACATGAAGACATTCATGAGAGAGCTTTGTTGTGGCGACTGGTCGGTACCTCGGGGACCTGACACTTTCCTCCCACAGAGAATTTCTCTGGCAATACAGAGGCCATGCCCCAGGCGGAGCTTTTAGACTAGATATTTTTGTTAGCTATATCTGTCTCTCTTGAGTCGGTCCCTCATTCCTGAGGATCGTGATCACTTCTGGATTTCGCCGCCCTGAGGACTTGTCTCCAATGTCTCCATCGGTCTCGATCGATGTGGCTTCCTTAACCTGATCTGTCCATGTAGTTGATGAGCGTCCCCTAGCCCTCTTGCCTTCCATTCCATCAACCACGACCAGTTTCTCCAGACTATCAGCACCACTGCGCATTACTTGTCCAAAGTATGAAAGCAGCCACTGCCGACAAACAGTGGATAACCGTGTCTTGATACCGAGCTGGGTCATTGGTCCGTTTGGCTGTCCAGGGACTCCATGGTATCCTGATCATTCGCCTCCAGTACCGCATATCGAATTCTTTGTCGCTCCCTAACCAGTATTGTCCATGTTTCTACCGCATTTTTGTTATATAGGGATGTGGTTTACTTGTATGAATACAGATTTACTCATAGATGTACTATAAAAGAACTAGATACACAGTCAGGCGAAAAAAATGGCACCCTCAAATGTACCGCGTTGCGGTACTTTCGTCTTGACGGCAGACAGTGACAGTGACAAAGCGTGTATGCAACTGACAGTGTCAATCAGTGCCACATTTTCCGTCATTTTTGTTCGGCATTGTGTGTCTATTTCTTATATTATAAGTCAATGGATTTACTGCATTGATCTCGTTTTAAAAAAAAAAAACGAATTATTTCGCATTTTTATTTACGTGACCTTCACGCCGATTTCACGCCGAAAGTACGCCGCCGCCGCCGATTTTTTGGCAAACGCCGCCGCCGATCATTTTTAAATCGGCGCACACGTCTAATTCTAACCAAGGGGAACTGGCTATCGAAATACACTTTCTTTAAACACTACTACAGGCAAATCAGCCAACGACAAGTGATTAATACTGATAAACCTTCGAGCCATTTTCACCCGGTCTAGTCTATTTTAAGACAATTGTTGATTATCACAAATAATATATATGTCGGATCATTTAGTGGGCGTTCATCTTCTCCAGGTTCGTGCATGGCGGGAACCACGAAATAAGATGCGGTACTCGTAGTTTAGATGTGTATTTTCAATTAACAATCACAATCAAAGCAAACACTTCAATGATTACAATGATACACTCGGATTAAATGATTTAAGGTTAGAAACGCGGTGTGTTCGTCACAGAACTAGCAAGACGTCCGACTCGATCCAACGCTCAACCAAGAATGATGAGCATGGCTGCCAGCGGCGCCATGCTTACTTTCCCCCACCCCTCAACTGTCACTTTTGACATTCAGGTTAGCCAACATACCCGTTACTAGTTCTGCGCCGACCGCACCTAAGCAAATTGCTTGACGTTTCTGAAGACTGCCAATAGATGGCGTTGCATAACACAAATATCATCAACAATAATTAGCCGTTAAATAAACATTGAAAATACATGGCATTATCGTAACTAATAATTCCTAAATTTATCATGAATAGCGCATTGATTTCACCCTGTGACACGGCCATCTTGACAACTCACACGTCCTCGTGTGAGCGTGAGGTATTTAAAAGAAGAAAGTATATTCGCACGGTAATTGCTCTAAACCTCGGCCAACCTGACCATCGTGGCTATGTTAATAAGAAACAAAAGTAATTGACCGTGCCGCAAGGCTACATACTTTTACTTGTAAGACAATACAATGACATAATATAATTTCAACAACATAAAAATAAAATGAGTCTAAGGCTGGGTTGCACCAAACCGTCTGTAATCGTAAGCGGTGTTCGTCAAATCTGATTGTATGGAAAGTTTGACAAGTTTCTATGGGATGACAGCTGCCGGCGCCATATTTGACGATGACCGGCCTGTGTTCGTATGTTGGTGCAACCGACCCTTAATGTAACTGACACAATCCATTAAAAATCTTAAACAGTGTATTTACTTGTAACTAACTCCTTACTCTTAAGGATCACATTCTCTTCCTGGACAATCCTAGGGCAACCGACAGTCACCTTGCCTTAACCAGGTAACTTTAAGGAAAGCCCTAGGATGACCGACTTTCCTGAACAGTCATTATGGGCGACCGAAACACATGGGTAACCCACAAGAACGACCAATGTTTCTGGACAATCCTAAGGCGACCGACAGCCACCTTGCCTTGCCAGGTAACTCCAAGGACAGCCCAAGGATGACCGAATTTCCTGGACAATCCCCAAGGGTGACCGAAATCCATGGACAACCCTTAAGGACGACCGACAATCCTGGAAAATTCTCAAAGGCGACCGAAATCCATGGACAGCCCTGAGAACGACCGATGTGTTTATGGACAATCCTCAAGGACGACCGAACCGAACTACATGGACAGTCCCTGAGGACGACCAATAATAATCGTCCAATAATAGTCATCATTCTCCTCATTTGGTACACCCTGTAGCGCCGAGACTATCTTCAATAACTCATCGGTGGTTAAACCCGTTCGGCTCCTTCTTCTGATGATGATAAAGACCGTCTCCGTCTGCGCCTCCGCCTGGGACGTTCCGGTGTATAACTCGTTTCACCACCTGAAAAGTGTTTGAGTGCATTTTATGTTCTTTCCTCAGAACCGCCCCTAACCACTGACTTTGAACTTTACTTAAACTTTACTTGAAGTTTACTTGAACTTTACTCAAACATCATATACATTTATTAACCAAATATAGAGAAGTAAGACATAGATAAATCCAAATCCGCTACGCAGGCTTCGTCAGATGGATACAACCATGAATCAGCAACAGGCGTCGTCATATATAGGATAAATACTCACACAACAATGAAACAATCCGCAACAGGCTTCGTCAGTCAACCCTAGTACACAATACTAAATAGGATCGCCCCGAATCGCAGCCGGCTCAAACGTCCCCATTATGCTTGCAGCATTACCGCGCTGTATAGCTAACGAAATCTGCTGAACCAGATACGATCCGGAGCGTGGATCACAGCCCCTATCCCTAAGTCGGCGACCCAATTCCTTAATAAAGGTTTTAGCCTCCACCCCCCCAAGATCCCGCAGTCTCTACCGCAATCGGCACGAAATCGTACACCGGCCAACTTTACTTGAACTTTACTTGAACTTTACTTGAACTTTACTTGAACTTTACTTGAACTTTACTTGAACTTTACTCGAACTTTACTCGAACTTTACTCGAAATTTACTCGAACTTTACTCGAACTTTACTCGAACTTTACTCGAACTTTACTCGAACTTTACTCGAACTTTACTCGAACTTTACTCGAACTTTACTCGAACTTTACTTGACTTTACTCGACTTTACTTGAAGGTCCACTGACCCTATGTGCAGCACACCTACATGACCGCATACATGCTAAACAGCACACCTACATTGCTGTTAGCTGAATTTGCTCAATCCATAAGCAGTAACCAGTGACTTCTTTAAAATTTAACTTAAAACTGTTGCTTTAATTTTAAGTTCACTTGAAACTAATATCGTGCAGTTTACGAAACCAATCAATTGTGAAATTATCTCCGAAATAATGTTTAATATTAAGAATCGTTTGTCAAAGCTCAGCCATTATTATCGGGCTCCTTTTTTAGAATAAAAACTATTGGAACGACACCTCTCCTTTTATTGCCAGTGGTGTCCACATTTTCACAGCCTCAGAAACCTGTGGTAGTCCGGCAACCTCCGCGGATGCTGCACGATCTCTTCGTCGATGCATCGTCGACTGCTGGACGAGGTCTTTGTTGCCAGATGTAATTCTCGATAGATGTACTCGTACAACACTGAAACAGTTAATGTCATACGCGTAGCACACTGTTTGTTTACCATTTAAAGTTTCTATGTAAAGGATTAAAAGCTATCAAATTTAATGAAGATTTGAGATGTTATATAATGGCAAATAATTAATGAAACTGACATTACCAAATTTCTAGGATTAAGCTTAGATAGTAGTCTGACATGGAAAACTCAAATTGACAATATATGTATGAAACTTAATCAATTTAGTTACGCATTGTATAATTTAAGAAACATTGTAAACCTATCCGCCGTGCTGACTGCATACCATGCACATGTAACGTCTACTTTAAGATATGGTGTTATATTTTGGGGTAATGCTACAGATCGTGAAATGGTGTTTAAGAGTCAGAAGAAATGTTTAAGATCTGTATGTGGAATTAAACCCATCGATTCATGCAAGCCATATTTCATAAAACATAAAATATTGACTCTACCTTGTCTGTACGTGTACGAAATATCAATGTATGTCAAATATAACATTAATAAATTTCCTAGATTTAATAGCTTACGGCATCAGGCGAAAATTAACTATATGTCTTCAAAAACCGCTTTTCTATCAAAAAGTGTGTTTGGCATGGCACCCCGAATTTTTAATAAACTACCAGCAAAGGTTTTAAAATTAGAAAGCGATAAAGAATTTAAAACTGCATTATATAATTTTTTAGCATCTAAGGCCTATTATTCCATTCAAGAATATTTAAAAGACATTGTTTCTTAGTATATAAGTAAATTATGCATGCGATACACATGACATTCCTTAAATATTTGCATGTCCTTGTGACCAAACATGTAGTTCTTTATATTGTTCGATAATTACCTATTTTGTACCATGTTTTAGCAAATAAATGACTGATTACTGATTACTGATTACAAATACATTTCTAGTTCTGTATAGTTAACTTTTTACTTTTACTAAACTTCTCAACATCTTAGCGTTAGCCTAGTAAAGTTACATCCTGAAGCCCGCAGTCAGCTACAAATTGGCTTAACCACTAGTTTTTATAAAAGCAACCGGCATCCGACCCTTTCACCTAAGGGGGAAACTAAACCTAAACTGAGAGGGCAACTTAAGAAATTCACAAGCCTCTCGAAGACTTGTAATGACTGATGCCATAAAAACCACAACACCCTCCACACCACGGGAGCGCTCAGCTAGAAACCGCTTAAGGCGGTCACCTATCCCGATCTCCACCAAGGCCCTTACATAGCCTTGCATATCGCACGCGGTACTTTACTAACTATTGAAGTAAACTAACTGCATTGGCGTACCACATTAACATTCACACAGCAATATAAACAATGAAAATGGTTTAGACTCACCAGATTTATGAACGAAACACATGTTCATGGTTGGACAACACGTGGCCCCAAACACCATAACGGGAGTTTCCGGTAGCTCGTGTTGACCGTGGTCCGTGGCATGTGACCCGTTTGAATACTCGTTGTGGGCACAGAATCGTACCAACTTCTGATGTCGGATCATTTTGTGGGCGTTCATATTCTCCAGGTTCGTGCATGGCGGGAACCACGAAATAAGATGCAGCACTTGTAGTTTAGATGTGTATTTTTCAATTAACAATCACGATCACAGCAAACACTTCAATGATTACAATGATACACTTGGATTAAATGATTTAAGGTTAGAAACGCGGTGTGTTCGTCGCAGAACTAGCAAGACGTCCGACTCGATCCAATGCTCAACCAAGAATGATGAGCATGGCTGCCAGCGGCGCCATGCTTACTTTCCCCCACCCCTCAACTGTCACTTTTGACATTCAGGTTAGCCAACATACCCGTTACTAGTTCTGCGCCGACCGCACCTAAGCAAATTGCTTGACGTTTCTGAAGACTGCCAATAGATGGCGTTGCATAACACAAATATCATCAACAATAATTAGCCGTTAAATAAACATTGAAATGACATGGCATTATCGTAACTAATAATTCCTAAATTTATCATGAATAGCGCATTGATTTCACCCTGTGACATATATAAAGTTGTCTAACAATGTCTAAATATGTGGTATTATTCTGTTTATAACCACATCTACCATTCACAGTACACCAATAGAAAAATGCCGGCAGAAACCAAACACATCTCAAGGTGGGTCAAGCGAAGGCTCGGACCTCTAAATTAGGGAATGCAAACCGGTTAACCGGTTAACCGAAAAACCGGTTAACCGGAACTTTTTGAGCTCGGTAAAAAACCGGTTTTTTACACCACTAACCGGTTTTTAACCGAAATTGTATTTAGTTTAAAAAACAACTTCATGGTGAGATTAGAGCGTTCTTTCACCTTCAAATCACGTTATTTAAGGATGTACGTTTAAAGAAGTTAGTTTCTTTTTCTTACGACTGTGGATAGAGCACATGAATATCATAATGTTAAAATGTTGTTAGTTTCCCATATCCCCACTTCATTTGAGTCTGCCGCGTCAAAAGCGCGGAAAGGGTTTATGGCCGGGTAAGCCCTATTGTTTTACTTGGATAGTTTTGCTTCCTGCTACTACCCTGTAGTAACGTATCTAATCAGTCAGTGCTCAGAGAGGGTGAAAGCAATAGTGTGGTGTTTGTGTACTTATTGCGTTGTTAGTTGTGTGAAATTGTGAATATTAAAAATACCAGTTGATATCTGGAAGTCCACATCTCAAATAAGTATTTCTTTAATAATACATAGTGCTATTTTTCATGGTATTCTTGATAGTTAATAAGTTATATTTTTTAATAGCCCATGTTATTAATGTTATTATGCACTATTTTTTATTATTTCTATTTGTCGCTCATAGAGCGAGTAGCCGCGCATAAGAATGTCAGGTGAGTGTTTTGACACTAGCAATGACAGTCATGGCGGCGGCAGCAGGAGGAGGGGGTGAGAAGATGGCGGCGAGGGAGCGATGGCGCGAGGGAGCAATGGCGGCGGTTCGAGAGCAGGGCGCGCGAACCGGTGAGTTTTGAGGACCTGACACATGGTGAGTCAGCTACCTCTTTATACTGATGATGTCGACTGTGATTCATGGGGTATGGAAGCATGATGAGACTGTATTTGTGTTCCAGTAGTTTTCCATATACTTGGGTCCAATAAGCGCTAGTATAATGTACTCGGATCTAGTGTCTTAGACACGGTGCGCATATATTGGACAGGAGCGATTATCTCGCCCTTAGCGACAGTCGACTTAATGTTGGAGAAACCGTGGCGGAATTATAAGGGGTGGTGGAGATTCCCGGGGGACAAAATGTCCCCTGTCCGGCGGGTGCCAGGTAAGGATCAGGGCAAACTGTAACCGACCGACCAGGAGCCTTGATCCAGGGTGAGCAGGGGAGTGTGGAATCTCAGATGAGTCCGGCCCCCCCCTGTACCACATACTAGGAAGGCACCCGGGCACTCAGCAGTGCTTAGACCGGAGCGAGTCGACTGTCAGTGTCCAGCCTGACCGATGGCATTGAGTATGTACAGTGGCACAGCCACAGATTTATATAACAATGATAATGAGACAGTCGAGTCATGATTCCATGTCCTATGAAGACTGGAATATTATATATAATTATATTTCTTTGTTGCCACCTATTATTCCATGTATGATTTCAAGGCATATATTATCATTATATCAAATGCGGCGACAAATTTGGTGGAGGTGCTGGGATCCCTTCTCTGCACTTTCTGTTACGTTCTCTAGTTAACCTTTTGCACCCCAACATCGGACATATTAGCCAGCAGGGTGATATAACAAACGAGAGTGTGACAAGGACGAGCATGATTACGTGTCTCACTCGACCCTGCATATTGTTGGATACGATTATTCGATCGACGCTAGTTTAAGTGCCTTTAAGATGCTGCTTAATGTATTTAAGTACCTAACATATAAGTTAAATAAATTGTATTTAGAGTGAAAATCTATTTTAGTAATATAATTTTAGTGTAATCGAGTATTTAATTGTGAAGTTTGTTGATTGGAGTGATTTCCCCCTCACCGACGTCAAATCGGACAGTGTGAAGTCACTTTAAATTAAACTGGTTTACACGATCAGAGATTATCTCTGTCCGTGTATGTCATGCTTTAGAGACTAGGGAGGTTCTACGTGCTATGGCGTCAGTCAACTTCCGGTACCGATTCAACCTAATAATGTTATAATTGAATTAACTAGGTCTTGCACATTGTTCTGATAAGAAATATAAATAAGAACGATTTTTGTATATATATTACAAATCTAATAATTGTGTAAAGAAGATAAATATATTGTATTTAAGCATTGAGTTGACTAGTATTAGGATTTTGTTCCTGGTCACATTATGAAGATTATTTGTTCACTTCCGGAAAAAACGTGCTTTTCGTTTTGTTTTTGGTGTCTAGCGCGCTGTTGTTGGAAAATTTGTGAAAAAGGGTGTCATTTGGTGATTGAGTGATCAAAATCATTGGTGTTTACTGGAGATTTCCAGCGTGCAGTGATATTGTAGTGTTTCCATTGCGAAGCGTTGAAAAAATTCAGGTAAGTGTTTGATTTACTTCTGAACGACGATGAAACTTTAAGAAAAACGGCCATGATGGTATCTTTTCAAGTAAAAAGTTATAAAACTTTGTTTGAAAGACAATTTGTGGTTGTCAAACCAATCTTCAGTGCTACGTATTGTTTAATTCCAGTCAACGACGAAAAAGGGGGAACGTAGTAAACAGAGCTAGTTTACCAAAAGTGTATTTGTACTCACAAATACAATAGAAAATTCACCGGCAAGGCTTCAGTTCTCGGGTACCTACTACTCGAACTTATTCCGGATAAATCCGGTAAGTGAATTAATTAACGTTTATTGTCACAAATTCGAGAATCATATTATTTAAAGGAAATGGACAACTTTTATGCTGTTAATTATGAATCACAACGTACATACAAACACAAACTAAAAGCGTAATCGTCACATTGATTACGGATATCACCATGAAGACTTAAGGTTGATGGTGACAACTGGCTATGTTGTTTCTTTACCAGGGACCGGAAAACCCCTCTTCAGGCTTAAGCCTATCCATTCGGTAACCCAATCATTTTGCTAACCGTATGATAGGGTTAACCCTATCATGAGGTTACCGTATGATAGGGTTAACCCTATCGATGCGGTAACCATAACCCTCAATAGGGTTAAGCTTAAAACCCTATCGGATAGGGTTTTTGGATAGGGTTTTCATAGGGTTTTGGTTAACCCAATGAAACCCTATCGCCAGATGCTGATGCTTTGGGTTAAAATGAATTTTAGACTGATCCGTTAAAAAATAATTGTGTCCTGTGTCCTTTATAATAATTAAAACTGAGGTGTGCAATAAAGAGTATTGTATTGTAATAAATGAAAGAATTATTAATATGCATTATACAATTATGTTACTTAAATATACATGAATTTGCGGCTGGTATTGTGTGTGGCTAAATAATTTTAATTAACAATTAATATTCAATAATATGTTTATGTTATTTTATGTCACACCTGGCCATAAAGTGGCCATTATGGCACGCTCCGCGCGCGAAAAAACCCACTTCCTGGCCAGGGGGGTGACATAAAATTTTGTACTTACCACGGGCGATAATAAAGAAAGCCTCAGATCGCATATTTATCGCCCTTGCCTTCGGCTCGGGCGTAAAATACCTGCGATCTGAGACATTCTTTGTTTTATCGCCCTTGGTAAGTAATGTACTATTAATTATGCATCGTAATCATATATGACAATTAGTTCACTAAGTGAAATCATTATAATACATATTAAATTATATTAGGTATTACAAAAAGGCTTGACAAATCATATACATATGATGTTAATAACATGTTTTCATTACATTTGCTTTTCTATTAGACAATTAAGAAATTTCTCTTCTGGGACTTGTTCTAACTTTTTTTTATTATTTCTACAAGTACATTACGCTTGCAGTTGCAAAGACATAAGTCCCCGAGTGTAAAAAATACAACCTACTTACGATTATTTTCCATTTCAATTAATTGCAATGGTGTGTTGAATTTTTTTTTATTGGAGGTCACACGTAAGTCTGTCACATTACACAGATTCATAATAAACTAGCTTTTGCCCGCGACTTCGTCCGCGCGACCTTGTATTTGAGGGATGATTTCAGCGATAAAAAGTATCCTATATGTTAATCCAGGCTATAATCTCGGTGTATACTAAGTTTCATCATAATCGGTTCAGCCGTTTTTGCGTAATTGAGTCACAAACATCCTGCATTTGTAATATTAGTAGGATAAATAGGTACATACTTTAGTTTATTTCATTTGAGAAAAGAGAAACAAATGCCGGTGGGCACGAGTAGTTGTTAAAATAAAAAGATAAGAGAATATTAGAACAAAAGCACGGTTCGGCACGGTTATCTTTGAGGCGACTGCGCGTGCTCATACAATAAAGAGTTGTTAAACCGCCCAATTGCGGGATTATGAAGGTTACAAATTAAAAGTAAGTTTCGAACCCGCGGGAATGATAAGTACGATGTGGAGGTATATATCGTTTATTTTAACCCATTTACTACGTTGTCGTGATTTCGGAACCGTGTTCGCGCGCTAGCCACGACATTGTGTCGTTAACACTTTTTGATTAGTATGTTTTTTAACTGTATTCTTAATTTTGCATATTTAAAGGCTATGTTGATAAAAACTGATACTTATTTAGATAATATTAGTGGCGTTCAATAAGCATTCTGGTTTTTTTTTATGTCTAACATATCTAGCTTTAGCTATTTTATTCATTGCATACTTTCACAGTACGTAAAAAAGTGCATTATTTATGTATAGCTTTTAAGCAACACGACAGCGTGTTGTGAATGTTATGATACAGCTTGCGGCGAATGATGTATTTTTATCACTGCTAATAGTGACTAAACTTTAAACTTGGTCCATATGCTATAGGCTGCGGTGTCCGCTTACCATCAGGTGGACCGTATGCTTATTTGCCACCGTCGTAGTATAGTCTAAAATAGACCTTAACCCACACACTTTATTTATGTTTAAATCGACGAACAGTTACATATTTTTTTGCTTCTTTGTGAGTAATGAATGCGAATGGTGTTATTCTATTCTGTATCTAACCATCGACCCTGCCAAAGACGCTATCGGCGACGAAAGGTAATTAATATTAGTTGACAATTGTTTATTGTACTATACAATGACATAAGTTAGTACTGTGTGAAGTTACCTAAATTGGCACCTCAAAGATAGGTGATTAAAAATAAAAAATAGTATCAAATAGAGTATTTGTTTTAATAAACAAGTTATTAAATCAGCAATATAAAAATCAACATTAGCTACATAACAAAAATCTACTAAATATTAAAAACAATAGATATCAATTACTTATTTAAATATTGAAAACATAAAAAATACGACTATAAAAAAAGAGAAACATTCAAAATGAAGCCGAAATCTTTTCGATTTGCTGCTTTGGGTCGGGTTACTCGATCAAAGCTTTTACTTCGTCGAAAACTTGCTCCACTTTCTCATCGGGAACGTTTTGCAATAGCTCCATGATTTTTTTGGACCATAACTCTCTCTTGTCGAACTGATTATCTGAAAACACAAATTCCATTAGTCTTACTGAATTAATTCCTTATTTCTTATAATGTCGTAGGTAAAAGGTAACAAATTAATCCTAGAATGCTTACACTTCCTGTTGTTTATCTCCTTTGCCTTCATCGACGATGTCGCTTTATTTTCTTCGGCTAATCGCCGGTGTATTCCTGTAATGATATGATATATTTTCATGTTACTGAAAATTATATTATAAATAACTACTTTATACATATAAATTAACTTACTTTCTCGTTGTGCTTCAGCCTCGTACTCCCTCTTCCAGCTCCTAAATTCTTCCAGATCAAATAAAGCCATGTTATGGGTACTAAGTAATTATTTATAACTTAAAAAAACTAATGGTGCGTCGCGAGATATGCGAGACGTACTGAACATGATATTTGTTCTACATAGACTTAAATACTTAATTACAGCATGGGGTGGGAGCTATCTGTTTTCGTTTCATTAAATATTGCACGTGCTTTCCATTCATGTATCATATACTCGACGGCGATGACAGATATGGCACACCTGCAACTGTTCGCTAACTTTGAGTTGCCGATTGTTTATTGTTTTGCCTTTTGTTTACGTTAGAGTCATTACCTACCAAGGCGGCCCTTTTGTAGATACCTAGGTTGTAGGATTAGTGTTGCTCGTGCAGATAAAGATAATAATTGTATGTGGCGATGAAATAAAAAAAATTGATTATTAGTTTTGGGCTTGGCTTTTACCTGGAATATCTTTTGTTTTTGAGATTGCAGAGAAGGCCGCGCTTTTGTACAGTTAGCGTGTTAATTATATACAATAATAACAACATTTATTATATTCAAACAATTACATAAATGGTTAAATAGAAATCATGCATTACGCCATCCGCACAACACTGCGCGCCGGTAAGCCAATGAGTAACGACACGATGTCGTGACTCCGAGACAGCTAGTTCAAATATATGACAGCGCGCCGTACATACTGCTCGAATTAGGACGTAGCGATGAATGGGTGAATGAAAATACAAGTTTTAGCGAGAGAAATCAAGAAATCTTGAGCTTTGTTATTATTTAGAATTTAGATAATAGTTTTCTTTACCGTCGTTGTGTACTTTTTAATCGAACATTATTTTTTAAAGAATCGAACATTTCAACATTCAAAAGACATGTTTTTGAATTCCTGACATGCAAGACATTTTATACAAATCTTGAATACGCTACGCTGCATACTTGTTTAAGTGGTGATTTTTTAATCATGAATTTATTTTACGTATTTATTAAAAAAAAACCGACTATATTTAATATTTAAAGTTTATAATGTTATTTATATTTTATTTTTCATTTATTAAATAAACAGGATATTTAACGTTCTGATTATCGTAAAATAATGTCCATTTTTATTGTATTTTTATATAATATTTTCATGCCCATATCCGGGCTGAATACACTTTTAAACTAAATACTGTATTAATATATATTTACTGTCTTCTAGCAAATGAACAATTTGGTGGATTACTTGATAGGGTAACAATATTTTTAATAAAATGAAAAAAAGTATAGAAATAAAATACAAAAAAAATTGTTTGATTTATGTTTTACGTATCAAGTATTTATTTATTTTAATATGCGCTAGTAGATTAGTTAATTTACATGTAGGTAGTATTATAAAATAGCTCCCTGTATGTGACAATACGTTATTCCTGCGTCAACGGCATAAAATCAACGGGTACTAATACAATTTCATTATTACCTTAAAGATTTGGTCTTACTTGGGTAAAGTTCAAATTTTTGGAACAATCATATGCATAAATATGTATATTTTAATTGTTTATAATTGTATTGATACTTTTGTTACACGACAATTACGTATATTATGAACTGTATGACAACCTTCCCTATCTTTCAAAAATTTGAACTCTACTTATTATTAGTATAAAAAATAAATGCAAAGTAACACACTCACCTTTCTTATAACACCCACTTAACTTCACAATCCAATCAAAATCACTAATCAGTGTCCATAAATACACGCCTACATTCAAATACCTATATCTATAATAACAAAAATAACAGAAACAATAATAATAACAAAGACCACTTCTATGGTCACGCGTACTCAACTAGATGGTTACGTTACGAGAATGCACTTCAGACTGCAAGCAGTGCACTGCTACTGAACCTGCAGATTTACGTAAAGTAACTAACGAACTAAACGTAATTATTTGTTTTTATTGTGTGCGTGTGTAGGTTTACCTGGAAAAAAAGACAAATACCACGAGATTTAGGCACTTGTGTTCCTATTGTATTAAGTTGTGAAAAGATAACAACATCGGCATAAATGTCTTTATAGTGTAAGAAAGGTTATTTTTGCCATTGAAACTGTCGCCGCAATCTCGTTAATCCTAAGACAATGGAAAACAGCAAGTCCTATCAGCTTTCGGCTCGTCTGTATCTTGCCGTGCTGGTTTAAATAGATAAACGTTTTAACAACTTGGTAGTTAACAGCCCAATACTTAATGTAATGAAATCCCACACATAAAAATGCGGAATTAATATACTGACTGCAATACGTGTATTAACCTACTACTAAAATCCCGGATTTATTAAAAACATTTTTACAATCCCGGAATTGGGCGATTTAACAACTCTATGTTCACTCAATCAATTACAGTGGATTTCATTTTTAGCGACCTTGGTTGTAACGACATTTCGGTTGTAGCAACTCTACACCTAAGTCCCTTGTACTTAGAACATACTTTATATGAAATTCCCACTGGCTATAGCGACTCCGGTAGAAACTCCGATTTTGGATGTAGCGACTGCTTTTATCGAGTGTTTATCAACAAATTCCTAGAAATCCCATGCTGATGTTGCGACCCCAGTTGGCCTACAAATTTATTCGACTTAAAGTCAATGAAGTTTTTTTATACAACTAAAGAAAGCTCTCTTATTGTTGGGTACATCCACAGGTGGTCAGCACTTGCGACGACCGGCGACCTTTGCCTATTGTTTAGGTAGGTAGTATACTAACAAAAGAAGGTAACACGTTACACTGTTGATTCGTTTGTAGACCTTATCTCGGTACAATAAGGTTCACATATTGTCAGTCAAGGAGGCTGGTGTTTATTTCAAAATAAAATTTAATTATAGATTATGATCAGTACTATGAAAACGACTGATTGTTTCAAAATATTAAAATAAATACATTAGCGTTCGAATGAACCGTCAAAATGCGACACTTGTGATCTTGATAAAGTAGCATTTTTTTATTGGATATTTAATGTTCGACAAACCGACCTTCAGATTATTAGTTGTTGCTGACATTGCACAGAAAGTTAGATAAAAATATAGGCGCAAAAGTTAAAATGTGAAATAAACAAACAATCGCCCGAGCGTGAGCTACAAATCTACACTTGCACGCACGATAAAGTAAATACGATTCAAGCCTAAGAACTCAAAGTACAAAGTTGTTTGCATTAAAAACAAGGAGCGTTTCGGTAGATCAAACCAGTTTGTTTGTACTGAGAGCGGGCCCCACGGCGAGCCGGCGAGCACATCGTCCGTGCGAGCCACGGTTATCTAAAAATGAGTCTAATTGAAATGTGCGTAAAGATTACATTTGTTAAAAACTGGTTAAAAACCCTATTGATACGGTTACCGTATTGATAGGGTTTTGATTTTGGTTAGCGGTTTGTTGGGTTAACCCGATTGATACGGTAACCCTATCGATAGGGTTACCGTTTTACATGGTTACCAATATCGATAGGGTTTTTAAAACCACCGTTAAAATAAGCCTATCGAAAACCCTGATTAGGCTTACCGGTTCCGGTCCCTGTTCTTTACACTTCTAAAGATTCAGGATCTGTATTAAGTCTTATTCACTTTAGTAATATTTAGTTTGTGCACGTTTCAGTTAAAGTAGAAGAAAACTGGGAGTCAACTACAATGGAAGAGATTCTAGTGAAAAGGGTTCAGCTCAGAAAAAGGGCTTTAAAGGATGCTTACGAGTCAGCCAAAGCCACCTTTGAGGAGCAAGCAATGGACACCATAACCGCTGAGCAAACCATGAAGCGAGTGAAAGGGTTAATATCACGTTTAGATGCCGAAATCAAGGAATATACGGACAAGTCCACTGTCCACAATGTAGTTCTGGTTGAGGAAGGGTTGTCACTCCAGATTGATTCCGAAGACCTCTGCCAACAGATTGAGGATGCGTTAACGTTAGTTCGGCCCAAGACAAGAGAGGTGATCCCGGAGGCTGAGGTTGCAGCTACAACAAAGTTACCAAAGCTGCAGCTACCAACGTTTGCTGGCGACAAACTGAAATGGACAGAGTTCTGGGACCGCTTTAATGCCAACATTCATAGGAAAACCATCGGGGATGCAGACAAACTATCTTATCTGATAGGATGTCTGAATGGTGAGGCATTAGAAGCGGTGTCAGGTCTTGCCACAACCAACGATAACTATCAATTAGCCATAGACACGCTAAAAGAGAGATTTGGTTCAAAGGATGTTGTGGTCGACGCTCACTACTCGGAGCTCTGCAACTTGAAACGAGCGAACGATGAAGCCAGGAGTTGTCGAGCTACCTTAAATGACATTGAGAGGCACATTCGTGTACTGGAGAACCTGGGCGAACCGGCAAATGGGAATCACCTTCGATCCTTAATTCTACGCAAGTTCCCGGATAGGGTTGTACACGAGTTGCATCTGATTGGCACGGACAACACAGTTGCCGGCATTAGACTAGGGCTAAATAAGATCTTGACCGCCATGGAAAAGTCCGCAACTGTGCTCACAGGCTCCGGAGATCAAAACCAACCTGGCCCTTCAGGTGCTACCACAGAAGCTTTACACGTTGGGACTCGAAGCACATTCTCTCAAGGCTCCAGCCCAAACCTGCGAAACCGAAAACGGAAGGGTCGACACTTTAAGGACATCGGACCACAAGCGAAGAAGACTAAGCGGCCCTGTCTCTTTTGCAAGATGACCAATCACGCTAGTGCAGAATGCAAGCGCGTTGTCGCTGTAGAAGAGCGAAAGAAAAAATTGGAGGGAAGATGCCTGAAATGTCTACGCAGAAATCATCAAACCGAGCAGTGCAAACGGAAACTGTCATGCTTCCGCTGTAATGGGCCACACTTCCAGCTCCTCTGTCCAGAGCCGGCAGGTACGAAAGACATCTCCGATACTCTACTTTCTGAGACGGCATGTCATATTAGTAATGGTTTTACTTTCTTGCAGACAGCTGTGGCAAAGGTCAGAAGCACTGACGGAGACGTGAGCCAGGTCAGCAGGATCCTCTTGGATAGCGGCAGTCAACGTTCTTACCTGACAAAGAGGCTAGCTGACCTGCTTAAATTACCAATCATGAAGACGGATCTTTTATTAATATATACGTTTGGAGCATCAACCCCACATGAAACGGCTAGCCCGTCAGCTGAGGTCATCGTAGAGACCAAACGAGGGATAAAGCGTAAGGTGAACGTAAATATAGTGCCTCATATTACAGACCGAGTACCAATAGCGAATGTCCAAAACACTGGAGTTGACATATACGCAGACGACGACTCGAATGGAGAAGGCATAGATCTCCTCATTGGCAATGACTTCTACTGCTCTTTCGTGCGGGATAAGAAAATTAACATCGGCGAAAATTTATACCTAATTGATACCGACTTCGGGTACATTCTCTCTGGAAATGCTGCTTTAAATGAGGAATCCAGTATCTTATCGGTGACTACATACTGTCAATGTCACACACCGAATTGCCCATACTTCACGGAACCTGATCTGCCATTAAGGAATATTGACATAAGATTCCTGTGGTCCCTAGAAAACATAGGCATTACAGATTCTCCGAAGGCCACACGTCATGAGGAAGCTGTAAATAAATTTAACGAATCCGTGCAATTCAAGGATAATAGATACGAAGTCACTTGGCCATGGACACATTATCCTCCTGATTTACCTTCAAATTTTGGACTTGCCTTGGGAAGGCTGAAGAGCCTCCTACGGAGAATAGATGAAGATTCCCTGACCGAGTACAACAACATCTTGAACCAGCAACTGGAGCTGGGCATAATAGAGGTTGTGCCACTACAAAACGTAGACGATCCAGGTCATCCAGGTCACCCTATCCATTTTTTGCCTCACCACATTGTGAAGCCAAAAGGCCGACCAGGGCGTATTGTCTACGATGCTTCAGCCCGGATATCCGGCCACAAGAGCTTAAACGAGTGTTTATATAGCGGCCCATATATGCTAGAAGACTTGACGGCACTTCTTCTAAGTTTTCGAACTAGGAGGATAGGCATAACAGCTGATATAGAGAAGGCATTTCTGCAGGTCGGCCTACATGAAAAGGACCGAGATGTTACACGATTCCTGTGGGTAAAAGATTCTAATCAAGAACCAACAGAAGATAACCTGACATGTCTCCGCTTCTGCAGAATCCCGTTCGGAGTCATATCCAGTCCGTTCCTGCTCACAGCTACTATCAAACACCATATGATGAAATTGACGAGGAGGTTGTCCGATCAGTTGCCAACAAATGCTATGTGGATAACTTAGTGACAGGGGCTGACACCGTTGAAGAGGCAATGGAAGTCTATGGGAAAGTTAGGACTGCTTTCAATGAGATATCGATGAACATGCGAGACTGGACCTCCAACAGCAAAACACTCTTGGCTTCTATCCCAACTCAGTACCAACACGAACAAGGCAAAGAAGTTAAAGTGCTTGGGCTATCGTGGAATACTCAAGAGGACAAATTGAGACTAAGATGGGCTGAAGATAAATTAAGTCAAGAGTCTCCAATTGACACCAAAAGGAAGGTATTACGAGCACTTGCTGGAGTCTACGACCCTTGCGGGTTCGTATGTCCCCTTGTACTTCCTATGAAACTGCTTTTCCAAAAGATTTGTGAGCAAAAATGCAAATGGGATAACACACTTCCTGAGGACATTATACAATCCCTGGAACAGATTCTTGTCAGCCTGAAAGACATCACCAAGGTTGAACTTCCGAGACATTTAGGAACGATGCCTACAGAGCCATCAATGGTGTACGACCTTCATGCCTTTTCCGATGCCTCAAAAGACGCTTTCGCAGCGATAGTTTATGTAAAAGTTTCGGGAGAACAAGGAATGGTATCCTTTGTGATGGCAAAATGTCACGTAGCACAAAGCAAAGACAAAAAAGAAAAGGTAAACATACCAAGATTGGAGTTGCTCGGGTTCCTGATTGCGAGTAGACTGCTGAAATATGTCAAGTCAAATTTAGGTATTCCCATACAAAAAATGTTTCTGTGGACAGACAGCATGGTCGTGCTGGGCTGGATGAGATCCAATAAATTACTACCACCGTTTGTGACTAACAGAGTCGAAGAGATAAAGAAGAATGTACCACAAGCAGTGTGGTACTATATAAATACTAAGTCAAACCCTGCAGATCTCGCAACACGTGCTGAAGACTGGGAACAGAAAAAAGAACTGTGGTTCAACGGACCAGATTTCCTGAAGTTGGATGAGGCCCGCTGGCCTGAAGACCGTCTCTATGACAACCATCACAACATTTTCTTCTCAGTTGGGGAGGGCCTGGATCAAAATCCAGGTATACAGGACCAGCCGATGGAGACATCGGAAATTCCAGATCAACCCAATAATGAGCTGATGGAGCTTGATGAGCCAGCACAACAAACTGAGACCTGTGCTTCAGATCAGATCACATGGAGTTACGATATGAAGCATCCCATACTCCTGCCTAGAGAGGCAGACTTCACAAAAAATATAATAAAGGAAACCCACGAAAATAACTACCACGTAGGAGCCCCTCACACTCTCAGTATTATCAGGAAAAAGTACTGGAT
This sequence comes from Cenopis cana, assembly GCA_951800055.1. Lineage (NCBI taxonomy): Eukaryota > Metazoa > Arthropoda > Insecta > Lepidoptera > Tortricidae > Cenopis > Cenopis cana. The sequence continues at coordinate 882,349 of OX637498.1, read as the reverse complement.
ACCACAGGGAAAATCTCAAGTACAAAAGGTCATAAGACAGTGTCCCAAATGTATTAAACACGGAGGTGGACCTTACAAGCTTCCATCGGCACCTGCACTACCAGCAGAGAGGGTAACGTACAACACTCCATTTACGTTCACGGGCCTAGATTATTTCGGTCAGCTGTATGTAAAAGACCCCTCGAACAGCAAAGCGAAAAGATGGGTAGCATTGTTCACTTGCTTAACAATACGAGCCATCCACCTAGAGGTAGTGAGTGATATGTCTGCAGAGGAATGTCTATTGGCCATTAGGCGTTTCACGGCAGCAAGAAACACGCCGAAACGGATATATTCGGACAACGCGACGTATTTCCGACTTACTAGCGAGGTGATGAAACAACCATATTGCATCGAGAAATGTATCGAGTGGAAGTTCATCCCACAACTTGCTCCATGGCATGGAGGGTTTTATGAGCGCCTGGTTGGGTTAGTAAAACACTGCCTGAAACGCACGTTAGATAAGCACTTACTTAACGACAGCCAACTACTCACCGTGATCAAGGAAGTGGAATCTGTAGTAAACTCGAGACCACTAACCAAAGTTGGCCCTGAGTTAGATCACGTCTTAAGCCCTTCAGACTTTCTGACTTTAGGCAAATGTGTGACCACAAACCCCTCAACTGCAGAAACACCAGTAGCTGGCACGCAGATAAAAGTTGATCTAATCGCAAGCTGGAAACGAGGACTTATGATCATAGAAGAATTTAAAAAGATGTTCGTCAGCCAGTACCTCACAAGTTTGAGAGAGAGATCCCATCACGACCCAAAACAACCAAGAGTCAGATCTCATAGGGAACCTCATTGTGGAGACCTTGTTCAAATAAAGGCAGACAGCAAAAATAGAGACAACTGGAAAGTCGGTAAAATAGTTGACTTGATCAAGGGCACCGACGGTGAATGCAGAGTTGCTAAGGTCAAAGTGGACAACTCAATTTTCACTAGGTCAATCGGCCATCTGTATCCGCTGGAAGCCGATGGCACGGGTGAGGATACACCAGGTCCAGATGCGATAAATGACAATGAAAGGGGGCAGGAGATTTCGCATCCAGCCGAGGCCGAGCACATTAGCCAAGGAACTAGCCCTACACCTGACACAGATAAAGTCCAGAGTAGCGAGGACTATATCCCCCTAGTAATGGACAGTAATTCTAGAAAAGACTCCGTCAATGAGCCAAATACATCAGCGCATGGTGGTGAACCTGGCCCGAGCACACAAAGTGACGTTGCCGACTCGCCGCCGGAAGATGTCGGAACGAAGAAACGAGGTGCAGCCATTCGAGCCCGGGAGAAGATCCTGGAGTGGACCCAGCATCTCTTCGCCCGGCTACAGTGAGCATCTCTTGCTGCCGGGAGTGTCGCTCATAGAGCGAGTAGCCGCGCATAAGAATGTCAGGTGAGTGTTTTGACACTAGCAATGACAGTCATGGCGGCGGCAGCAGGAGGAGGGGGTGAGAAGATGGCGGCGAGGGAGCGATGGCGCGAGGGAGCAATGGCGGCGGTTCGAGAGCAGGGCGCGCGAACCGGTGAGTTTTGAGGACCTGACACATGGTGAGTCAGCTACCTCTTTATACTGATGATGTCGACTGTGATTCATGGGGTATGGAAGCATGATGAGACTGTATTTGTGTTCCAGTAGTTTTCCATATACTTGGGTCCAATAAGCGCTAGTATAATGTACTCGGATCTAGTGTCTTAGACACGGTGCGCATATATTGGACAGGAGCGATTATCTCGCCCTTAGCGACAGTCGACTTAATGTTGGAGAAACCGTGGCGGAATTATAAGGGGTGGTGGAGATTCCCGGGGGACAAAATGTCCCCTGTCCGGCGGGTGCCAGGTAAGGATCAGGGCAAACTGTAACCGACCGACCAGGAGCCTTGATCCAGGGTGAGCAGGGGAGTGTGGAATCTCAGATGAGTCCGGCCCCCCCCTGTACCACATACTAGGAAGGCACCCGGGCACTCAGCAGTGCTTAGACCGGAGCGAGTCGACTGTCAGTGTCCAGCCTGACCGATGGCATTGAGTATGTACAGTGGCACAGCCACAGATTTATATAACAATGATAATGAGACAGTCGAGTCATGATTCCATGTCCTATGAAGACTGGAATATTATATATAATTATATTTCTTTGTTGCCACCTATTATTCCATGTATGATTTCAAGGCATATATTATCATTATATCAAATGCGGCGACACTATTCATTTCAATGTATATACTTAATGTTTGTTATAATATGTCATTGTAAATAGTAGGTAGGTACACTATAGGTATCACCTTAACTTTGCTGGTGCTATACTAGTAATATTACTTTTCATCGCCGCTTATTAAGATATCTATAATATCTATATATATCCGTATATTATATTAGAATGTTTCATAATTTTATTTGTCATTTGTCGATTTGTTTTGAAGTTTATAAAGATGATGATAAAAACCAAATTCGTCTTATTTATTTGCTTACTTATACCTATTCACATCACTAGAAACATGCCCGGATTACCATTAGAACCCAGAAATAATAAATTTATAGTCTTATACTTCGATTTCAGGTAGTTTGTAAAAAACCGGTAAAAAACCGGTTAACCGGTTTTTGTCCAGTCAAAACGGTTAATAACCGGTTTTTGATTTTCACCGGTTTTTGCATTCCCTACTCTAAATATAACCGTTTTTCCCCCGAAGGGATAAAAACGAATATTTCGAGTCCAGCCGAAGCTTGACCCACCCAAATTTAAATGCCTTGCCGGCATATAAAGGTACTGAACAAGCAGCTAGCCGGCCGCATTGGTGACTGTGGGGATGTGACGTCACGCCAGTGTTGCCAGTTAAGATGGCCAAATTGTAGGGTATCGGGTGCTTGTAGGACAAATTACTTGGGGAAAAGCCGATCGTAATCTCAAGGTGGGTCAAGCTTCGGCTGGACTCGAAATATTCGTTTTTATCATAGATATAGTATATACTCTGTAGTTATAGATGCGCCAACAAGCGACCGGGGCTATGTCTTTCTCATATTATGACGTCAAAATATGGGGATACCATGGTTGCAAAAAATTACCCCAAAAATTTAGTCGGATAGTACTTAGTTACAAGTGATCAAATTCCATAGTGACTAAGTCGCCATTTTGACTCACTAACTAAATTTACACAACATCGTAGGCGATATCGTAAAATAAGTGACCCCGACCGGCTACTTTTTTTGTGATAATCTTACCTATAAATACATAGTCACCGGTTATCACAGTTGCATCAAACGGCGATTTCACTGATCCAAATCTATACATTTTGTTCTCGCCGCTCGCCGCTGGTCACTGGCCTTCCGTCTCGCCGCTTGACTTGCTGGTCATCACGTCACCCAAAGAACCATGCTAAATGTTTAAGTCTCTAGACGATGAAAGTAGTAAGTAATGTAACCAGATAGTGCTTACTATTTCCATGCCCCTTTTTGTCTTTCACAGATAAATTATGTAGTTGTTGGAATAAAAGAATAAACTTCAATTTAAAACAGGTAATTTATTTACAATAATATATTACATTTATAACTTTATTTTTCAATAAATAAACAAATATGTAATAAGCAGTTATAGATTATTTTACCCAATTTAATTTCCTGTTCACTCAGTCCTCAAATCCATTTTTTCGGGATTCATCCTCTGTTGAAAAACTGAAAAAATCAAATTACTTGAAATTCCCGAAACGTGGGGTAATCTTTAGGGGATTTTTTTATTATTTGTTGGTATCCCGAAATCGAATTATAAACCGACTGAATGGTGGGACATAAATGCTAAGCTGGCTTCTATGGTAGATTTTTACTACGCGATTTGACCGGTTTGTATGTCAAATGTTTGGAGGTTATTTTTTAATTAATTCACATATTTTTCCTATTTCATCTATTGTCTCATGATATAACTAATGATTTAGCTCAGTAATTTGGTTCCGGTGAGATTTTAGAAATAAACACGGGTCCAAAATTCAAAGAAAATGTACTTACGCATGGAATGTAACATCCGCCTTTTTTCGGTCGAAATTGCTTTTACAGCCAAACACTGAACACCCCACCATGTTTGCACTGAACAACCAAACACTACGGATCTGATGATTGGTAAATTATTATTCATTTAAACCAAATTCATCATTAATTTTCCACTTATAAATTGCACTGCAAAATATTGCCACTTTGTTTTGCAATCTTCTTGACACTAATGACAGATTACTTTTACCCGACCATGAAAAAATGTCCGGTCGGTGATAAGGACAAAACATCGCACTTTTTTCTACTTCCTCTCATAGGAATCGCAATAAGGCTATCTTTCTCTTACAAAGCGTGTCAGGCCCTTGGTTTTTATCCCTTCGGGGGAAAAACGGTTATATTCTATAAGAGCGGACGTTATACGAAGATCCCTATGACACTGACAGTGACATACCATATAGTGATGTGCATGTGTCGATACTTCAATTGTTTTTTTATCTGTGGCGGTTCTTATCAGCGTCCTCTCACGTACATTAATTTAAACCTCAAATGCGGTTATCGTGTAAAAGACGTTTATGGCTACTAAACCGCCATTTTTAGGGTTCCGTTTCCGAATGGTCCAAACGGAACCCTATTGTTGTCACTCATGCGTGCTTCCGTTCCGTCGGTCGTCTGTCACAAACATATTTTTCGAAGGTGTTTTCAACTTCCCTTTGACCTATTGACATAAAATTTTGGACATAACGTATTCTTACGGCGCACCAGAAGAAAGACCAGTACCTACAGGTCAAAAGTGACCTGTGCCGCAGTGAACGTGTTAAATAGTAAATAAATATGTAATTTAACGTTGTTTTATTTTTACACAGTCACGTAACAATTAAAATGAAATATAAGACACGTTTTATTATTATCACTTCAATTATCGACATCTGTTATCGACAGCACCGCTTCCTTAGTCGATACAGACCAACGATATAACATTTGCAGTACGTCACCGTGTATATTCCGTTAAGCATATTTTTGGGAAATAAGGGACAATTCAAGTTTCTTTCATATTGTTATTATGTAAATGTTACAATCCTACATAAATTAATTAGCTACATTCCCAAAAGATGCTTATTAACATTTCGATGTGACATCGACGCTGTTCCAAGGTTATATAAATGAACTGTCACTGCAAGTGTCATAGGGATCTTCAAATAACGTCCTACGTATAGTTATTTTTTCACCACAACTTCCGAACGAATTTCAAAGTTCTACGTATTTCCGAACGTTAAGAAAACGTCAATGTCATTATGACGTACAAAACAGGTGTTCGGACTGTTCGGTTCGGTGCTCCGTTCCCTCAGCAACTATCAAGATTCAAGAATAAACCCTTATCCGATAGCTTAAATAACCAATTATCTGATAAAATTTGCACTTCTCATTGATATCATGTAGTGTTCTCCAATTAAGTGTCTATTTATCAGTACTTGAAGCAGATTTCATTGAGTAAAAGTGAGTATTGTTGTGAGTAACCTAAGAATTAGTGTTTATTTTATTTCGGTATCATCGTGCTCCGCCTTGCCTAAGGTAGTTACTACGGAGTTATGTTATTACTATTTGAGGATTCTTTTCTTTTCTCTTCCAATCCGTAGGTAATTTTGTAGAATTAGAAAGTTCTCTTTTCAAATTGTTTTCTTTGTAAGTTAAAATATAAACCAATACCTATATTGGACAGTTTTTAGTTATTTTGTGTAGGTTACGTTACGTGGCAGCATCTTTAGGCTTTTTTGACTGACTGATATTCAGTTCAAATATCAGACATAATTAAATAACTGATGGACTTTTAGACGTTTTAGTTTATTTCCTAGAATTAACACTAAAATAAAGTATCACCATCATAATTTTCAGCCTGTAATCGCCTACTGCTGAGCATAGGTCTCTCTTCTAGTACACCACATCCCGGTCTTTCTTGCTAGTCTCACCCAGGATTACATAGTAAAGTATTCATCATCATCATCATATCAGCCGAAAGACGTCCACTGCTGGACATAGGGCTCCCCCAAAGAGTGCCACAATGACCGGTCCTGCGCTACCCGCATCCAGCGGACTCCCATGACCTTTACCAGGTCATCAGTCCACCTTGTGGGGTCTACCCATGCTGCGCCTTCCGGTCCGTAATAAAGTATTACTTAAGTAATTTTTTTACCGAGAGATAAATATATAATCTCAATCCCCAATTACATAATGGCTTTTATGTCACACCTGGCCATAAAGCGGCCATTACCGCACGCTCCGCGCGCGAAAAAACCCACTTCCTGGCCAGGGGGTGACATAAAATTTTGTACTTAACACGGGCGGTAATAAAGAATGCCTCAGATCGCATATTTATCGCCCTTGCCTTCGGCTCGGGCGTCAAATACCTGCGATCTGAGGCATTCTTTGTTTTACCGCCCTTGTTAAGTAATGTACTATATTATGTATGGAATTAGGAATATCAAATCATACATGAGAAAAAACGATTCATAGTCGAGAACGGAACATTATCCATAATGTATAAAATAAACTGATGAGAATAAAGTGCTCGGGAAATAAAACTATTATCAACTCAAGGTTTAAGGTAAACTATTAATATATGGCCATTGTTAAGAGGACATTATCATTCTGATTTATATGGCATCAGTTCAGCACATTTGGAACAATGGCACCTTGACTTGTTTACCTGTCAGATATGATGTTTATTTTGAAATGTTTGTAGTGAAATAGTTTCCAGAAGCTAAGACATTGTAGGCTGAATTATTATAATGACCAAATTAAGACACTCAAAAATAAGCCTTATGAAGAAAGACTGCAATTTCTGAACCTCACAAGTCTCAAGCAGCGCAGGGAACGTGGTGACCTGATTGAAACATATAAGATACTTGCTGGATACTACAATCTCAAAGATTTTCATAAAATATTTGAACGGAACAATAACACCCGACTCAGAGGTCATCACTTGAAACTAGTTGCTCGCAGCTCTCACAGCAACCCTTACAGACACTTCCTAAGCAGCAGAGTGGTGAAGGCTTGGAATAGACTGCCAGATGATGTGGTTTCAGCTTTCAGTGTCAACCAATTTAAAAATAAATAAGACAAGCATATTTTAAATTTAGCTCAAAAATGACATTATATTTGATGAAAACTGGATACAGGCTCCATCAGTTGTTTCAACCGCCTGCCTGAATAACAAATAATAAATAAATAAAAATTAAATATTCATTTAGGTAATTTTATAATTATGGTTAAAGATTTTTATTTATTCTCAAGAATACATTTCACTTATTGAGAATACTGTGTTTATCAAGCCTTAATTGCCTCATCCAAAGCTAGTGTTGCAATAAACATAAATCACCACTATCATCATCAATCATCATCATATCAGCCGAAAGACGTCCACTGCTGGACATAGGCCTCCCCAAAAGAGTGCCACAATGACCGGTCCTGCGCCACCCGCATCCAGCGGATTCCCGCGACCTTTACCAGCTCATCAGTCCACCTTGTGGGGGGTCTACCCACGCTGCGCCTTGCGGTCCGTGGTCGCCACTCGAGAACCTTTCGGCCCCAACAGCCATCGGTTCTACGTGCAAACAACAATAAACATAAATAATTATCTATATTTCTCCTAAAATAAGCCCCTTTTACTGCGCTCGTGATCTTGACTGTCATAATTTTTATTTAATGATCAATAATTGTATAACTTTTACTGGATTTTGTTTTATACTTTGATCATTGTTCGTGTCCAATGGCTTACGACGCGTACGTGTTTGTGGTACAATCGCCAGAACTGGGGTAATGTTTTTTTGGGGTAATGTTGGAGTCGGATCCCAACGTTTTCATATATACTGAACTAACGTGAACTAACGATGAACTAACAATATAGATATGCCATTTGCGGGCAAAAAGTTTGGGGCGGTCAGCTTCACGAGCATGTAAAAAAACATACATAAATTCACGCCTGCAATTCCAAAAGGTGTAGGCGGTTAGACAACCTCGGGAGCTCATTATACTCATTATGTATAAGTCTGTACGGTGGTCTAAGGCCATAGAACTTTAACCTTTCCTCTTCCGGCGAAAAACATATACAATAACATTACTTTATGTCACACCTGGCCATAAAGTGACCATTATCGCACGCTCCGCGCGCGAAAAATCTCACTTCCTGGCCTGGCCAGGGGGTGACATAAAATTTTGTACTTACCCCGGGCGATAATAAAGAAAGCCTCAGATCGCATATATATCGCCCTTGCCTTCGGCTCGGGCGTAAAATACCTGCGATCTGAGGCATTCTTTGTTTTTTCGCCCTTGGTAAGTAATGTACTATTGTTATGTGCCCATCCCAGTCACTTCTTGCAATAAAATTAATAGTGCAGCAATAGCACTTTTTATTTCGAATGTCCACAAGTCGTGACACGAAATTTTGAATTGTAACATAAGCCTAAGCCTCTTAAGCTTAAAATACCTTGAGTGATTATCACAGCAACTACCCTCAATTATTTGGTCAAAGTACATGGAATCATGTTTGACGAGTTAACCGGAGCCGTCGGCTGCGGCGCGCGTGGCGCACCAATGCTCTAAAGTTGTATAGTTCGTAGACAACTGTAACGCCAAGGGCTGTCAAATTAACGCAAGCAAAAATATACCTAACAGTCAGAGCTTTGTCGAGTATTCCTTGCGTTCGTTTGACAGAATTTGGCCTTCTTAGAGTTTTGTACGAACTATACGTGATCTCATACATAACCGCATCATCTGTAATATATTTTATGTCACACCTGGCCATAAAGCGGCAATTACCGCACGCTCCGCGCGCGGGAAATCTCACTTCCTGGCCAGGGGGGTGACATAAAATTTCGTACTTAACACGGGCGGTAATAAAGAAAGCCTCAGATCGCATATTTATCGCCCTTGCCTTCGGCTCGGGCGTCAAATACCTGCGATCCGAGACGTTCTTTGTTTTACCGCCCTTGTTAAGTAATGTACTATTATGTTACACCCAGCCATAAAGCGGCAATTACCGCACGCTCCGCGCGCGGGAAATCCCACTTCCTGGCCAAGGGGTGACATAAAATTTTGTACTTAACACGGGCGGTAATAAAGAAAGCCTCAGATCGCATATTTATCGCCCTTGCCTTCGGCTCGGGCGTCAAATACCTGCGATCTGAGACATTCTTTGTTTTACCGCCCTTGTTAAGTAATGTACTATTATGTCACACCTGGCCATAAAGTGGCCATTATCGCACGCTCCGCGCGCGAAAAAACCCACTTCCTGGCCAGGGGGTGACATAAAATTTTGTACTTACCACGGGCGATAATAAAGAAAGCCTCAGATCGCATATTTATCGCCCTTGCCTTCGGCTCGGGCGTAAAATACCTGCGATCTGAGACATTCTTTGTTTTATCGCCCTTGGTAAGTAATGTACTATTATGTCACACCTGGCCATAAAGTGGCCATTATCGCACGCTCCGCGCGCGAAAAAACCCACTTCCTGGCCATGGGGTGACATAAAATTTTGTACTTACCACGGGCGATAATAAAGAAAGCCTCAGATCGCATATTTATCGCCCTTGCCTTCGGCTCGGGCGTAAAATACCTGCGATCTGAGACATTCTTTGTATTATCGCCCTTGGTAAGTAATGTACTATTATGTCACACCTGGCCATAAAGCGGCAATTACCGCACGCTCCGCGCGCGGGAAATCCCACTTCCTGGCCAGGGGGTGTCATAAAATTTTGTAATTCACACGGGCGGTAATAAAGAAAGCCTCAGATCGCATATTTATCGCCCTTGCCTTCGGCTCGGGCGTAAAATACCTGCGATCTGAGACATTCTTTGTATTATCGCCCTTGGTAAGTAATGTACTATTCAGCACAGACATGGTGCACTACGACACTATAGTGATCGGCGTCGGCGCGGCTGGCGCGACGGCGGCGGCGACGCTGGCGCGCGCCGGCCGCCGCGTGCTCGCGCTCGAGGCGGCGGGCCGGGTCGGCGGCCGCGTGCACACCGTGCCCTTCGGGAACGGGCTCGTGGAGTTGGGGGCCGAGTGGTGAGTGGCCTGACTTGTCGCTAGATGCCGCTAGAGAGAAAGAAAGGGGGAATAAGAGAGAGAAAAGGGGGAGGGAACAATAGTTATAAGGGAGAGAAAGCGAGAGAATGAAAGGAAAGGAGAGATCAAGAAGTTTAGATACATACTGGAGGTTGCGTGTCGAACATTCGTTTGAAGCTGGAAAATATGGCCTTGAATGACGTCACTGTTGTATTGCATCTCTTTCATTTTTTAGAATGAAAGAGATGCAATATAACAGTGAGAACGACAACAAACGAATGTTCGGCACGCAACCTGCAGTATGTATGTAACGTTTTTGGGAGAGATAGTGAGAAAAAAAGAGAAATAAAAAGAAGAAGTTAGAAAGAGAGAGAGAATAAAAATTAATTGTGTTGTCACTAGTCCAACAAGTAATGCTAAACATTATTATCTTACCTACCTAACTTATTTAAAATTGTTAAACTAACAGCTATCATAAAAATAATTAGAATAGATTAGAGATATGTATAAATTGCTACACCCTAACAGGGTCCATGATGTACATACTACCTATAAATAAGAACTTGTGATACCATGGTTGCAATTATTGAATAAATTGAATTGAATTGGAGAGCTGTCAGCTCACCATCAAGTGGACCGTACGCTTGCCACCGTTGTTATATAAAAGTCCAAAACTATTTTATTAATCTTGACGACCGCTTTAGCTTAGTTGGTAGTGACACTGCCTACGAAGCTGGAGGTCCCGGGTTCGAATCCCGGCCGGGGCATTTATTTTTGTGACGAGCACGAATATTTGTTTTTGGGTCTTGGATGTTTTCTATGTATTTAAGTATTTATTTATCCATATAAGTATGTATATCGTCGCTTAGTACCCATAGTTCAAGCTTTGCTTAGTTTGGGACTAGGTTGATTTGTGTAAGTTTGTCCACAAAAAAAATACTGTACAGGATCCACGGTAACCAGAAAAGCCGAGTCTTCGACCTGACAACACAGCACAACATAGTCACAGTCCCGCAGAGCCTGGTCATGGCTCCGTTCCGGTCTGACGGGTCAGACGTCAGCGCGGAACTGGTCAATGAGCTACTGGACATCGCGTTACACATAGTGGACCACCCGCCGGACCAACCCGAGCCACTGGGGACTTTTATTACTAAAAAGTAAGGGTATGAAATATATGTATCAATATCATTCAAAATCACGGCATTAAAACGGTAACAATGGTACCTTCGAATTGGTACTTAATAATACAACACAGAAACGGGTATCATAAAAAACTGTCATTAATAGACGGAATAAACCGGTATCTTAATAACCTGCAATAGAAGCAACACCATAAAAACAAATTTTTAGCTTTAGTTATTGTAGTTAGTTTTAGTTTTATATTTCATTTGTTAATTAGTTGTTAATATTAATGTTTTATTTGATTTGTAAATAAATCATTTTACTTTAATAAAAACTAGTTAGTATTCAATGCAGTGTCTGTAGGAAACGGTATTAAAAACTGTTTCAAAAAGTTGCCAGTGGTTTCAAAAGGTCGGTAATATTATGGAAAAAAGACTATAACGATATCGTTGGTAGTTAGTATATTTTGCATCGCTTGTGGACAACGTAACATCGTACAGTTGCCGGCAAACGTCTGGAACCTGATTGACCTGCGCAGTTGCGTAATTTGTACGTAAACCCGCTACTGCGCACACAAAGGTTAGGTTCAAGATGTTTGCCGGCAGCTATATCACGCCACGCGTGTGACCAGCGAGTCGGCAAAAATATTGTTTCTCAAATTCTTTATATGGCGACAATTTTACATACAGTACTTTTATCAACTGAAATCTCTAGCATATATTTTATTTTCAGACTGAAAGAGCACATAACAGAGCACAAGCCCGAACTGCTAAAAGACCAGGACTTCATAAACGAGTTCCTCGAGTTCGCCAACTTGTTAACCAATAACTACGAGGCTTCTGATGACTGGACAGACGTGACTACCATCAGCCGGTACGAGGAGTTGGAGGGGCCCCAGCTGATCAGCTGGCACCGGTACGGGTACAGGACCTTCTTCCAAATACTGCTGGTGAGATATTTACATGGCTTTTCATACATTTCGAGGAAACGAAGCTAATCCTGGGGGGTCTTGCTTGAGAAGATAGATGCGTCAGCTGGCATCGGTATGGGTATAGGACCTTCCAACAGTGGCGTAGCTACCGAAGGGCTAAGCGGGGCAGTGCCCCGGGGCCCCCAAGTTCAGGGGGCCCCCAAAACCTGATTAGCAAACCTCTTGAACTAGCGAGAAATAAGTATATATATTTGAATACGAAAAACGACGACAATTAATACGTGAGTTTTAACCGTTTAGTAAAATAAAGTATATATATTGATAAAACCTAAACAGTTTAGGGGGCCCAGTTTTCTTTTTGCCCCAGGGCCCTTAGTCATCTAGCTACGCCACTGCCTTCCAAATACTGCTGGTAAGTTTCCTTTTTTTGTGACGATTGTGGCAAAAGCCGTGCCAGATTCTAGTAGATATAGATGGGTAGGTTAGGGAGGTAGAGGATGGGAACTGCTTAAAAGACCAGGAGTTTGCGAACCTCAGGAGTGGATACAGAGGGGAAGAGTCGCCTCCGCTCTCCATCTGAAGCAGGTGTTTCTCGTATAAAACGTGTAGGTGTGATAGGTCTCGGGCTCCTTAGGGCACAACCGGGAAAAGCTAGGAGGATGGGATCTGCTAAAAGACCAGGTTACACACACACCACACCCAGAACACAGATCCAGATGCTAGTAGATAGATGAGTAAGGTGGATACATGAACGGTAGGATGGGTACTGCTAGAAGACCAGGTGTTAGAACCTAACGAGAAACTACGAGGCGTCTGACGACTGGACAGACGTGACTACCATCAGCCGGTACGAGGAGTTAGAGGGGCCCCAGCTGATCAGCTGGCACCGGTACGGGTACAGGACCTTCTTCGAAATGCTGCTGGTAAGTTTTTTTTTTACGGTCCTGGCAAAAGCTGGAAGTTTCTGGTAAATATAGATGGGTAAATGGAGCTGGAGGGGCCGCAGCTCATCAGCTGGCACCGGTATGGGTACAGGACCTTCTTCCAGATACTGCTGGTGAGATATTTACATGGCTTTTCATACATTGTGAGGAAACCATACTAATCCTCATCATCATCATCATCATCATCATATCAGCCGAAAGACGTCCACTGCTGGACATAGGCCTCCCCCAAAGAGTGCCACAATGACCGGTCTTGCGCCACCCGCATCCAGCATCCTATACTAATCCTATCACGGTCTTATTCAAGGGATAAAAGGGGAGGGGTGGAGCAACAGAGGCAATTGTCCACTTCTGGAGCAGGTCTTTCTCGTGTAAGAAAAGAAGTTGTATCATCTATATATATCAGTTGTACCCATAGTACAAGCTTTGCTTAGTTTGGGACTAGGTTGATTTGTGTAAGATTGTCCACTATATTTATTTATTTATTTGTCACGGTCTAGTTATAATATAATGAGGGCAATTGCCTCCGCTCTCCCTCTGAAGCAGGTCTTTCTCGTATAAAACGTGCCGCCCTCCGCTAATCAGAAGGAATGCTCCCCCCATGCCCGATAGTGCCCCTGGCTGAATCCGAATTCTAAATCCGCGCATGGTCTAGTTTTAATGGGAAAAATAGGAGGATGGGAACTGCTAAAAGACCAGGGTACACAGTACACACTACCAGGGATCGGACACCGGTATTTTCTCCATACAAAATACCGGTATTTATATCGTTCTTTTTCGTTCTTTGGTTTATAATTTCATTTTTAATGGGACACTAATAATACGAAGTTGTTAAGTAAATACGTGATTCAGTCCTACGTAAAGACCATACAATAATTCAAAATATTGGACTATTTCTAGGATTTTTAAAAATACCGGTTTCGATCCCTGCACACTACAGATCTAGATGCTAGTATATAGATAGGTGGGTAGCGGAAGCGGATACAGAGGGGCAATTGCCTCCTCTCTCCCGCTGAAGTAGGTATTTCTCGTATAAAACATAGGGAGGAGTCTCTGGTCCACGAACGGCCAAGAAGCCCCCTAAAAATAAATATTTTCTTATTTCAGAACACATACAAAGATGCCCCAGGCTTACCCAATTTGGACATCAAACTGAACAAGGAAGTGGTGCACGTCACGTGTCCGCAGCGCCCGCGCGCGCGGGTCTCCGTCGAGTGCGCGGACGGGAGCCGGTACGAGGCCGACACGGCTATTGTCACCGTGTCGCTAGGAGTGCTTAAAGCCAAGTAAGTTCTAGAACGTTGCCAAAAAGTTGTTCGCATCGTAAATCCACGGGGTGTCACATGTGCATTGCCGGCCCAACCTAAAGCAAAGTAAGACAAACTTTGTTGTATGGACGTTTGAGAGCCTGTGGAGTGTCACATGCGCGTTGCCTGTCCATCGAACTGAACAAGGAAGTATGGAGTGTCACATGCGCGTTGCCTGTCCAACATAGACGTGAAACTGAACAAGGAAGTGGTGCACGTCACGTGTCCGCAGCGCCCGCGCGCGCGGGTCTCCGTCGAGTGCGCGGACGGGAGCCGGTACGAGGCCGACACGGCTGCTATAGTCACCGTGTCGCTAGGAGTGCTTAAAGCGAAGTAAGTGCTAGTACGTTCCCAAAAAGGTGTTCACATCGTAAATCCACGGGGAGTCACATGTGCGTTGCCGGCCCAACCTAAAGCAAAGTGAGACAAACTTTGTTGTATGGACGTTTGAGAGTCTGTGGGGTGTCACAAGCGCGTTGCCTGTCCATCGAACTGAACAAGGAAATATGGAGTGTCACATGCGCGTTGCCTGTCCATCGAACTGAACAAGGAAGTATGGAGTGTCACATGCGCGTTGCCTGTCCATCGAACTGAACAAGGAAGTATGGAGTGTCACATGCGCGTTGCCTGTCCATCGAACTGAACAAGGAAGTATGGAATGTCACATTCGCGTTGCCTGTCCAACATAGACGTGAAACTGAACAAGGAAGTGGTGGTCGTCACGTGTGGTGCGCCCCGCGCGCGCGGGTCTCCGTCGAGTGCGCGGACGGGAGCCGGTACGAGGCCGACACGGCTATTCTCACCGTGTCGCTCGGAGTGCTTAAAGCGAAGTAAGTTCTAGAACGTTGCCAAAAAGGTGTTCGCATCGTAAATCCACGGGGTGTCACATGTGCGTTGCCGGCCCAGCGTAAAGCAAAGTAAGACAAACTTTGTTGTATGGACGTTTGAGAGCCTGTGGAGTGTCACATGCGCATTGCCTGTCCAACATAGACGTGAAACTGAACAAGGAAGTGGTGGTCGTCACGTGTCCGCAGCGCCCGCGCGCGCGGGTCTCCGTCGAGTGCGCGGACGGGAGCCGGTACGAGGCCGACACGGCTATTGTCACCGTGTCGCTCGGAGTGCTTAAAGCGAAGTAAGTTCTAGAACGTTGCCAAAAAGGTGTTCGCATCGTAAATCCACGGGGTGTCACATGCGCGTTGCCGGCCCAACCTAAAGCAAAGTAAGACAAACTTTGTTGTATGGACGTTTGAGAGCCTATGGAGTGTCACATGCGCGTTGCCTGTCCATCGAACTGAACAAGGAAGTATGGAGTGTCACATGCGCGTTGCCTGTCCAACATAGACGTGAAACTGAACAAGGAAGTGGTGGTCGTCACGTGTCCGCAGCGCCCGCGCGCGCGGGTCTCCGTCGAGTGCGCGGACGGGAGCCGGTACGAGGCCGACACGGCTATTGTCACCGTGTCGCTAGGAGTGCTTAAAGCGAAGTAAGTTCTAGAACGTTGCCAAAAAGGTGTTCGCATCGTAAATCCACGGGGTGTCACATGTGCGTTGCCGGCCCAACCTAGAGCAAAGTGAGACAAACTTTGTTGTATGGACGTTTGAGAGCCTGTGGAGTGTCACATGCGCGTTGCCTGTCCATCGAACTGAACAAGGAAGTATGGAGTGTGACATGCGCGTTGCCTGTCCAACATAGACGTGAAACTGAACAAGGAAGTGGTGGTCGTCACGTGTGGTGCGCCCCGCGCGCGCGGGTCTCCGTCGAGTGCGCGGACGGGAGCCGGTACGAGGCCGACACGGCTATTGTCACCGTGTCGCTAGGAGTGCTTAAAGCGAAGTAAGCTTTAGTCACGTAGTGTCACGTGATAATGTGGACACGCTAGACAAAATCACTAAATATTTCATAGCTTTATGTTTTTGGATAGGAACCAACTCCTCCGTTGGCCATTTATTAGGGGTGGAAAGATGGAACGATCGTCACTTATTATGACATTAGCAGAGACTAGGAATTATATAGACTGCCAATGCCTATACATTGTGCCGTAATTTTTAAATAATGGGCCTGCTGTAGCTAGTTTCACTATGGAGAGATCACTTTACCATTTAATTCGTATGCCACTAAGACCTCTGCTTAACACATAGCGCCATCTATGAACACAACGAAGAAGCTCCCAACAGATGGCGCTATATGTTAAGCAGAGGTCTTAGTGGCATACGAATTAAATGGTAAAGTGATCTCTCCATAGTGAAACTAGCTACAGCAGGCCCATTATTTTAAAATTACGCCACAATGTATAGGCATTGGCAGTCTATATAATTCCTAGTCTCTGACATTAGTGACGTCTCAAGTGCAGCGCATTCTCTCTTACTTTATTCAATTCAATTCAATTCATTTATTGCTAAGTCATGTTGTTTACATGGTGTTACATTCAGGGTATGTCCAGAAACATGAACCCTGCAAGGGCACAGCATTCTTATTTTTAATACATTTGGGTCATTGTCAGATTTAGGTGCGCGTCTTTTCGTGCGTGCGTGCGTGCGTGTGTGTGTGTGTGTGTGTGTGTATTTGTTGACATGTAAAATGACATTTTATCAATAAAGATTCTGATTCTGTGCTATTGTTTCGTTCGTAGTTATAATAAATTATGTGTCAATAACTCTATTATTTTCTTCACAGGCATACAACGTTGTTCTCCCCACCTCTACCCAAAGACAAGCAGACAGCCATAGAGAAAATCAGCATAGGAGTAATGGACAAGATAATCCTGTCATTTGATGAGGCGTGGTGGCCGCATCACACCTCTTTCTTTGGATTTATCTGGAAAGGGGAAGATAAGAGGAAAGTGGGGGCGGCGGACTATTGGACCACCAGGATATATGGGGCCAGTCGGCCCTTGGGTTCTAGTAATTCGTTGACGTTGTGGACTAGCGGGAATGTGGCTACTGAGGTGAGTGTTTTTCATTTGGTATATGCCATTTTGCATTTGGTTTGGAATTTGGTAAGGCTGGGCTATGCTGGTAGTTTCACTGCGTGATCGCATCAGAAATGAGGCCATCCGTAGCAGAACCAAAGTAACCGATATAGCCTTTCGAATCGCTAAACTTAAGTGGCAGTGGGCGGGGCACATTGCACGTAGAACCGATGGCCGTTGGGGCTGAAAGGTTCTCGAGTGGCGACCACGGACCGCGCGGCGCAGCGTGGGTAGACCCCCCACAAGGTGGACTGACGACCTGGTAAAGGTCGCGGGAGTCCGCTGGATGCGGGTGGCGCGGGACCGGTCATTGTGGCACTCTTTTGGGGACGCCTATGTCCAGCAGTGGACGTCTATCGGCTGATATGATGATGATTATTGTGATTTGTTCATAAATAAAACCGGCCAAGTGCGAGTTAGACTTCGCACTTGTAGGGTTCCGAACCAACCGCAAAATTAAGTTGGTTTGTTTTCGCGCCCCCTTTAGCTGTAATGGAGTTCCCTTTAAAACATTTATAAATAAGGTTTGACTTTCTGTATGGCTTTGGGCCACCAAGAAGCTTATACTGTGAAATAAATTATTTGTTTAAAAAACACTAGAAAACAATAATACGCTTTATGGTTATAACCTTGAAACCTGATCGTGTTCAAAGTGTATTACGTGACCTTTCTCACAAGTGCAAACACGACTATGATACGATATTCCATCATGGAATGCCAGTGCCTATCTTCCGGCTTCATCATCAGACCTTGAAACCTAATCGTGGTCAAAGTTCATTACAAGACTTTTCTAACAAATCCAAACACAGCTACGATACGATGTTCCATCATGAAGTTCCAGTTCATATCTTCCGGCTCCATCATCAGATCAGTTCGACAGTACCATATTATTGTATTCTCATCAGAACTACATACAGCTGCCAATTTTCATGACGCTACGATCCTTGGAAAATGGGTAAATTAGTAACCTTAAATTCCATTACATAGTTACATACAGGTCGACCTAATAAAAGCGTGTTAAAAATAAGACTGCTACGGTAGCCCAGTGGTTCAAGCATGCGGCTGTCAAGCGGCGGTCGTGGGTTCGAATCCCAGCTCGTACCAATGAGTTTTTCGGAACTTACGTACGGAATATCATTTGATATTTACCGTTAGCTTTTCGGTGAAGGAAAACATCGTGAGGAAACCTGCATACATCCGCGAATAAATTCAAAGTTGTATGTGAAGTCCCCAACCCGCTCTGGGCCAGCGTGGGGACTACTGCCCAATCCCTCTCATGTATGAGTGGAGGCCTGTGCTCAGCAGTGGGACGTATATAGGCTGATGATGATGATGATGAAAAATAAGACTAGCTCCAACTGTTTGGCTGTAAACCTGTGTGACCGGCGACGGACGAACGCGTGAGTGACAGCAATAGGGTTCCGTTTGGACCCTTCGGGTACGGAACATTAAAATAGAAAAACATCCAAATTCACGATAATTTTTAATGTGTTCTAAGCGAGTGATGCCCAAGTTAGTTGTTTGGTTGTCAGGTGGAAACCCTGCCAGAAGACACGGTGAGGAGTAAATGTGTGGAACTGCTCCAGAAGTTCATCGGGGACACGATGAAGATCACCGTGCCACAGCCGACCGGCATCATCAGGTTAAAAATTCATAACTCGAAAACTACGAAAAATCGGCTAACATACATGGGGTATATTCTGATAGCCCACGACGAGAGGAATCTAAAAAAAAAATTTGACGTCAAGCCAACAACAGAGTTCTAAGAAAAACAGATCACAATTTAACGCAAATAAAAATGGAATTCCCAAGGGAATATGTACTTGGACCATTACTATTTCTCCTTTATATCAATGACTTATCGAAGGCGAAAATACATAAA
The DNA here is from genome assembly GCA_951800055.1 of Cenopis cana. Lineage (NCBI taxonomy): Eukaryota > Metazoa > Arthropoda > Insecta > Lepidoptera > Tortricidae > Cenopis > Cenopis cana. The sequence goes on along the minus strand of OX637498.1, from coordinate 863,116 downwards.
ATAAAATAATAATAAATAAGCCACCCTGTATATCGGTTTGCCACCTACTTTTTATTTTGTATTTTTTTGGTGAACAATAATGAATAATAGTACATTACTTAACAAGGGCGGTAAAACAAAGAATGTCTCAGATCGCAGGTATTTGATGCCCGAGCCGAAGGCAAGGGCGATAAATATGCGATCTGAGGCTTTCTTTATTACCGCCCGTGTTAAGTACAAAAATGTCACCCCCTGGCCAGGAAGTGTGATTGCCGCTTTATGGCCAGGTGTGACATAAATAAATATTTGTATGGTATTGTTTGCAGGTCGACCTGGTCCACGAACCCCCTGACCCTCGGCAGCTACACGTTCGACAACGTCCTGACCCCCCAGTACCCGGGCGCGCGCGCGGGGCTCGGGGCTCCGCTCGCGGACTGCTCGGGAGCCCCGCGTGTCCTGTTCGCGGGGGAGGCCACCAATCTGAACCACTTTAGTACGGTGCACGGGGCCAGCGAGACCGGGTATAGGGAGGCGATGAGGTTACTGCCTGGTTGTAGTAAAATATAAAAAGTAGGTAAAAATTTAATAGCATAGTTGTGTTAGTTGTAAACAACAAAAATATATTGTTATAATGTTGTGATAATTGAAAAATGAGACACAACCACCACAAGGTATACCCACGGTAGCTCAGTTGGTTAAGAGCAATGCACGGATTCCAGAGGTCGTGGGTTCATATCACACCTGTGGCGCTTAACTTTTCAATCTTCACTTTGGTTTAAAATTATGATTTCATTGGCAGACGTATCCACTTGACAACATAACACAGACATTATCAAACAATAGTACATTACTTACCACGGGCGATGAAACAAAGAATGTCTCAGATCGCAGGCATTTTACGCCCGAGCCGAAGGCAAGGGCGATAAATATTCGATCTGAGGCTTTCTTTGTTTTATCGCCCGTGGTAAGTACAAAATTTTATGTCACCCCCTGACCAGGAAGTGGCCATAATGCGGTAATTGCCGCTTTATGGCCAGGTTAACACCTGGCCGGGGCCTGGGCGGCATAATAGTTATTTACGATACAAGGGTTGTAAAACTTAGAAAGGCCGATATCGCAGATGTTTGGGGCCCGAGCCGCAGGCGAGGGTCTCAAATATGCGAGAGAGGGCTTTCTGTTTTACGACCCGTGTTTTGTACACAATTTTACGTCACCACTTGGCCAAAAAGTGGGTTTTTCTGATCGCGCAGCGTGCAGAAAAACGCACTTTTTGGCAAGGTGTGGTGTAATAGTTATTTACGATACAAGGGTTGTAAAACAAAGAAAGGCCGATATCGCAGATGTTTGGGGCCCGAGCCGCAGGCGAGGGTCTCAAATATGCGAGAGAGGGCTTTCTGTTTTACGACCCGTGTTTTGTACACAATTTTACGTCACCACTTGGCCAAAAAGTGGGTTTTTCTGATCGCGCAGCGTGCAGAAAAACGCGCTTTTTGGCAAGGTGTGGTGTAAATATATTTTTATCATAACTATAGAAGTAAGCAGAAATGACTACTATTTGGCAATCAGAAAGACATGAACTTGCCAAAACTATTTTATTTATTGACTTGAAAATCTGTGTTGTCATAAAAGCTCAATAAGTATAATGAAAAATACTCTTTTTATCGCTATGGAGCGCAGCATTTTAGGTGTAAAGAGGATAGATCGCATCCGGTACACCACGCTGCGCTCTAAAACACGCATAGCTGATGTAGGCGCAAAAACTGCTAGGCTCAAATGGGACTGGGGGGCATCACGGTAGAATGACAGCGACCCCACGATGCCCCCCATTAAACGGCAGCGAGGGTCAACGCCGCAGAGGTTTTAGTGGGTATTCCATTCCCCTGCGGAAGGGCGAGTCCCACATACCCCCCACCATGGGCCTTCCCCGGGCCCGGGGGGATGAGTAAATGCATTTCCTCTGCGTCAAAAAAAAAAAAGGCTCAAATGGGACTGGGCGGGTCACGTCTGTCGCATGCACCCGGATCGGTGGGCTAATATAGCCACCAAATGGATGCCACATCAGCGACGCAGACGGGGCAGGCCTAGACGGAGATGGCGGGATGACTTAGATGCCTTCCTCGCCAACTGGCTAGACATGTGTAGTTCACGAATGAATGATTCAATTGAAGCACTTCACTTGGTGTCCTTCATTCATTCACTAGTTCAGTTCGGATCTATACTTCAATAGTTCACTTAGTTCAGTACTTCAGTTCATGTGTCATCGTTTCAATCATCTCGTGACGGTTTTTACGAAAATAGTGTTTTTTTCTTAAAATTCAAAATAAATGTAAAATTTTAAATCCTTATCCCCGAATTAGTCGAAATCGAGTATAATGACGAATTTTTCGTAAAAAAAATATTTGTACTTAAATTATTCAAAATATATATAAAATTTGATATCATTATCCCCGAATTAGCCTTAGAATGAAAGAAACGCGACGCGACGAATGACTGATCAATATGATTAGTTGAATCGGTTGAGCTACTGAACTAGTGAACTAAACTGAACTAGTGAACTAAACTGAACTAGTGAACTAAATGAGTGATATACTTCACAGTGAAGGATTGAAGTATATCACTCTTTTCTTTTTAGTGACACATTTTGCGCATGTCTACAACTGGCCGGATGAAGCACAGACACGGGAGTCGTGGAATTCATGGGGAGAGGCCTTTGCCCAGCAGTGGGACACCCCTACAGGCTACATTAAAAAAAAACTTTTTTATTGCCATGCCACGTCTACTATAGCATTGTCACAAATAGTACCAAAACTATCAATTATTCCTATTATTCGTATTCCGTTGAATTTTATACTTAATGTTCTATTAAATTGGTTTAAATTGTGTTAGAATATTTAAAAAAACTGGCCAAGTGCGAGTCGGACTCGCGCACGAAGGGTTCCGTACTAATATTTAGAAATAATAATATTAATTAATATCAAGTAGAATTTGGGTCAAGTGCGAGTCGGATTTTACTTTTCCCATACATTTTGAGACCCAGCGCCTAGTGAAGGCAACGAGCAAACTACTTTTAAAAAACTTTGCTCGTTGTATTCATCAGAGACGCTGGGTCTCAAAATGCTTTTGTATGGGAGCCCCCTTAAATATTTACTGTATCCCGATGTTTACTATTTGTTGTTATAGCGGCAGCCGAAATACATCATCTGTGAAAATTTCAGCTGTCTAACTATTACGGTTCATGAGATACAGCCCGGTGACAGCGGACGGACAGCGAAGTCTTAGTAATAGGGTCCCGTTTTACCCTTTGGTCACGGAACCCTAAAAAGCTTTGTAATCTATATCGTTAGACATATCAAACGATAATCTCAAATATTTTTTTAATAATTTTAATATAAATAGTTTGAAGTTATTTAGGAAAATAGGTGAAAATCGACCATATCGCCCCTCCCGCTTTTATCTCCGAAACGTCTGGGCCTAAAACATAAAAAATACACGAAACAGTTGTTTGCATATAGATTATATAGTACCTACAGGAAAATCTTTAAGAAGTCAATGGTATTTAAAGTATCTTAGGTACGGAACCCTCTCCACTCATGTTTAACTCGCACTTGTTTTGTAATGAAAGGTACATTACTTAACAAGGGCGGTAAAACAAAGAATGTCTCAGATCGCAGGTATTTGACGCCCGAGCCGAAGGCAAGGGTGATAAATATGCGATCTGAGGCTTTCTTTATTACCGCCCGTGTTAAGTACAAAATTTTATGTCACCACCTGGCCAGGAAGTGGGATTTCCCGCGCGTGGAGCGTGCGGTAATTGCCGCTTTATGGCCAGGTGTGACATAAAATAAGTATCTTAATTTCAACCATTTTTCGTGCGGAGACTAAAATTCAAGTGTTCTGAAGTTTATCTATATATATAAACGTAAAAGTCCTGACTGACTGGCTGACTCACTTAAATCAACGCCCAGACCAAACCGTTGGACCTAGAGAGCTGAATTTTTCACAATAGGTAGTTTTTATAACGTTAGTATCCACTAAGGAAGGGTTTTTCAAAATTCATCCCCTAAGGGGATGAAATGAGGGTACAAAGTTTGTATGGGGAAACCAGATCAGTTTCGACTATTTAATTCTGAAATTTCACACGAGTATTTCTAACAATAAATAAGCAAATGCGTGTTTCAGGGTTTTTCAAAATTCAACCCCTAAAAGGGGGAAATGTGGTTACAAAGTCAAAAATCGACATGGACGTACGACATATATAAAGAACCATGCGGACGATGTCGCGGGTGACAGCTAGTATATATATAATATGTTCGTTTTATTATATGTAGTTTTATCACAAACGAAATCTATAAAGTTGTGTATTTTCTTAGTGTTGAAATATATTGTTAAAAAAGTGATTTTGTTTTATTACGGTAATACCTACATTACCTACCGGTGGCGAACTCCCAGTAGCTCGATTCCACTCAAGCAAGCTCACTGGAGCGCAAACTCAAAGTATTCCAGTGTTTAAACCGCCCGCGTGGTCGTGTCGGAGGTTTCTAGATTTTTCACAGATCACACTCCAACCGCGCACTCCTATCGCCTTATTGGGCCCGACCTATAAAGCTGAGGTTTAAAAAAAACCGGCCAAGTGCGTATCGGGCCACGCGCAAGGTAGGGTTCCGTAGTCGTCCACCCGTTACATTATGTGGACTAAAAAGTTCGCAAACTTATATTTACTATGTTTTTGACAGAATTAACAACATTATCTAAGGTATCAATGGAAATTGTACGAAAGTTGGCTTTTGCAAAGTACATTTCTGAAGTTCGACTATTACTCGTTAACTAGTAATGTCTACTTAGCTCATCGTATATACTACTACCATGATTTGCAGTAAATGAGATGCCAAATCTACAATTGTTTCGAGTGAAAACTAAATGGCCAGTGGACATGATCGATTTACGCCGAAAATGCTAAAATATATATTAATTTTGTATTTTATAACGCCGGATTATAACTATAGTTTATCTATAAAGAAGGACATCGATATGGCGAAACAATTTCTGAAGTACTATGGAATTCCAGAGCCGGTAGGTGGGGATTTTAAGGTCTTTCGCACACTATATCAACTCCACGCCACTGCGGCAGCACCTCTACTCACACTCTCGATGAGTAGTCAACTAGTTGAATGAACAACGCGGTGTCAACGAGTGGACAACGCGGTGTTGACGAGTGGACAATGCGGTGTCAACGAGTGGGCAACGTGGTGTCAAGTGTGGGGAAGGCACGGGGCGGACGGGTGGGCTGGCAAATGGTTGCCCGTCACGCGTCAGTCGCAAACGCATAGTCGTTGCGGGGACGACGACGTGTGGTCAATGCGTGGCAAACGTGTCGGAGTTGACCTTAGTGTACGACGCGTAGACCACACGTCGTACACTACTTCAATATATATTTTTTGAAATGAAACCCAGAAAATAGGACATAGGGCTTAAATTTCAATATTTGGCATAGAATCGAGTCGCCGTGGGGTTGATATAGTGTGCGAAGACCTTTAACCTTTTCACCGCCATTGACTTGATGTTAAGTCAGGACATTAGGTGCCACACGCCAATGGCTTCATATTGAGTCGATCAAGTCGATGTAAAGGTAAGCTAGATGTATTGCAAAATGATTTTCTTCCGTGAAAACTCGGATCTCAATCGGAATACGATGGCACCCGAACTGTCAATCAATGATTGTATTAAATGAGTGACGTTTTCATATCCATTATTATGGAACTTTATTGTTTAGTGTCAAATGTTAAAGTGTCAAAGTTACCCCTACGGCTGTAAGATGGGTACTGAAGCTAATTGAGAGAGCACAATAAATACGAACTTTTCCGATAAAGTACGAAGGAAAATCATTTTGCACTACATCTGTACATGCTATCAAGTAAGGTTTATTTTTGTCTTTTGCTACGAATACTTTCGCGTGTGAGGCACTTAAGACTTACAGAATCTACAGTAGCGAGTACTCTCATAGTTAGGTAATTCTATTTGCTTCACTTGCTTGAGCGAAAAAATCATCATCATCCTCCTAGCGTTATCCCAGTACAATTGCATCCTGAAGGATGCCTGGGGTCCGCTACCTAATCACAAGATTTGGCGTAGGCACTAGTTTTTACGAAAGCGACTGCCATCTGACCTTCCGACCCCGAGGGGAAACTAGACCTTATTGGGATTAGGCTTTGTCAAGTGAGTGGGCAACTTGACTGTTAGAAGTTCTCAAGCCGCCCGGCGCCCGAAGGCCTCCAACTTGTCTTAACGACTGCTGCCATAGACAGCAACCGGGATCAACGGCTTAACGTGCCTTCCAAAGCACGGGAGCGCTCAGTTAGTAACCCTCAAAGTGGTCACCCATCTAAGTCCTGAGCGACTTGCTTGAGCGAGAAAATAATGAGTAGAAATAGTAGAATTGCTATGAAAGTAAGTACTCGCTGCTCGCCGGTGGTGGGACCAGTGCCTAAAGATTGATTTAACCCTTTGAACGCCAAGAACGCCTGAAGGCGTCGCATGTTGTCGTGCCCACGGAGCACAACGACTATAGATGATATGACGTACTAATGATAGTTCATAAGCAATCTAGACATGGGGAAAAGCGTTACTTTTCGATCACCGTTATTGTTATTCCCGTTCCGAAAAAATCACATAGAAAAATCACCGTGACTTTGTCACTTCGATTATTTCATGTCACGACATTTGCGTGTCGATCTTTCCCGGCAGTTACTGATATTTTTGTAACAACTGATGTTACTCTGTGACAGCGCACCGCAGTCACAGTCACAGTTAGTAACAGCGGTCACGAGACACGACGCGACGCGTCGCTTACACACTGTTCCAGTGATATCGTCGCTAAGTAACACCGTTATTTTGTAACGTTGTTACTTCGTGACAAGTCACACTGTTACTTTTTAACGGCGGATCACCGTGATTTTTTCATCGTGAAGATATTTATCACCCACCTCTAAAGCAATCTCTTAAATGGAAAATTAGTTGGCGTGTAGGTGTCACTGCCGTACATGAAAAATGGCGTTCAAAGGGTTAAAAGTATTTTTACAGGATCTGTGTACAGGCGAACGTATGAGTGAACTGTGCTCCAGTGACCATAAAGAAGTATGCAGCGCTCGGCTCAAGAGGAAAAAAATGGAGTTCAAACAATTTGAGAATCCGTGTTATATGGAATTACATAATTTATGTGAATCTCAAGATAACAGTATGTACTTATAGTTATTTATTTATTTATCGTATGGCATTTATTTCGAACCGTGAGATCTTCGAGAAGACAGTACGATTGCCAGTGTTTGTTGCACTTTTACAACCACCCAGGAGTCACGTGTAGGGTAGCGGTGGGTACTTTCCCTACGGACGTGGTGCAACTTCGACCCCCCTTTGTCAAGTGAGTGGGCAACTTGGCTGTTAGAAGTTCTCAAGCCGCCCGAAGGCCTCCAACTTGGCTTAACGACTGCTGCCATAGACAGCAGCCGGGATCAACGGCTTAACGTGCCTTCCAAAGCACGGGAGCGCTCAGTTAGTAACCACTCAAAGCGGTCACCCATCCATGTACTGACCGCGGCCCACGTTGCTTAACTTTGCATAACGCTTGCGGAACGCAGGCGCCGCTGGGCCACGAGCGCTCCACAACTGATAGTGCGCGTACTTATAGTGCGCGCCATCCACGACGAGGCGCTCCTCCACCGCCCGTTCATACAATTGCGCATAGATTAGTAATATTAGTATGAGATGCGCTGTGGATGGCGCGCACTATCCAATATAAATATTATTTATGTCACACCTGGCCATAAAGTGGCCATTATCGCACGCTCCGCGCGCGAAAAAACCCACTTCCTGGCCAGGAGGTGACATAAAATTTTGTACTTACCACGGGCGATAATAAAGAAAGCCTCAGATCGCATATTTATCGCCCTTGCCTTCGGCTCGGGCGTAAAATACCTGCGTTCTGAGACATTCTTTGTTTTATCGCCCGTGGTAAGTAATGTTACTATTTCTAGCTCACTCCCTATTTCATCCTTTCCAGTAATAATTATTCTGATTGCTGTGTCACTCACGCGTCCGTCAGTCCGTCCGTCCGTCCGTCTGACCGTCCGTTCGTCTATCTGTCGTCTGTCACAAAATGTGTTCCGAAGATTTTTTAAACTTCCCATTGACCTATGAACTTGAAATTTGGTGACAATAGTAATTATTACGTATTTTACAATAATACAGATACTGATATATTGTTATATCACATTTGTTCTTTGAAATTTCCTTATTTTTACTATTAAAACAAACTTTGTTTTGCGGTTGTGCAAAGTCCGACTCGAACTTAGCCGGTTTTTTTAATGTTGTTTATAATACAGTTTAATTTCTGTAGTATGGACCATCAAGAATTCTGGCCCCTGTGTGATGAATGCCGAGCTGCGACGGTTCGCAAAAGAAATCGAGGAACAGGCTGACAATGATGCAAATTCCACTGAAGCTACGCAAACCGATGATGATAATGCTACAGATGATAGAGATGAAACAACGCCTGATGATACTGCAACTGATGAAACCACTACTGACGAAGAAGTCACAGAAACGCCTGATGATGCTACAACTGATCAAATTGAAGTGGTAAATGGTACGGCACCTAATGATACGACTGAAGAAACGAATTCTACAGAAGATGTAACCGAAGCTTTAAGAAAGGCAGAAGAAGATATAGCCAATGATGAGACAGTGGCAGATGAAACTACAACTGATGAGACGAATGATGAAACCACTATAGCTGAAGATGCAGATACAGAATCGGCAACTACGATTGCTGAAGATGAAAATGCGACAGAAGACTCAACGCTAGGAATCACAACTGAAGAAATAAAAGCAAACGCTGTAAATGAAACCACGAACGCCGAAGAAATTGGTAAAATAATGTATGACGATGGTAAGTATTAAGTTTTTTTTTTAATACTGCGATGGTAAAAGCATACACTACCAACGTATCAAGCGCTGAATTTTAATAGTACATTACTTACCAAGGGCGATAAAACAAAGAATGTCTCAGATCGCAGGTATTTTACGCCCGAGCCGAAGGCAAGGGCGATAAATATGCGATCTGAGGCTTTCTTTATTATCGCCCGTGGTAAGTACAACATTTTATGTCACCCCCTGGCCAGGAAGTGGGTTTTTTCGCGCGCGGAGCGTGCGATAATGGTCACTTTATGGCCAGGTGTGACATAATAGCAGTTTATGTCACACCTGGCCATAAAGCGGAAATTACCGCACGCTCCGCACGCGGGAAATCCCACTTCCTGGCCAGACTCAGATCGCATATTTATCGCCCTTGCCTTCGGCTCGGGCGTAAAATACCTGCGATCTGAGACATTCTTTGTTTTATCGCCCGTGGTAAGTAATGTACTATTTATAATACTGCGATGGTAAAAGCGTACACTAGCAACGAGTCGATGCAGTACATTTCTTTAAGAGGAGGGGTAGGGCAAGCTCTCTCCATACAAACTTTGTGCAAGATTTTCTTCGTTTGTGATTGCATTAAAGTTATGATTATTGGTCAGTATGCTTATTTTTCTGTTAGCTATTTCGTGATGTAATTTTTTTTCATTGATATTTTTTTTATTTTTTTTTTCTATTTGAAAATTTTCACATCACTTTCTTCGCATATCTAATATTTACATCCAAAAAAAATATTACATTCGTTAGTGCCAAAACCTTCGAATAAAACGTGCACAGAGTTTGTATGGAGAATGCCTTGCCCATCCCTGCGCCTTATCCAGAAATCACGCGAGGTTTTTTGGGCCACTCTTAGACATTTATGATTTATACAATTTATGATTCTGTAATGGCTATCCCTGCCTTCGGGCCGGCGCGCGCGCCGTCGGGGGGCGCGTGCAATGACGCTCATGTGTTTTCAGGATCAATGAAAACTGCACTTCGCGAAGGCCAGCAAACCCGTTTTCCGCCAATGCTAGGGAATACGTCCTGGGACCACGTACCTTGCGAGAAACGAGTGAAACCATGCCCAAACATCCACTTTCCTGTATGCTTGTTTCATATGAAGGAGAATCCGAATAACATCACTTATTACTACTTCATTAATAAGTGTGAAGCCCAACAGTACTCTTGCTATCACCCAGAGCGTAAGTTATAGCAGAGACTTGGAATTATATAGACTGTTAATGCCTATACATTGTGGCGTAATTTTAAAATAATGAGCCTGCTGTAGCTAGTTTCACTATGGAGACATCACTTTACCGTTCAATTCGTATGCCACTAAGACCTCTGGTTAACACAATAGCGCCATCTGTTTTCTTCGTTCTTCGTTGTGTTCATAGATGGCGCTATTGTGTTAACCAGAGATCTTAGTGGAATACGAATTGAACGGTAAAGTGATCTCTCCATAGTGAAACTAGGTACAGCTGGCTCATGATTTTAAAATAACGCCACAATGTAAAGGGTATATAATTCCTAGTCCATGTAATTTCATACAGAGTTCTTTTAAATTGTCTCACGAGCGCGGGTGAGCCATGGTTGTGTTGAGCTATACATGCACATTGTCTATGTGTGCGTCCGCGTAGGAGCTATGAGTTCACATTGTCTATGTGTTCGTATGGACCTACTACATACAAGTAAAACCAAAATATTAGGTCCCCAGACTGCAAACAATAGTAGATTGTTTGATAAGGGTCTAAAGTATGCCATATTACCAAGAGATAGTTATTTTCCCGAACGCAGTGAGGGAAAATTGTTCGAGTGGTAATATGGCTTTTAGGCCCGAGTTATACACTCTACTTTTCACTTTAATTACGAGTAAACACATAACACAAATTATCTAACTAAAATAAATAATTTAACTCTTGGCTCTTGGTATGTCTAATTTGTCAGCATGTTTTTTTTTCTAAGGCCAGTACCATGCCTCGCTGTGCGTGTTCGCTTTGCGTATTCACCTCCCTTTCTTTTGCTATATTAAGGAAAGAGATGCAACATGCGCTTTTTGAAGTGAAAACTTCTTTAGCGGCGCGGAGCACTTTTGTACTGGGGAAAAATGTATAAACTCGCGATAAATTCTATGACCAGGTTAGTTGACCCCTCCTAGTATCGTGATTGCTATGTTACGAGGGGTCCCCAGCTGGTCTTCTTAGAAAGCCAAGGTTCTAACTGTTCTAAGACAATCCTAAGATTTTCCATAAAGATCATATTTCAAATAAATTCTCATGGAAAGTAGCTCTTATTGTCCCTAAATAAGCGTTTCCAAAGTCCAATATCGGATAGCCAGACTGACCGATTTCCGTAAAGATCATATTTCAAATAAATTCTCATGGAAAGTAGTTCTTATTGTCCCTAAATACGGTGAGGTGACAGTTCACTTCAAAATACCTAGTGGCCAAGAGTGATGGATAAAATACCAAGGGCCTGACACGCTTTGTAAGAGAAAGATAGCCTTATTGCGATTCCTGTGAGAGGAAGTAGAAAATAGTGCGATGTTTTGTCCTTATCACCGACCGAAAATTTTTTCACGGTCGGGTAAAGGCAATCTTTTATGAAGTGTCAAGAAGATTGCAAAACAAATTGGCAATATTTGGTAGTGCATTTTATAAATGGTGAATTAATGATAAGTTTGGTTTAAATGAGTAATAATTTACCAATTATCAGATCCGTAGTGTTTGGGTGTTCAGTGCAAACATGGTGGGGTGTTCAGTGTTGGGCTGTAAAAGCAAACTCGACCGAAAAAAGGCGGATGTTACATTCCATGCGTAAGTACATTTTCTTTACATTTTGGACCCGTGTTTATTTCTAAAATCTCACCGGAACCAAGTTACTGAGCTAAATCATTAGTTATATCATGAGACACTTGATGAAATAGAAAAAATATGTAAATTAATTCAAAAATAACCTCCAAACATTCCACATACAAACCGGTCAAATCGCGTAGTATAAATCTACCATTGATGTCCCATCATTCAGTCGGTTTATAATTCGATTTCGGGATACCAACAAATAATAAAAAAAATCCCCTGAAGATTACCCCACGTTTCGGGAAAATCAAGTAATTTAATTTTTTCAGTTTTTCAACAGAGGATGAATTCCGAAAAAAAATGGATTTGAGGACTGAGGGAACAGGAAAAGAGAATTGGGTAAAAATTATCTATAAGTAGGTATTTGTTTATTTATTGTAAATAAAGTTATAAATATATTAAGTAAATTACGTTCTAATTTAAAGTTTATCCTTTTATTTCAACAACGACATACCTAATTTATCTATGAAAGACAAAAAGGAGCATGTAAGTAGTAGGCACTTTAAGGTTACTTATTACTTATAGTAATTAGTAATTACTTACTACTTTCATCGTCTATAGAGACTAGAGACTTAACATTTAGCATGGTTCTATGGGTGACGTGATGACCAGCAAGTCAAGCGGCGAGCAGCAAGACAAGACCAGCGACCAGCGACCAGCGACGAGCGACAAGAAAAAAATGTATAGACTTGAATCAGTGAAACCGCCGTTTTACGCAACGGTAATAAATAACTTTATATACAAAGATTATCACAAAAAGAGTGGCCGGTCGGGATCAATTATTTTACGATATCGCCTACGATATTGTGTAAATTTAGTTTGTGAATCAAAATGCCGACTTACTAGTCTTACTACGGAATTAGATCACTTGTAACTATGTAGGTATTATCCGACTAAATTTTAGGGTATTTTTTATTTAATATTTTTTTTAATTTATATAATTTTATTATTCAGGTTAGGTTTCGATCGAGTCTACCGTACTGCTTGACGAACTTATTAACCCTTTGACCGCCAAAGCGGTAGTGTGTCGTCGTGCCCACCACGCCAAGCACTGTCGAATTGTTGTAATGTCTAAAACAATAAAAACAAATTAAAGCAGTTCATAAATGATTTTATTCATGATCAAAGTACACCTTCACTCCGACCTTTTAAGTGGTCTTATTTTCTTAAAATCTTATTCTTATTCTTCTTTAAATCGTCTTATTGACAGCTAAGTTAGCATTTAGACATCGGCTTTCAGTACGTCAAAAATTTCTTAACGCATTCACTGCCACCCTCTTTTCCTGGACATTCGGCAGGTGCCGCACTTTGCTGTGTGCCCCAAAGGCACATGTGAGTTCAACCGACTATTCTAAGTCTAAGGCACTAAGGCACAGGGCGAAAGTCACTAAATATTATGAACGCGTTCAAGGCACTGGGTGAAAGTAACGGAAACGCACAGGGCCGTCTTTAACCAATTTAAGGCCCTGGGCACATTAGGATAATGGGGCCCCTATGACCTTGATAGAGCACGATTCTGTTAGAATAGACAATAGTACATTACTTACCAAGGGCGATAAAACAAACAATGTCTTAGATCGCAGGTATTTTACGCCCGAGCCGAAGGCAAGGGCGATAAATATGCGATCTGAGGCTTTCTTTATTATCGCCCGTGGTAAGTATAAAATTTTATGTCACCCCCTGGCCAGGAAGTGGGTTTTTTCGCGCGCGGAGCGTGCGATAATGGCCACTTTATGGCTAGGTGTGACATAAAGAAAGTAAACGAGTCACATTAAATGAATAGATAATAAAAATATAATATTTCCTAAAAAATAAAATTCACTTTCAAAATACACCAAATTTTGGTTCTTCCTTAGAGCAAACAGCTAAATTAAATTTTCTTAAATAAACGCCTAATTCTAACCAGTCATATATATTTTTTAAATTTAAAATGAGGCCGACGGTGATGTGAGCTCACCCAGAAGATTCACTCGTACCTTAAAAAGGTCCAGGTTATTTGAACTCGGAAGTACCTACATACGCCATTCGAATACCAAACCAGTACACACAAAAAAAAGATGATTTCGACCAGGTCATGAAAGTAGCCAGTCGTACGTCGTCTGGATATCTGATGGAAGAAGGGGGAAGGCGGTATGAGCTCATGGAGTTCCTGAGCACACTCAACGAATCTAAAGTAATAAAAATGGGAAATAGGTAGTATTGCTTACAATGTTTGAAGTGAAAACTTCTTTAGCGGCGCTGAGCACTTTTGTACTGGGGAAAATTTATTGAACTCGCGACAGATTCTAAGATTCTAAGACCAGCTAGTTGACCGCTCCTAGTAATCGTGATTGCGATGTTAGGAGGTGTCAACTCAGCTAAACTCAGGTGGCCCCTATACTACAAAACTTTACAAGTCTACAATTTGACAAAATTGTACAATTTTCCATAGAAAAAGTTCACAAATTTGTCGAATTGTACGCTTGTAAAGTATTGTGGTACAAGCCCCTAGTCTTAGATGCGTAAGACACAATGATACTCGGGACATATTATGTATATATGTAAAGGGATTATGCGAATATGAATATGAACATGAGTATGAGTACGAATATGAATATCTTTGTTATTTGGGTCATTGTCAGTCGGAAAAACAAAAGTTGTCCATTCGGTGGACAATAGTTAACGGCTTGTGTGCATGTAATTTACGTTTTTATTACATGGATTTATAGACACGGAATTACAGATTATGCGGGTTATCAGATCAATCGAAAATTAAGCTTTGTAGCCCTTAACTTTTGGCATGTCCAATTGTCCACCGAAAAGACGCGCACCTAAATCTGACAATGACCCATTTACTAACTTTATTGAGTTTTCACTTCTGCCGGCACTCCCGGAGTGCAACCCGTTGTTTTTTTTTTCTTTTAAGAGGCGCATTTGCTTTGACCATAGACACCGCTTAATCTTTAGAGAACTGAAAAACGTCTTTCCTGATTGGTCGATTTTAGTACAGCTGTATGAATCATGTTGGTTGATATTTTTACCAAATATTTTTTTATCTGTCAAATTACTGTTCTGTGATTGGTGGATTTAATAGGTGAAGTATTTTGATTGGTCAAATTAAAATGTTTTGTAAATCATAAATATGTATACATATTTTCCCTAGGGCTTAAATGTACTACTTTATCCCCGCTTCACAAGTCTAATATGACACACTTTTCGAGCATGAGAAGTGAAAAATATATTTCCTTGAGTTCTATATTAGGAAACTTGTTTTTATCTTTTTAGTGTAAGTAGTCGTGTTTTTAATTTTTAGAATTCGTTTCGTAGGTCCAATTGACGGAGCTAGCAGCATGAGAGCTGGATTCTGCGGTCACATACAGTAAGTAACTTTCACAAATGACCAGTACCTCTAGTATAAGTTTTGTATACTAAAACTTTTGTCCACTAGTGATGTGAACTTTGCCTCGCACAGTTTATTTAATTTAGATTGACTGTTAGTTATTCCTGTCACAGAGGCGTTCACATCACTAGTGGGTAAGTTAAGTTTTTTACATATTTTTTCTGATAAAAAACTGGAAGTACTTCCGTTGTCCAATAACGCGCGTGCTAAATGGCCCTTACCGTCGCGATCGTATACCTCCACTAACGCAGTAGATAGTAAGACTTGGCCGTGTAACACGGGATGGGCGGGCAGCAAGACACTACTATTGTTTGAACTACAGCTGGCAGGCACCGACTCCACATATTCGCTTGGAGTGCAAGGAGTAACTTCGATCACTGGCACCGCCACCTGAGCCCCTGTCGGCATTCTATCTAAGTGTAGGAGCGAGTTATGACGAAATGAACACGACCTACACGGACCACGCCTACAATATTTCGCTGTGTCCGGATTTCAAACAGTTAAGACACACTTTCATCCCTTGAACTTTATCTGCACGTTCTTTATTAGACAGCGCGAGAAAGTCGGGGCACTCAAATAACCAGTGACCATCACGCTTACATAATGGGCATTCGGGTACATTAAATAGTGGGCTACTCACAGTATCGTTTTCAGGGGCATCTAGTCCCACGTAACACTTCTCTTTTACCCGTCGCACAGCGGAACGAGCGTGCGCCGCAGAGGCAGCGCCGGCGCCGGGCGCTAGCGGCCAGGACGCGAGACGTCCCGGGCCGTCCATCGCCATTGTTTCCAATAGGTCGGCGCGATCGCTGAGGAAATTTATGATAGGAAATTAGTCTAGTTACTAACTGAACGCTCCCGTGCTTTGGAAGGCACGCTAAGCCGTTGATCCCGGTTGCTGTCTATGGCAGCAGTCGTTAAGCCAAGTTGGAGGCCTTCGGGCGGTTTGAGACAGTCAAGTTGCCCACTCACTTGTCAAAGCGGTCACCCATCCAAGTCCTGACCGCTGCCTACGTTGCTTAACCTTAGATATCGCAAGCGGTACGCAGGCGCCGCTGGGCCACGAGCGCTCCCACGTCCACGATCAAATCTCCAATTATATGATACGAAGAACAAATACAAAGGAAAACATAATTTAATTTATTGTATTGTTTCGCTCGTAGGTACATAAACTACGCGCGGTGGATCCACACAATATCAGCGTGGGGACACTACGGATGGCTCCATGGCCCGTGGGCCTTCAACCACATATTGAAGCCCCACGAACGAGCTTAGGCATCCATATTCTTCATCATCATCATATCAGCAGAAAGACGTCCACTGCTGGACATAGGCCTCCCCCAAACAGCGCCACAATGACCGGTCCGGCGCCACCCGCATCCAGCGGACTCCCGCGACCTTTACCAGGTCGTCAGTCCACCTTATGGAGGGTTAATTTTCTATGTTTTCGGTCACAATGCCAGCGCATTACAAAAACTTTAGTAGTATACAATATATAAGAATAAAATACAATAATTTGAGAAAATATTGAGTTCTTTGTATTATTATTTTCGGCTTTTCTAAGTACTAGTCACATACGGTTACTTGTCACATATATGGATGGTAACCCAACAATACAATTATACGTGGTAGATAAATATTATACAGTATAGGAATATGATTTGTATAAAATTTAAACACGTGTATAGTGCATTCGGGTAAATCCGATTAATTTATACTTCATATTTATTTGGTATCAATATTTGTATTATTTAGGGTATAACTTTTTAATAAATGATTTTATAATAATTACCATGTTTGGTTTTATAAATTAGCAATTTTCAGAATTACCCGACATTCGGATTTACCCGAATGCACTATTAAATTTGATAAAGAATTGAGGTTATAGGAGATTTATTCAGAAACACAAGACAAGACAATACTTAAGAATAGGAAGAAGAAGAAGAATAGGAATCAATCAATCAAATTCTTTATTTCGTCAACATACCTAGGTAGTTTATGTACAGGTATAATGTAACAGTGGAACAGCTATGATGTACAACCTTTCGGCGTACGATCAATTAAATACAAATGTCACAAACTTAATCCTAAAAACTTATAGGTATGTGATATCAAATAGTGTGCATGCAAGCAGATACAAACAAACAGAATTAATTTGCGGTGATATCAAGTGTACTTACCTATTATAAAACTAAATACTTAGGGTCAAGGAACCAAAAGATGAACACACCCCAATAGTTGAACATTCGACCGAAAAATTGAAATAAAAAAATCGTGATATATTTTACCCTTTCGGAATATTTTTTTTCTAACGCGGCAATCCTTTGTCGAGGCTGGTAATTAAACTCCCAGGCTGTAACCGTACACACGTGGCTATAAGCCGCTGTTGAATCCAGGCCTCGCGCCAAAAACTCCGTTTGTATGGAGATCTTACTAAGGATAGCGCTCTCAAATTTAAGCATTAAATTACGTATAAAATTGAATATAACGTATACTTACAAGGTTTTGAGTGAAATAGATTCTTGATTAATGCCTTTACATTTTTGTATATTAGTAAAATATTTTTTTTTAATAATTTGGGAGATATTTGCTGTTCAAGTTATGGTTCTAATTTTGTGTACCTGAGCTAATAGTTGAACGGCGTTCAACTTTCGGGCATGGTGTCGTTTTTTCAAACCTTGATTTAAATTCCTACTGAAAAGATAATAAGAACCTCTATAGCTTAAATTAATCGTTTCTTTGTCGTTGATTTTTCAACCAAAAGTTGAACGCAACTTTCTATTGACAAAACGTTTATTTTGGAGTTTGTTTTACTATGAAAAATATCATTGTTCAACATAGAACCTGAGGCCAGAACTTGAACGAATAAAATTAACTAGTTCAACTTTTGGCTACTATTCCAATATGTGAACACTTTGTTGATTTTGGTTCGTTCATTTCACAGCTATCGTGTCCAAAACTTGAACTAACATAATTTAGTCGTTCATGATTTAGGCAGTGGTTAGAAAATGAACGTCTTTACTCCAAAGTTACTAATTAGCATAAAACCTTGCAACTTTACCCATCCTTAGCTTTCATGCTCTCTAGTTTACTGTATTATTTTGGTAAATATTATTTATAGTATTATTTAAGTTCGCACATTATTTTTTTTGCTTATAAATGCCCGGACAATGCATAAATAAATATGTTTGCTCATTTTACACTAATATTTCATTCATCTTTATTAAAATACACCGTTATCAATGGAGTAAATTGGTGCGAAAGTGTTCGTTCATCTAATGGTGTCAAAGTGTTCAGAATTAGGGCACACTGTTCAACTTCTGGGCAAATTGGCATATTTTTGTTTAGATTATTTTTAAAAAAATACTCTATTATAATAGGATGATTTAAAATATTGGAATTCAATCTCGATTATATAATGATTCATATAAAAAAATTAAACCTGTATATAGTAGGTTCCAACACCCCGAAAAAAAATCCTAAAGTTGGGTTAGTCGCTTAAGTGTTCATCTTTTGGTTCCTTGACCCTATAACTAAAATTATTAGTATATAAAACTTAAAATATATAATCTAAAATAAGGAGACACCCGCGCGAGATTTACATTCTTATTTATGAAGATAATGGCAGCTGCGCGAGGAAGCTGCCAGCCCTTTGGTCACAACTGGTGTCCACTAACAATTATTTTTTCAAAATTGTGCCTACACCGATAAAATACCTATCAAATAGTGGGAACACAGCCTTAACCGGCCGCACACTAGGTTAGGTTTTTTTGTATGTTTATTTTCATCTTCTTATACGAATATATAATTGTAAAAACCACGTAAAAATAAAAACACCACTCAACTCATGTTCCCGCCAAAATTTCGCAAATTTATTTCATTCATTCATTCGCGGTCAGTGTGGCCAGCTATTGCAAATACAAACTTAACTTTGTTGTGAAAAGTGGCGCTGTAATCGCACATTGTCATTATTAAAAAAAACCATTCGTTCAATTATTTAATTTGCACTTATTGCAGTTTGTTTTGAGCGTTAGTGCCACGCATTAGTTGAAATAAGAACGTAAGTAGAATATTAAATTAACATATGCAATGTCAGCTATAATTATTAAACAATTTATAATATTCCATAGTAAGGCTCCTGTAGGTACTTATTATAGTTCTTGCCTTGCGAATTCAATTTTAACACTCTTTGAACCGAGTTCAAGGGAACTAAATCAGAGATTATGCAGTCTTCACATTTTGTGCTAAGTCGTAATATAAATTAATTTGGTGTAAAAATGTTTGTGGTAATAAAAACTAGTACAACGGTGCAGAAGCTAGCCTAGCAGTAAGGCCTGAGCTGAGTGGACGCTCAGAGCGGAGCGTTCGGCGGGGCGGGCGAGCGTGCGTGCATACTATTTGTGCAGGGGCGACTCCGGCACCAGTATGAGTTTCAATTGTTTAACATGCACGCCCCGCTGCACGCCCGGCAGAAAATTTGTTTGCGCTATTAAAAAAAAAACATCGAATTGGTTAGAATAGGTAATATAGATATGAGCATAACTTTACTTCCTCGTTATATTCCTTTACGGAATATAACGGTTTCGAGATAAACATTTCTTAAGTCGGTGCTTAAATTTATCGTCAGAGATTTCATTTTTGAGAGTGGCGGGTAAGTAGGCGCTCATAAAATGTAGGGCCAACTACTCATGGACTTTGGTCGAGCAGCGCGAATCGTATATTATATGTTACCAATCAATATTGAATGTTTGTGTATCTAAATGCTTCAATAAACCATTTTTGTATGATGCAATGAGCCTGCTGATAGCCGCTTTTTTGCATTTAAAACTCTATTTTCATTACATTGAAGCGAAGCGTTTGATCCTTCGTCTCAACCTGCCTCGCAATGTAATGAAAATACTTAAGACGAGGCTACTATATATGCACCGTGTGAATCGGCATATTTGTTCGCATTATATTATAAGTATTACAATGGATTTAATGAGGCATAAATGTTAATTCAATCTAGATCATGGCACTCGTCGCAAATACCTAATATTTATAACAGCCTTATCATTACTGTCCGGTGGCGGTGACTAATGAATAATGATACATAAAATTGTTAGGTTAGTTTCTGTACCTACGGTTACTGCCTGTTTAAAAGTTTTATAGCTAAAAGCAGTTGTTCAAACACTTTTTACGCCTTTAAAGCTTTTATCTCACCAGCGGTTGACTGATATTGAAAATTGTTTAGGAACCTTTATTAAGAGGAGGGGTAGGGCAAGCTCTCTCCATACAAACTTTGTGCAGGATTTACTTCGTTTGTGTTTGCATTAAAGTTATGATTTTTGGTCAATATGCTTATTTTTTTGATAGCTATTTCGTGATGTATTTTTTTTAATTTTGAACTTTGTTGAAATATTTGTAAATTTTCACTTCACGATCTTCGCATATCTAATATTTACAACCAAAAAAAATATTATATTTGTTAGTGCCAAAACCGACGAATAAAACGTGCACAAAGTTTGTATGGGGAAGGCCTTGCCCTACCCTGCGCCTTAAAGGCCTATCCATAGACACTACACTTGCCTATGTGCAATTGTGCATTGAAATGTTTTTCTTCATCATCGGTTTCATCAAGCCTCAGTCTCTCAGATAATAGATAGTAATAAGACAAAGCACGTAACAATATCCGAGTCACTCTGGCACTTCTACAAAATATGACTGTACCTGTCTATCTAGGATGTCCTGGGAGTGGCGAGGCTACGCGGCCGGCTTAGCACGCGGCTACGACGATGACTACGTATATTCGTCCTCGGCGTCGACGTACAAGAAGAGCCAGACGAGCCAGCCTCGTCAGAACAGGGAGCAGCATATGGAGAAGCTCGAGATCTGGCGCTGCAAGATCTGTGACAAGGTATGTAGGACGGTATAGTAAATTAGGGGGTTGAGAAGTTCTGGGGGAACAAAAAAAGTTCACATACACACATACATACATACATACATGAAACCTGAAAACATTAAACTCCTTTTTTGGGCAGTCGTGTAAAAAAAGCAACGAGTTGCACTCCGGGAGTGCCGGCAGAAGTGAAAACTTGAATATTAACTTTGTTCATTTTTGATATTTTGGAATGTAAGGGAATAATTTTGCACGAATTGCTTTAATTATCAGTATAAAAGTACTATCATTTATGGGGTAAAATACAATATTCATTTATTGCGCTATCGTACACAAACATGAAAATTTATATTACATCAAAATGGCATTGTAACAGTTTTTCGATCAGGTCGCGTGTCCGTCTTACGAATTTTCAATCTGACGAATCTGTCGGTCACGTGACCTGTCGCGAGTTTAACATTTTTTCCCCATCACAAAAAGTGCACAGCGCCGCTAAAGAAGTTTTCACTTCAAAAACAAACCGGCCAAGTGCAAGTCGAAGGGTTCCGTCCCATTATCCTCCTCTCGTCCGTCCTCGCGTCGTCGTCCCAATGTGATATTATTTAGTTCGAGGTAATATAATGATACGTATGTTAATCTTTAAGGTATTTGTATTATGGGCCACAGATGCCTGAAATAAATGATTAAATCAGACTTTATTACGAGTAAATTGTAAATTGACATGTAAAAGTGCCATTGTGGCCTATTTGCAGAATAAATGTTTGAATTTTGAAATCAAATTATCTTTAAAATAACATTTGTTGCATGGGAGCCCTTAAATATTTATTTAATTCTATTTTTTAGTATTTGTAGCGGCAACAGAAATACATCATCTGTGACAATTTTAACTGTCACGGTTTTTGAGATACAGTCTGGTGACAGACGGACAGACGGACATCGGAGTCCTAGTAATAGGGTCCTGTTTTATCTTTCGGGTACGGAACCCTAAAAAACTGCTCCACCGACCTAATAGTAGGGATAGAGCCCTCTCTTGTACAAAATCCTGGATGCGCTGCGATTGCAACTGTTTTCGCTAGTAAAGTAAACGATAAACTGGGAACCACGTTCTTTCAAAGTTGCTGTAAGTAACTTATTTTATTTGTAGGAGTATGCGAGCAAGTCCAGCCTGAACCGCCATTTCACCACGGTTCACGAGCAACCCAACCCCAAACAGAAAGCTATAAAGGATGCGCCGAGAGCGATGGTTCCGTACAGGTACTGTTTAAAATATCATGTATTTTAAATGTGTAAACAGCCGGGGCAACATATACCTACACCTCTCGATCAAGTCTCTCAACATACTCGTATATTGAAATCGTCAGATTGTATACAACTAAACAAGGTAACGACATCTTACTTCCACTATTTAACACGTATAAAAACAATTAGTAAAAGGTTAACTGGAAAAGACCCCTTTTAGGGATAAGTTCGCCTTTGTTACTTTGTTGTTAAAACGTCCTTATTTGTTTGTATTTTTTATGTGTTTTTTGTGTACAATAAAGTTATTACATACATATTACTTTTTATATCTCTCCCATCGTCTATTTGTGTGTCCGTATGCAATAAAACAAAAATAGGTACAGGATTTTCATGCGGTTTATAACAATAGATGCACGTTTTTGAAATTTATCTATTTGCCATAACGCCGTTCTTATGCCCGTTTACCACTGTCGTTGTTACAAATAAATAGTCACTACTACCGTAGCCTATGGACAAACTGATGTAAACAAGCATACGACTCAGGGTTAACATAGCCTATGGACGATTACAACGTTAGTGGTAGGTATCAGTTTGCTTTGAGGCTACTCAGTATATGACTGCTGATTAAAAATGTATGGAGTAAATATGGGTGTGAATGGGAGATAAGATTTTACCAACTGCATAATATATTTTTAAGTTTGTAATAACGTATTTATTTATATTTATTTATTTAATCTTTATTGCACAAAAATATTTTATTCTGAATTAATTTTTATTCCATCCAGCCACTGCCAAGCATCGTTTTATTAACAACAGTACGCTTACCCAAACGCAGTTCCCAGTTCCCACTGCAACTCGTTTCATCATCAGCCTATATACGTCCCACTGCTGGGCACAGGCCTCCTCTAATACAATGATTAAATGATGATGATGGTAAAGTATAAAAGTATATATCTTTAAACGAGCAATTCTGGTATACATATTTATTTATTTATATTTTTATTTCGGGGATCTCTGTAACGCCTCTTACGATTTTGATGAAATTTGGTATGTGGGGGTTTTCTTTTCAGGTAATGTATGAATCTCGCGAGGCCCTATTATTTATTATTATTTTATGTCACACCTGGGCATAAAGTGGCCATTATCGCACGCTCCGCGCGCGAAAAAACCCACTTCCTGGCCAGGGGGTGACATAAAATTTTGTACTTACCACGGGCGATAATAAAGAAAGCCCCAGATCGCATATTTATCGCCCTTGCCTTCGGCTCGGGCGTAAAATACCTGCGATCTGAGACATTCTTTGTTTTATCGCCCTTGGTAAGTAATGTACTATATTATTATATTTTATATTATTGTGTATGTAATGTATTTAATAACTGTCCAAATATTATAATTGTATGTCATAATATAATTAAATGTATATACCTAATCTCTATTACATAGATACCTGCTGTGATCTAAATTTAGGAAAATATGATATTTTATATATTTAAGATTGCTACACCCGAACAGGGTCCATGGGAAACTATATCACACTTAAATATTGTAACAACTTGTGTACAACCATGGTGCAATAAACGATTCTGATTCTGATTTATATATATGTTTTCTACACTATTGTACCCGTGCTCGTTATCTCTTATTTATTTCCGTTGGAGCAAACGAGTTACTACCTAATAAGCTACGATAGGATAGCCTAGTGGTTCAAGCATGTGGCTGTCAAGCAGCGGTCGTGGGTTCAAATCCCAGCTTGTACCAATCAGTTTTTCGGAACTTAAAAATGACTGTAATCTAATTATTGTACCTACTAAGATAATGTTATTTTATATAAACGTGTTATGCAGAATTTTAATGTGACATGTAATATTTAACAAAAGAGTATGAGTATGAATATCATTTGATATTTACCATTAGCTTTTCGGTGAAGGAAAACATCGTGCGGAAACCTGCATACATCCGCGAAGAAATTCAAAGTTGTATGTGAAGTCCCCAACCCGCTCTGGGCCAGCGTGGGGACTACTGCCCAATCCCTCACATCTATTAGAGGAGGCCTGTGCCCAGCAGTGG
This sequence comes from Cenopis cana, assembly GCA_951800055.1. NCBI lineage: Eukaryota > Metazoa > Arthropoda > Insecta > Lepidoptera > Tortricidae > Cenopis > Cenopis cana. The sequence goes on along the minus strand of OX637498.1, from coordinate 838,767 downwards.
GACGTATATAGGCTGATGATGAAACGAGTTGCAATGGGAACTGCGTTTGGGCAAGCGTACTGTTGTAAAACGATGCTTGGCAGTGGCTGGATGGAATAAAAATGAATTCAGAATAAAATATTATATTATGTCACACCTGGCCATAAAGTGCTAATTACCGAACGCTCTGCGCGCGGAAAATCCCACTTCCTGGCCAAAGGGAGTCATAAAATTGTGTACTTACCACGGGCGGTAATAAAGAAAGCCTCATATAGCTCATTTATCGCCCTTGATACCTGCGATCTGAGACATTCTTTGTTTTACCGCCCTTGGTAAATAATGTACAGTCAAGTGCAAAAATATGTATCGATAGAATCCTCTCATAAATATGTACCAGAACCTTAATTCACCGACTTAAGAGCTATGGGACATATCTATGACCAAGTTTTATGCACCCATATTTTTACAGTTTTCTACTTGACTGTACTACAGTGCAACATGATGGAGATCTAATCTATGTTCAGCAGGAAATGAACAATTATATTTTTTTCAGGGAATACACTGAACGCATCGTCTGCGACATCTGTGGCAAAGACTTCGTGTCCCAGAGCAACCTCGCTCGCCATCTCAACACGGTGCACGCGAGGGCGGCCAACACAGTCACGAAGAACAAGATGGTGCAGAATAATACCACTAATGTTATTATCAACATGTATAAACCAACGTTTTATGGTTACAATGACCGACATTAGAGACATTTTATTGTAATGACAATGACCTACTCCAGTGAAACTGTTAATTATAATAAAATACGCTACATTTAAATGTGTTTAATTAGTAGTCTAGCTGGAGCACCCAAGTCACTGCACCCCTGCAACTACATCTGCACGAGGCCATCCATAAGGCGGGTGACAGGAGCCAATGGAGGAGTCTGATCAGCAAGAATGGGACATGACGTCACGATCCTCAGCATGGGGGGAGCGACTGATGATGATGAATTAGTAGTCTGGCTCTTTCGGCTTCATACCGCAGTAATATAGCAATTGACAATATTTCATAATTTCCAAAAGTCTTAATTCGAAAACCCTTTCGGTAAAAACGTGTGAAGTACACAAAAAACATTTTTTTAGATTTTATTCTCCGTTAATTTTGGAAAAAATCGCAAATTACTGTAAACCGAAAGTTGACGTCATCTTCCTCGCTGTATTCAGGGTGACCTTAGTACAGAGTACAGACAATCGCTGCTCTGGAGTGGCTCTGGATTCTTGTTGGGAAGATGACGTCATATTTTACTTACGCCCTTTTGGAATGACCTACTTTTCAACGTGTTTTTTTTTGTATGAAATAATGAGTTAAATTGAAAAAGAAATAATACGGGTGGCTTAAATTTTTACCTTTTTTCTAACTAGTTCATAAAATTAAGTAGTTAAAAATATGAAATGTTGTCAATTTATAAGTGGTTCAATCCATTCTGTCTATCTGTCTGTTATAGTTGACGAAATAGCTACACCAATTCCACGAACAACTTGTTTGGCGAATCGGTGCAGCTTATATTTCGTCAACCATACCTCTTCACGCTTAAAACGCTGAACCGATTTACATGAAATTTGATATTCAGATAGATTGAGTCCCGGGGAAGGATATAGGATACTTTTTATCCCGGAAATCATCCCTTAAGGGGGTGGAAGTTTGTATGAGTTTGTTTGTGTTTGTTTGGTGAGAGTTTTTTTGTATGTGTGTTGTTTGAGTACGTAAGCGCCTGATGTAAATAGGGTGATGGCACCAGTAATCGGCAGGCTCCAGTAATCGGCATTTTTTTTACAAGTTGGATTCAAATTTGGACTGCCCATAATTATTCCAATTAATCAACACTGGAACATATACAGTGTATATTCTACTCTCATCCAAGGCAATATCATAGACACAGGCGGTTTTGTTTAAAGATGATAACATGAAAATGATGAGAAAATCAGTAATTCTGAAGAAAATGAATAATCCTTAAGGAAATAGTTAAGAGAGTGACTGTACATTTTTGTCGATTATTTAATAACTATGAAAGATGTTTGAGTTTTTGTTTACGTTATGTATAGCTATAAATATCCTTCAAATAATGTTGTATTAGAACAATTTAATGTTAGCTTATTCTTGTAAAAAAATATAGTGCCGAATACTGGTCCCGTGAAAGTACACTTTCTCCAGTAATCGGCAGATGTTGATAATAATGATTCTTAATATGCCATTAATAAATTATTCGTAGATACATAGATTTTGCCCGACGCAATGATTTAGAATATATGAATACGAGGACAGATAGTGAGAGAAATACATGATTTTCATTCTAACTGCAGTACTAATCTAATATTATCAATATTAATAATCAACGTCCTAACAAAACTACTGAACGTAGAAGCTTGTTTTTATTTTACAGTAGTCTTTCTAGCCTATACTTACTGTTTATCTATCTTTCCAAGCTAGCTCTCTCGGAACATTTCAACTTCTTACTGTCACTTTTCATTTCCATACATTTTATAACCTAAAAGTTTATTTTAGGTTATATAAAGAAACAGAACACCCTAAGCAACTTTCTACAGTTCGTTTCTTTATTTATTCGTTTCATTCAACGATAACTTCTTATCCTGTTTCGTAAAATACATCAAAACAAAAGTACCTATTCGAAATACTTGCACTATACTAGTGCCGAATACTGGGTGCCGAATACTGGAGACTGCCGATTACTGGGTGCCGGACACTGGAGACTGGCTGCCGATAACTGGAGATTGCCTATATTTTTGGTTATTAGAATGTTTTTATTTATCCGTGTCTCTTCAGTTAACAAAAAGCTAATATGTTGTTACTCAGAGATATATTTAACGTTTTTATTCAGTTATTTTTATCCTAAGTACAACCATATTATTTTTATCATTGATGAAAGTACACAACCTCCTTAAAATGCCGGTAACTGGTGCCATCACCCTAGCAATTACTTCAATTCTATCGCGATAAACGAGTTCCACGCGGACGAAGTCGCGACAAATAACTAGTAAGCTATAATTAAAGAAAACTATCGTTTGAATCTTGTGCTATTTCTGTTGGATGTAACATAATGTTCAATGTTTTGTTACATTAATTAAACGATGAATATAATTCGTATGCTATATTTTCGTACTTGCTATTAATAAATATCTATTTCATTTAGAGTCTACTTTCTTGACTCCCATCGGTTTAATTACACTCAGTCCGTCGACACTTCATAGTAAGATAACTCAGGAACGTACTTTTATACCAACGTTGAGGCATAGAAATAATATTACCGAATTAAAATGACTGCTGCTGCATTTTGGTATCAAATACCATAGTTCCTTTCGAATATAGACGTATTATACTTTTCTTTGGGTTGGTACGATTGATTAAAACGTCAGCCGTCGTTTCTCGGGGGTATTTGAAATCGTCTGAAATATTTCTAATTTATTGTGTTTTTGGCAAAATAACGTAGCTGTTTTTGAAATGGGGGGCAAATCCTTAAGGAAATGTGAAGTTTGCGGTGTTAGACGTGTGCGAAGATTAACTTCTGATGTATTTTTGGCCAGATTTCCACTAGATCCGGACAGGTCGGTAAATTGATTTCTTAATGTGATTTATCAATAATTCTTGACTTTTAGTCGTGAACAGTTAATAATTTAATTAGTTCGAAGTACATAAAATCATGGATTGTACGAACATTCTGAGAATAAAGTTATTCTTGACAAAAAATAGGTAAATTGAAATAAGACGAATAAGACTAGTGCGCGAACAAAATTATCGATAATCCTCTTGTTTCAGATGTCGATTATGGGTAAAATTAGCAGGAAATGAGGGTCTGGCATATTTACCTATACCGTCGTCTGTCACACAGGTTTTACAGCCAAACGGTTGGAGCGAAATACATTCATTGAATACAACTGACCTAGTTTTATTTTATGATAGTAGTATAGCGATTAGCGCGTAATCCACGACAACGCGCCCATCCACAGCGAATCCCATATTAATTGTAATTAATTGTACGGATGGGACTGTAGCGGGGCGCACCTTCGTGGAAGACTCGCACTTTATCTCGAAATACTCAAAATTTAGTGGTAGGTACCTACAGTACAGCAGCACGTATCGATTCATCGATATCGATAAATGTCAGGTAAAGGAGGTGTCAAGCCCTAGCTCTCCTTTTTTTATGTTGGCATTATTGGCATTTAGTGGTAGTTTGGCACAAAGTACGTTCACAATTCGGTACAAGCCTTCTTAGAGAGTGCCGACTCTTAAAAACGTAGTATTATATTCTCTTTGATTACACTGTTCTGTTAACCCGTGTCAATTTTGTAAACGTGTGTGTAATTGTGTACTCGGGGAATTCCGCTGAATAAGACAATTTTATCAGTGCAGCTGAAACTGTTACTGTTACAGAAAAACCTACAGTATTCGTTGCTCGTTTGGTACGGCTTTTCCATTCACCACTGTAACAGACAAAAGCAATGAAGATATCGCTGACGTTCGGTGGAATATTCGACAGTGTTGCTACCCGAGAAAAAAACGAATCTGTCAATTATTCCAGTTTTCATTCATTCGTTCGTTCGTTCAATTTCAATGGCCGACAACGACAACAGAGTATACAAAGAGAATATAATACTACGTTTTTAAGAGTCGGCACTCTCTAAGAAGGCTTGTACCGAATTGTGAACGTACTTTGTGCCAAACTACCACTAAATGCCAATAATGCCAACATAAAAAAAAGAGAGCTAGGGCTTGACACCTCCTTTACCTGACATTTATCGATATCGATGAATCGATACGTGCTGCTGTACTGTAGGTACCTACCACTAAATTTTGAGTATTTCGAGATAAAGTGCGAGTCTTCCACGAAGGTGCGCCCCGCTACAGTCCCATCCGTACAATTAATTACAATTAATATGGGATTCGCTGTGGATGGGCGCGTTGTCGTGGATGACGCGCTAATCGCTATACTACTATCATAAAATAAAACTAGGTCAGTTGTATTCAATGAATGTATTTCGCTCCAACCGTTTGGCTGTAAAACCTGTGTGACAGACGACGGTATAGGTAAATATGCCAGATCCTCATTTCCTGCTAATTTTACCAATAATCGACATCTGAAACAAGAGGATTATCGATAACTTTGTTCGCGCACTAGTCTTATTCGTCTTATTTCAATTTACCTATTTTTTGTCAAGAATAACTTTATTCTCAGAATGTTCGTACAATCCATGATTTTATGTACTTCGAACTAATTAAATTATTAACTGTTCACGACTAAAAGTCAAGAATTATTGATAAATCACATTAAGAAATCAATTTACCGACCTGTCCGAATCTAGTGGAAATCTGGCCAAAAATACATCAGAAGTTAATCTTCGCACACGTCTAACACCGCAAACTTCACATTTCCTTAAGGATTTGCCCCCCATTTCAAAAACAGCTACGTTATTTTGCCAAAAACACAATAAATTACAAATATTTCAGACGATTTCAAATACCCCCGAGAAACGACGGCTGACGTTTTAATCAATCGTACCAACCCAAAGAAAAGTATAATACGTCTATATTCGAAAGGAACTATGGTATTTGATACCAAAATGCAGCAGCAGTCATTTTAATTCGGTAATATTATTTCTATGCCTCAACGTTGGTATAAAAGTACGTTCCTGAGTTATCTTACTATGAAGTGTCGACGGACTAGAGTATATACTATATCTATGCGACAACAATAATAAAAACATCGCATATTTGATTGTTTTATCCTAAAATATTGGATTAAATGACTGAATTAATTGATTTAAACTATGTCGACCCATTAGAGGGAAGTAGTTGTACTGTTGATGAGTCAGTTAAAGATCAAATAAAGTCGGAAGGCGACTATGAAGACGATAATTACAACACAATGTATGTTTGTACGAAATATACAATTTTACGTGCGAATTTAGTCGTTAATGATATAAAAACTAGCTCTTGGTTATGTTTATGTTCCAATATAAGGGAATTGGTATTTGAAAAGTATTTATTCTCCGTAACTTACTATTATTTGACCAACAAGTGGTGTTGCAAAATGTTATTTTTTTGCAGTCATCATCATCAGCCTATATACGTCCCCCTGCTGGGCACAGGCCTCCTCTCATAGATGAGGGGGATTGGGCAGTAGTCCCCACGCTGACCCAGAGCGGGTTGGGGACTTTTTTTGCAGTATTTTCCTGTAAATACTTATGATCTCTTTGTTGCACCTAATCATATACATTTTTATAATAATTCTTTCATGTAATAATGATCACATACAATACAATCTTATGCTGTTTCCAGGGCTTTACTGGAGTTAGCTACATGTGTGGAGACACATCAGGAGCCAATTGAGTTCACTTCCATCGATGCAGCCCTTTATCCAAAGACAGGTAAAATATTGTAGCCAGAGCTCCCGAGGATGCACTATGTTGAGAGTGAGGGACCTAAATTTGTTTCTTCTGCAGTCAACACAGTGAATCCTCAAATTTTATATAGCGTCGGCAACGCGCACGTGTCTTTGCGGTGTCCGCTGATGCTTGTTTGCCGCCGTCAATGTTTTAAAAAATGCAACACATCTGTTAAACTTAGCTTAGTTGGTAGTGACCCTGCCTGCCAGATGCACCAACGTATGAACACAGACCGGTCATCGTTAAATATGGCGCCGGCACCTGTCATTTCATAGAAACTTGACAATTTTTCCATACAATCACATTTGACGAACACCACTTACGATTACAGACGGTTTGGTGCAAACTAGCCTAAGCGACAATATACGTACTTAAATATATACTTAATTACATAGAAAACATCCAAGACCCAGTAATAAATAAATATCCTGACCGGGATTCGAACCCGGGACCTCGAGCTTCGTAGGCAGAGTCACTACCAACTAAGCTAAAGCGATCTTCGTAGTGTCTAAAACTGGTGCCGTAACCTTAATGGATCCCCATGGTACTGTTTCAGGGCTGATGGTGTGCCTGCTATGCCTTGAAGATGTGGAGACGAACCTGCTGAACGACCACATGGTGAACGCTCATGGCTACCGGAAGGTGCAGCTCAAATGCCAGATCTGCGGGATGAAGTTTGGAGAGCGCAGTTTGCTCATGGTATCTATACAACTAAGGAAATCCATACTAATATTATAAATGCGAAAGTGTGTCTGTCTGTTACCTCTTCACGCTTAAACCGCTGAACCGATTTGCATGCGAACCGAGTCCCGGGGAAGGACATAGGATACTTTTTATCCCGGAAATTATCCCTTGAGGGGGTGGAAGTTTGTATGAAAGAGCTATGAGTAGGTAAGCGCCTGATATAAGTAAATAACAATTACTTCAATTCTATCGCGATAAACGAGTTCCACGTGGACGAAGTCGCGGGCAATAACTAGTATTAAAATGTTTTTTTTTAAATTGGATGATAAGTGGACACTGCAGCCTATGGACGCCCGCAACTCCAAAGCAGTCACGTGCGCGTTGCCGACCTTTTATAAAATTTGTGGATTCACTGTGTTGACAGCAGAAGAGAAAAATTTAGCTCCCTCGCTCTCAACACAGTGCATCCTCGGGAGCTCTGGCAACCTTGCTCACCTCCAGGAACACAACACTACATACTTGTATAGTAAATAATGTTATTATGGCTGTGGTCTTCTGCAAGGCGGAGGCACTTCCCCAGTTTTAGGCTGGTTTTCCACTAGAGCTATGCTGCGAGGATGCGCTACGAGCTATGGGACCGTTTCCACTAAAGCTACGCTATGTAGCTGTGCGAGGTAGATGCGCAGTCGCGAAGTAGCTGTGCGAGGAAGACGCGCAGCTCGAGCTATGCGATGTACCGGGAGCGGGCGCCGGGAGCGGCAGCGCGGGGAGGGGGGAAGCGTGAGCGCATCCGTAGCGCGCATCCGTAGCGCGCATCCACAGCACGCATCCATAGCACGCATCCGCAACTCGCATCTTTCCATATATAGTAGTAGTAATAGTAGTAATATATGAAACTTTAGGCCTAATTGGCGTCCATTTTTGTGTGCGTTTTTTGTACATGGCTGTTTGTTTTCTAAATAAACTAAAAAAATAAAAATAAAAAACATAGCTTAGCTGAACCCTTTTCTACCAGAGCTATGCTATGTGAATAAAGGAATGTGATTGGTGGATTTCAAACGCATCCATAGCAGCGTAGCATAGCTCTAGTGGAAAACCAGGCTCACAGCTCCAAATTCGAGGAAGTTCGCATTTTGCTGTGCTGGTGTGCCCTAACTCTTTAAAAACCCAACCTAACAAAACAGGCACACAAGAAGGAGTGCCGCCCGCAAGAGAAGCGCCACAAACGGAAGTCCTTCCAGCAGATCATGAAGGAGTTGGACTCCAAGAACTATGACAGTGATGGCAACCCCGGCGCGTGTCCCATTTGCAGGTAACTCACCGCTGAGAGCGTTTAAGCACACACAGAGCGGGCGGGCGGGCGGCGCGCGGGAGGCGGGCGGAAGGCGGGCGGGCGCGTGTCAACGCGCTGCAGTGTGAAACTCCCGCCTGCTCCCGCCCGCCACCCGCCCTCCCGCTCTGTGTGTGGCTTAAGCTTTACACGTCAACAGGCGCTACACTGAGAAATTTAGAAACTTTGAAACTCTGTTCTGCCCAGACGATGAAACAATAAGGACTGATTTTCAGTTAAATGATTCTTGACTATATGATTGTGGTACTGACAATAGACAAACATGATTTCTTAAAAATTTCTCTATAATCCAAAAATCCAAAGTTGAGTCTATATTTTCCTTTTTTAACTCAGCCTACTAAAACAACGCATTATTAAAAGACACGATTAAGTTAATATGATGGTATTTTACCTCATCTGAACTCTGTCAAGAGGAAACTTAAGAAACCTGCACCAGTTTTTTTTAAATTTAATTAACTTGTTTCCTCTTCCTACTTTTAACAATAAAAATTGAGTCAACTAGTCAACTATTTTTGCAGTCTCGAGTTACCGCGCTACTGCATAAAAGAGCACCTAATCGCGACCCATATGGAGCCAGAATTATCCCTCACCTGCGAAATATGCAAGCGAACATTCAAGAATAAGCTAACTCTACGGGAACATGTGAAGTTGGTTCACGACTGTGTGGAGGAGACGGAAGAGTGTGAGGAGTGCGGACAGAGGTTCCGGTCTCACAAGTACCTCACCAACCATAAGAGGAATGTGCATCCTACTGGTCAGTTGCAATTATCGCTTTTATGTATGTGTATGTATCATCATCATCATCATCATCATATCAGCCGAAAGACGTCCACTGCTGGACATAGGCCTCCCCCAAAGAGTGCCACAATGACCGGTCCTGCGCCACCCGCATCCAGCGGACTCCCGCGACCTTTACCAGGTCATCAGTCCACCTTGTGGGGGGTCTACCCACGCTGCGCCTTCCGGTTCGTGGTCGCCACTCGAGAACCTTTCGGCCCCAACGGCCATCGGTTCTACGTGCAACTAACTACGGAACTACGTGGACCCGGGTAAGTCCTAAAACTACGGCCAAGACCACCGGGGGATGGGCAGCAGCATCCCTGGAGTGCGGTGGGAGATACTGCGATCGCCAACCCGCATGCCAAGCGTGGCGATTATGGCATTTTACCCCCCATGCAGAGTTCAACAAGGCCACGGCCCCGAGGTTCCGGCGACCCCCGGTGTCCTGGTTATGGTAGCGGCCAGGGCACTAGCGGGGTCAGGGGTGCTAAGAATCTCCGGCAAAGATCCGGCTACCACCACCGACGACTCCTGGCCCTGGCAACATATAACACGCGAATTGCGCACCGACGAAAAGATAGCCGAACTGGAGGAAGGATTGAGCAAGTTGCGTTGGGATGTCATAGGATTATCTGAAGTCCGAAGAGAGGGGGAGGACACGATAACCTTAAAGTCCGGCAACTTGCTCTATTTCCGGGAGGGCGACCAACAGTCCCAGGGAGGTGTCGGGTTCATCGTCCACAAGTCCCTCGTAAACAACGTTGTGAAGATCGAGAGTGTGTCGTCTAGGGTGGCGTACCTTATACTCAGAGTATCAAAGAGGTACTTGCTGAAGGTCATACAGGTGTACGCGCCGACATCGGCACACTCCGACGACGAGGTGGAGGCTATGTATGAGGACATTTCAAACGTCATGCATAGTTCTAAAACCTACTTCACCGTTGTCATGGGAGACTTCAACGCGAAACTGGGCAAGAGAGATGGTGAAGAGCTGAGAGTGGGGAAATTTGGAGTTGGAATTCGGAACCACCGGGGCCACCTACTGGCTGGTTTCATGGAGAAGGAGGGACTCTACATGATGAACTCCTTCTTCAGGAAACGTGAGCATAGAAAGTGGACCTGGATGAGTCCCGACGGTGCAACTAAAAACGAGATTGACTTCATCATGTCGACGAAAAGGCATATATTCAATGATGTCTCGGTGATTAATACGGTCAAAACCGGAAGTGATCACCGTCTGGTAAGAGGCACATTGAATATATGTGTTAAGCTGGAACGCTCTCGTCTGATGAAGTCCACGCTCCGACCAGTAGCAGCCCAACTCCAAAACCCCGACAGCTTTCAGCTGGAACTCCAGAACCGTTTCGATTGCCCAGGCGGCGATGTGGACGAATTCAACGACGGGTTTGTGGAAGCTGTCCATACCACAGGGTCTAAGTTCTTCAAGGCCCAACAGACCAACAGAACCAATAGGCTCTCTAACTCCACTCAGAGGCTCTTCGAGGAAAGGAGTAAGATGCTTCTACAGTCTTCAGTCGATGCGACATTATATCGGCAGCTTAATAGACAGATCTCCAAATCCCTGACCCGTGATCTGCGCCAATTCAATACAAAACGTATTGAAGAGGCCATCGAGCGGAATAAGGGCTCAAAAGTTTTCGCAAGAGATCTGTCTATTGGGCAGAGCCAGCTCGCCAAGTTAAAAACTGAGGATGGTAGAACTGTCTCATCCAGACCTGAGCTTCTGAGCGAGATAGAGCGCTTCTATGGACAGCTCTACACGTCAACTAGCAGACCCGAAGTTGGTCTAGTGGAAGATCCTAGAGCTAGACTAACCCGGCACTATACCGACGACATCCCGGACATCAGCCTGTACGAGATTAGAATGGCTCTTAAACAGCTCAAAAACAACAGGGCACCCGGTGAAGACGGAATTACAGCCGAACTCCTGAAGGCGGGTGGAAAACCGGTCCTTACGGCCCTTCAGAAGTTGTTCGACTCCGTCTTACTGGAAGAGAGAACGCCAAAGGCATGGAACACAGGCGTGGTGGTGCTGTTCTTTAAGAAGGGTGACACCACTCTTCTGAAGAACTATCGACCCATCACGCTTTTGAGCCATGTCTACAAGCTGTTTTCAAGAGTCATTACGAACCGTCTCGCACGCAGGCTAGATGACTTCCAGCCTCCTGAACAAGCCGGTTTCCGAAGAGGCTTTAGTACCATAGACCACATCCACACGCTCCGACAGGTTATACAGAAGACTGAAGAGTACAACCTGCCCCTCTGTTTAGCGTTTGTGGACTATGAGAAAGCCTTCGATTCGATCGAAACCTGGGCGGTACTACAATCTCTACAGCGGTGCCAAGTAGACTACCGCTATATCGAAGTACTGAAGTGTTTGTACGAAAACGCCACTATGTCAGTCCGACTCCAGGACCGGAACTCGAAACCTATTCCGCTGCAGCGGGGAGTCAGGCAAGGAGATGTTATTTCTCCTAAACTGTTCTCCGCTGCACTGGAGGATGTTTTCAAGAATCTGGACTGGAGAAGGCTAGGCATCAACATAAACGGCGAGTATATCACTCATCTTCGGTTTGCTGACGACATAGTAGTCTTGGCTGAAACCATGAGATTTAAGTACAATGCTCGATGACCTCAGTAAAGCCTCCGAGCGAGTTGGTCTAAGGATGAACATGGATAAGACGAAGATCATGTCAAATGCCCATGTAGCACCAACTCCCGTTACAATCGGACGCTTTACGCTCGAAGTTGTAGACGATTATGTATACCTAGGACAGACTGTCCAGTTAGGTAGGTCCAACTTTGAGAAAGAGGTCAATCGTCGAATCCGACTCGGCTGGGCAGCGTTCGGGAAGCTACGGCATATCTTTTCGTCCAATATTCCGCAGTGTCTCAAGACGAGAGTCTTTGACCAGTGTGTGTTGCCAGTGATGACATATGGTACGGAAACGTGGTCGCTCACCATGGGCCTCATAAGAAGGCTCAAAGTCACTCAGAGGGCAATGGAGAGGGCTATGCTGGGAGTTTCTCTGCGTGATCGCATCAGAAATGAGGCCATCCGTAGAAGAACCAAAGTAACCGATATAGCCTTTCGAATCGCTAAACTTAAGTGGCAGTGGGCGGGGCACATTGCACGTAGAACCGATGGCCGTTCCGGGTTCTACGTGGTGTGTATGTATGTAAGCACTTTATTGCACACAATAACAAGTTAAAACACGTACATGTCACAAAAGATTGAAGTACAAAGGCGAACTTATCCCTATAAGGGATCTCTTCCAGCGAACCTATGAGTAATTGAGTGGAAGTTTGGTGGCAATGAGAGACAAACTTTTAATTTTGCATGAAGCAGTAACGCTGCTAAAAGTATAGATTTCTAAATAAAGGATAAACTTAGGCTCCGAACAGGATTCGAACCTGTGACTTTCAGGCCCCTATTTCATCAGCTTGACAATTGTCATCTGACAATGACAATTCCATGTACACTTCTGAGTCGTCACGTAAAGATGGTCGATGTATCGATACTTACCGGCCCGGCAATGTAAACCGAATTGTCATTGTAAGGTGACTATAGTCAAGTTGGGACCTGGCATTCGCGGCCAGTCACTCTATAGTCACTAGAACGCGCGGTTGTTTTATGCGGCAATCGCAGCGGCCTATTTAGAAAGCAAAAAAAACCGGCCAAGTGCGTGTCGGGCCACGCACAATGTAGGGTTCCGTAGTTGTCCACCCGTTACATTATGTGGATTAAATGTTTGCGAACTTATATTTACTATGTTTTTGACAGAATTAACAACATTATCTATCAATGGAAATTATACGAAAGTTTGCTTTTCCAAAGTACATTTCTGAAGTTCGACTATTACTCGTTAACTAGTAATGTCTACTTAGCTGTGATAGTTTCCTTTTAAATTCATCGTATATACTACTACCATGATATTTTTCACATGCCTCGTTTAGTTGGCAGGAGTTGGGGATACTTGACCAAGTTGACCATAACAAAAATTATCACTTCAAAGCTTAATATCACGCCAACCGATTCTTGAATCAAAAAAATTACAATATTCTTATAATATTCTTGAAAGAGCTATCCAACGACACCCCACACGATGGGGTTTGGAAGAAAAAAAAATGCACCACCACTTACATGTAGGGGAGGTACCCTAAAAAAATGTTTTTTTCATGATTTTATTCTACCGCTTCGTCGGCGTCATTGATATGTATACTCATGCCAAATTACAGCTTTCTAGTAGTAACGGTTACTGAAAAAACCGGCCAAGTGCGTGTCGGGCCACGCGCAAGGTAGGGTTCCGTAGTCGTCCACCCGTTACATTATGTGGACTAAAAAGTTCGCAAACTTATATTTACTATGTTTTTGACAGAATTAACAACATTATCTAAGGTATCAATGGAAATTGTACGAAGGTTTGCTTTTGCAAAGTACATTTCTGAAGTTCGACTATTACTCGTTAACTAGTAATGTCTACTTAGCTGTGATAGTTTTCCTTTTAAATTGTTGAGCGTTTGTGAGGCGTATGCCGGCTCCCATGGCCTTATGTATAATGTCGCCAAGAGCGAGGTAATGGTATGCTCGGCGGGAAAAATTAAGCCATACCATGTACCTCCTATTCTGCTAAATGGAGTGCCACTTAAGGTAGTAGAAAGGTTTAAATATCTTGGTCACATCATTACCAGTAACCTGAATGATGACCAAGATATTGAGAGAGAACGCAGGGCGTTGGCCGTTCGGGGAAATATGCTGGCCCGCAGGTTTGCTCGATGTTCCGCTGAAGTCAAAATAACGCTATTTAAAGCGTACTGTCAGAGTTTTTACTCGAGCAGCCTGTGGGTGCGGTATACGAAGCGAGCGTACAACGCCCTGAAAGTTCAATATAACAATGTGTTTAGAATGCTGTTGGGCTTGCCCAGTAGGTGCAGTGCATCTGGTATGTTTTGCGAGGCACGCACCGACGGGTTTCCAGCTATCATAAGAAAGAGGATAGTATCTCTGCTTGGACGGGTCAGACAAAGCTCCAACAGCATTCTAAACGTCATTGCTGATAAGTATGACTGCCCAATATTACTACATTGGATCAAGCAGATCAAAGGGGTGGCATACTTTCTAGATTAAGTTTGTTAATTTCTATTTTTACTAACGTACTTAGATGTAAGTATATTACTAACACAACTATGGAGTCTCAGTGTTCCGAAATAAAGAATTAAATTAAATTAAAATTTAAATTCATTGTATATACTACTACCATGATTTTTTTCACATGCCTAGTAGCCACCGTTTAGCTGGCAGGGGGGGGGGGACACTTGACCATAACAAAAATTATCACTTCAAAGCTTAATATCACGCCAACCTATTCTTTAATCAAAAAATGTTTTTAGAAACCTTATAATATTTTTGAAAGAGCTATCCAACGATACCCCACACGATGGGGTTTGGAAGAAAAAAAAATTGCACCACCACTTTACATGTAGGGGAGGTACCCTGAAAAAAATTTTTTTTAAAGATTTTATTCTACCGTTTTGTCGGCGTCATTGATATGTATACTCATGCCAAATTACAGCTTTCTAGTACTAACGGTTACTGAGAAAAACGGGGGTCGGACGGACGGACGGACGGACGGACGGACGGACGGACGGACATGGCGAAACTATAAGGGTTCCTTGTTTACTACGGAACCCTAAAAAGCGGGGGACAGACGGACGCACAGACGTGGCGAAACTATAAGGATTCCTTGTTTACTACGAAGCCCTAAAAAGCTGTCGACCAACGGACAACTCGCAGCCCAATGTGTACTGCGTGCTTAAGATTGTCTCAATTTTTTTTTCAGACAACAAGATCCACACATGCACTGTATGTGGCAAAACCTTCAAGTCCCGCCTCTGCCTGCACCAGCACGGCAAACACGTGCATCCCCCGGAGTCTGCGGCGGCGCGGTGCCCGCACTGCCCCGACAAGGTGTTCAAGTCCAAAGTTAACCTGCACCAGCATCTTAGGGTGTCGCATGGACAGTACAAAAAGGACCCAACACTGGGCTCTTACTAGTTCAGATTTACTAGAATTAGGGCGAGTT
The DNA here is from genome assembly GCA_951800055.1 of Cenopis cana. Lineage (NCBI taxonomy): Eukaryota > Metazoa > Arthropoda > Insecta > Lepidoptera > Tortricidae > Cenopis > Cenopis cana. The sequence goes on along the minus strand of OX637498.1, from coordinate 823,423 downwards.
GCGACGCGAGGGCGAGAGGCAGAGTTGCATTACAAACGAAGAAGTACTGAGGAGAGTGGGGGAGAAAAGGAAACTGCTGAAGGTTTATAGAAAATAGAAGAGGGAAAATGATTGGTCATCTTATACGACACGACGCTTTTATACAGAACATCATAGAAGGCAAAATTGAAGGAAAGCGAGGCAGAGAAGACCGAGGATAAGCTACATGAAACAAATAAATGGAAAATTAGCAGTCGTGTCGTATAAGGAGGTCAAGGAGAGGGCCCTAAATAGAGTCAGATGGAGCGAGCTACACCGACAAGAGTCTAACTCTTAAATTTATGATGAGGGCGAGTTGTATCAACTCACAAGTCTTACAACACACCGATCACTGTTGGCAGGTGTCATCGCTTAGAAATTAGTCAAACTTTCCATACAATTAGAATTTAACGAACGTCGTTTACGATTACAGACTGTTTGGTGCAACCCACCCTTAGATACTAATTGTTAGTATTGCTTATGAGAAATAAACTTTAAGAACCTGAAGAGCGTTTTATTGTGTCTCTTTACAATCATTCAGCATAGGAAAAGGTGAGGCACCAGAATGCTACCCTGCGGTACTCCATAGCTAACGGCGAAATTGAAGCTTATTAAAACACCTACATAGAGATAGAGTATTGTCCATAGCTTAAATTATCCCAAAAAATATCAAGTGTACTGCATCTAACACCAAAAATCTCCAGTACATCGGTAAGCATAGATGTGAAACAATATCAAACGCTTTTGCCAGATCAATGAACTTAAGATGATATGAAGTGTCACGCATCATACATATAAGAATAGACGTAATTTTCAAATTTCAAAAATGTTTCATTGTAGTCTGCCTAGAAAGTAGTCTATCACTTTTTGTATATCATCCCAGATGTCGGGCAAACCTTAAAAAAGGTAAATTAGTTATAAATAATAAGGATAATACATGGGCATGGGATGGGAAGCAATCAGATGATAATAATACGTTGACCTACAGTCCGACAAGAAATCTAGAAATTTATTGAGGGCGCCACTGTCTTTTAGCGCGATATAGTACGACTGAAGGACTTTGATACTTGAATAGAAATAAAAATATTATAAATTTCTACAATATTCTTGTCCGTCTGTATATACAACTACGATATCGAACAGTGGGAACACAGCCTTAGCATGATCATAATGCTACATGCTAACCTACTCCGTAAACGCAGATAAACGTCTTAAAAATCATGGAACAAGTATAAGATGGAACTGGTGATACACACATACAAAGGTGTGTGAAGGAGATGTAAGCATAGACAATAACACACGTGGAAGCGAGAAAAAATGACATATCTTCTGTCCCTCATCGCGTATAAGGAACCGATTATTTGTCACCGGCTGTTGTCACCGAAATGTCATCGATGAACCAGTGGCCAGAGTATAAAAAAATATGTTACCCATTATGTTGGGTAAACTAAACCGGCTCGAATCTTAAAAATAACAGATTAAATTTTTTATTGTGACGTGTTTAGAATACTATTGTGAATTTCATTATTACAATGGCTGAATAACTAAGACGTTTTAATCTAATCGTGATTTTGTTAACTTTAATGTAGGTATTAAATTAGTACACATTCATATCGTAATTGGGAGGACATCGGATGTTTTGTGTTTGCCCGCTAATATTTACTAAGAGTTTATTTTGAAGATTCTGAATAATTAAAAACCTACTTGTCCGTAAAAATGGGGAGATTATTCTTTTTGTGGTAACCCCAGAAAAAACTGTCACAATATCTCCGTCCTTGTGTGTGATTCGCTAACCCTCCTTCTATATATCCTCTTTCTACGCTTAAAAATAAACCACTGTCAGCACTGTCAAATTAAACGTCAATCTTTTTGTTATATTGTTCTTGCGAGTGGGAATTTATTTTCTTGTCTTTCTGGATAAATATCAACACCATCCTTTTGAAACTAAATAAACACATAAATTGTATAGTTAAAAAATAGATGTTCAAATATCCGCCATGAGTAAAGTCGGTATTATACAGATACACGATGAGATAATTCGCACCAACGGGCAATATTGCTGTATTTGTTTTCGTCCAGGCACAGAAAGAAGATTAGTCAAGCCTGAGTTTCTGAACAGTTTAATAAGTAAATTGTCGAATGTAGTAAAAGTCAAGGTATGTTTAGTTGCGATAGGGTTTCTGTAAATTAAGATAGCGGGATAATGTGGCATCACAAGACACAAGTAAAAGATCAAGTTACAAGTACAAAGTTAGCTTTAGAGATGACCTGTGCCTGTGAACAGAGCGATTCCGTTTATTAGGTTTTTTTTTTCTTTCTGTTTTGGCTTTAAATCCTTGCCAATTTTAGCAAGGTGGATTTGCCAATATCAAATACTTGACTTTAACACGCGAGTAAAATGTTAGGTCTTTTATTATCATTAATCATTAGCCTTGTATTCAGACGTTTTATCCATTTCTATTCTATTATTTGTGTCTTGCTTTTCTTTTGCAAGTCAGTATGGCTAGCACATGATGGCAACGTCAGTTTGTCGACTTATCTCGAGCTATCAGTCACATTCTAACAGCACCTATCAAAAAAAGATGGATAGATCGAGATAAGCCGAGAAACTGATGTTGCCGTCATGTGCTAGCCATACGCGACCCTGAGCCATGTCTTTCCTGCCACCTGGCATATGTCATAGGTCTTTTATGCCGCTTTTTTAATTCGCACCGCTTTGCTTCTGGTTATTCCAATAATAAAAGTTAATTGCTTCTGATCCCCAAATAAAAGTTACTGTTATTGACAGAAATTGCGAAGCATATGGTTGAGTAGTGACCGAAGAGTTGGCGACTTTCTCGCACAACTCATTGGCACTGCTATATAGCGGGGAAATGGGCCAGTATTTTTAGTACAATACCTCAAGGGCCTGTTTGAGATTTATTTTTGCTAAGTATTCTTGTATATCTTCTTTGTACAAATAGATACTTAAATACATAGAAAATATCCAAGACTTAAAACAAATTTTCATGCTTATCGCAAAGATAAAAGCCCCGACCGGGATTCAAACCCGGGACCTCCAGCTTCATAGGCAGAGTCACTACCAACTAGGCTAAATCAGTAAAAAAATTAAAAAAAAAATGTTTTTTTTTTTTAAATTAATTATGGGATTGCTCTTGGCCAGCCCTTGTAAAAATTGTTTTTCATTTAAATAATATTTTAATGTGTTACAGAATGAAGTCCAAGTATGCTACATGTGCGAAGGGCTGGCGAAATCCGCAGTGCGGTTCGTCAAGGCTGTTGAGCTGGCGACCAGAGTGGGCGAGCTGCTCTCCGATGTCACCAAGGAACAGTGGGTGGTGATAGCCAATCTTCTGGACCCGAAGGCAAAGTCCGAGATACCCAGGGTAAGTACTGTAGAGGTTGTTACGGTATGAGGCTGGCTATGTTTGGTCTAGAATCATAAAGTAACATATTCGTATTTGAATATATTCTGGAATGCCTGTCAAAGCGGCATTCTGCTGGAAACAAATGGTTTTCCAAGGACTCTAGCCTGGGACTCGCTCGGAGTCACAACTAATGTGTTATTTTAATTAGATTACAGTTGAATGTGAATGTATTTGGATATAGTATGAATACATTATAATTTGTATGTGGATTGCGTATTTCCTTCCAGATATCTAAACCCTTCTCCTAGATCCCTCAACCGTACCTCTAAGCTAGGACCCCTACTATAGTACACAAAAACCGGCCAAGTGCGAGTTGGACTCGCGCACGAAGGGTTCCGTCCCATTGTCATTAAAAACGGCAAAAAATCACGTTTGTTGTATGGGAGCCCCGTTCAATATTTATTTTATTCTGTTTTTTAGTATTTGTTGTTATAGCGGCAACAGAAATACATCATCTGTAAAAATTTCAACTGTCTAACTATCACGGTTTTTGAGATACAGCCTGGTGACAGACGGACAGACAGACAGCTGAGTCTAAGTAATAGGGTCCCGTTTACCCTTTGGGTACAGAACCCTAAAAAACCACTAGCAAATGGTATTTATAAGATTACTGCACAACTAACGGTAAATAACCACGCCTACGCCTTGTTCGCCAGTGACAAATGTATGTATGTAATTACACAATATTGTACACAAAAAACAAGTAAAAAAATACAGACAGATTGGGTTGTTTTGGTACAAAGGCGAACTTATCCCTAAAAGGTATCTCTTCCAGTTAACCTTTGAGCAATTGAGTGGAGACAGGAACGAGAAGATATACAAACTAACATGTGTACAAAAAATAGGCATGCATACGATTCAATGATTTCTTCCAGACTAGCTTTAACCCTCTAATGTACATTTGACGACCGCTTTAGCTCAGTTGGTAGTGACTGCCTACGAAGCTGGAGGTCCCGGTTTCGAATCGCGGCCGGGGCATTTATTTGTGTGATGAGTATGAATATTTGTTCTTGGGTCTTGGATGTTTCCTATGTATTTGAGTATTTATTTATGACCTATAAGTAAGGTTTGTTAATTTCTTTCTTCGGAAAACATCAGACGTAAACGGGCAACATCGGACGTAAACTGGAAACGGGCAACATCGGACTATGTTGAAAAATGAACTCTGTGCAGTTACGCGTATGGTTCGTAAAAATAAATCCGTTCTTTTCCTGTCAAAACTACAAAAAAACACTAATATTATATTTCACGCTGTCACAAACAACCTGTTGCTTTAAATCCACGCGGCTGACTGAGGTGTGGGGCGTAACAAAAATGGGGTAGGCAAGTGTGTTGTTAAATCGAAATTCTCTTCTAGTTTAGTAGAAAATTGAATTATCCGATCTTGACCCGATCCGGTCTTAACCCAACATACCTTATGTCTATCGTAACCACTTAGTAACCATCAGTGGCGGTGCGTCAAAAATATTCTTAGGGAAGCCGGAAATAATTTGCCTTTCTTATTCTTCATGAGCCGTAGTAAAAGCACTGGACTGGTAACCTGTAACCATTGGACGCTCCGCCACTGGTAACCATAGTACAAGCTTTGCTTAGTTTGGGACTAGGTTGATTTGTGTAAGATTGTCCACAAATATTTATTTATATGTTTACCTATACAGATATATACAAGACACCAGGACCATGACCGGGAGTCTCCGCCGCGGCGCGCGATCCATCTCGAGCGGGAGCTCCGGTCTAGCCCCCGATACGAGCTGTACCGGACGGACACGCTGGTAGTGACCGGCGGGGTGGCCGCGTCTAGTCCCGCGCCCGCTCCCGTCGCGCAGCCGAGGTAAGTGCGTGTGGAGGTGGATAGAGCTCCGGTCTAGCCCCCGCTACGAGCTGTACCGGACGGACACGCTGGTAGTGAGCGGCGGGGTGGCCGCGTCTAGTCCCGCGCCCGCTCCCGTCGCGCAGCCGAGGTAAGTGCGTGTGGAGGTGGATAGAGCTCCGGTCTAGCCCCCGATACGAGCTGTACCGGACGGACACGCTGGTAGTGAGCGGCGGGGTGGCCGCGTCTAGTCCCGCGCCCGCTCCCGTCGCGCAGCCGAGGTAAGTGCGTGTGGAGGTGGATAGAGCTCCGGTCTAGCCCCCGCTACGAGCTGTACCGGACGGACACGCTGGTAGTGGTAGTGAGCGGCGGGGTGGCCGCGTCTAGTCTCGCGCCCGCTCCCGTCGCGCAGCCGAGGTAAGTGCGTGTGGAGGTGGATAGAGCTCCGGTCTTGTCCCCGGTACGAGCTGTACCGGACGGACACGCTGGTAGTGAGCGGCGGGGTGGCCGCGTCTAGTCCCGCGCCCGCTCCCGTCGCGCAGCCGAGGTAAGTGCGTGTGGAGGTGGATAGAGCTCCGGTCTAGCCCCCGATACGAGCTGTACCGGACGGACACGCTGGTAGTGAGCGGCGGGGTGGCCGCGTCTAGTCCCGCGCCCGCTCCCGTCGCGCAGCCGAGGTAAGTGCGTGTGGAGGTGGATAGAGCTCCGGTCTAGCCCCCGATACGAGCTGTACCGGACGGACACGCTGGTAGTGAGCGGCGGGGTGGCCGCGTCTAGTCCCGCGCCCGCTCCCGTCGCGCAGCCGAGGTAAGTGCGTGTGGAGGTGGATAGAGCTCCGGTCTAGCCCCCGCTACGAGCTGTACCGGACGGACACGCTGGTAGTGAGCGGCGGGGTGGCCGCGTCTAGCCCCGCGCCCGCTCCCGTCGCGCAGCCGAGGTAAGTGCGTGTGGAGGTGGATAGAGCTCCGGTCTAGCCCCCGCTACGAGCTGTACCGGACGGACACGCTGGTAGTGAGCGGCGGGGTGGCCGCGTCTAGTCCCGCGCCCGCTCCCGTCGCGCAGCCGAGGTAAGTGCGTGTGGAGGTGGATAGAGCTCCGGTCTAGCCCCCGCTACGAGCTGTACCGGACGGACACGCTGGTAGTGAGCGGCGGGGTGGCCGCGTCTAGTCCGGCGCCCGCTCCCGTCGCGCAGCCGAGGTAAGTGCGTGTGGAGGTGGATAGAGCTCCGGTCTAGCCCCCGCTACGAGCTGTACCGGACGGACACGCTGGTAGTGAGCGGCGGGGTGGCCGCGTCTAGTCCCGCGCCCGCTCCCGTCGCGCAGCCGAGGTAAGTGCGTGTGGAGGTGGATAGAGCTCCGGTCTAGCCCCCGCTACGAGCTGTACCGGACGGACACGCTGGTAGTGAGCGGCGGGGTGGCCGCGTCTAGCCCCGCGCCCGCTCCCGTCGCGCAGCCGAGGTAAGTGCGTGTGGAGGTGGATAGAGCTCCGGTCTAGCCCCCGATACGAGCTGTACCGGACGGACACGCTGGTAGTGAGCGGCGGGGTGGCCGCGTCTAGCCCCGCGCCCGCTCCCGTCGCGCAGCCGAGGTAAGTGCGTGTGGAGGTGGATAGAGCTCCGGTCTAGCCCCCGATACGAGCTGTACCGGACGGACACGCTGGTAGTGAGCGGCGGGGTGGCCGCGTCTAGTCCCGCGCCCGCTCCCGTCGCGCAGCCGAGGTAAGTGCGTGTGGAGGTGGATAGAGCTCCGGTCTAGCCCCCGCTACGAGCTGTACCGGACGGACACGCTGGTAGTGAGCGGCGGGGTGGCCGCGTCTAGCCCCGCGCCCGCTCCCGTCGCGCAGCCGAGGTAAGTGCGTGTGGAGGTGGATAGAGCTCCGGTCTAGCCCCCGATACGAGCTGTACCGGACGGACACGCTGGTAGTGAGCGGCGGGGTGGCCGCGTCTAGTCCCGCGCCCGCTCCCGTCGCGCAGCCGAGGTAAGTGCGTGTGGAGGTGGATAGAGCTCCGGTCTAGCCCCCGATACGAGCTGTACCGGACGGACACGCTGGTAGTGACCGGCGGGGTGGCCGCGTCTAGTCCCGCGCCCGCTCCCGTCGCGCAGCCGAGGTAAGTGCGTGTGGAGGTGGATAGAGCTCCGGTCTAGCCCCCGCTACGAGCTGTACCGGACGGACACGCTGGTAGTGAGCGGCGGGGTGGCCGCGTCTAGTCCCGCGCCCGCTCCCGTCGCGCAGCCGAGGTAAGTGCGTGTGGAGGTGGATAGAGCTCCGGTCTAGCCCCCGGTACGAGCTGTACCGGACGGACACGCTGGTAGTGAGCGGCGGGGTGGCCGCGTCTAGTCCCGCGCCCGCTCCCGTCGCGCAGCCGAGGTAAGTGCGTGTGGAGGTGGATAGAGCTCCGGTCTAGCCCCCGATACGAGCTGTACCGGACGGACACGCTGGTAGTGAGCGGCGGGGTGGCCGCGTCTAGCCCCGCGCCCGCTCCCGTCGCGCAGCCGAGGTAAGTGCGTGTGGAGGTGGATAGAGCTCCGGTCTAGCCCCCGATACGAGCTGTACCGGACGGACACGCTGGTAGTGAGCGGCGGGGTATCGGTATCGTAAGTTCCTGTTACTGACAGACTACTTTTTTCATGGTGTCGTAACCAACATTTTCAATGATCACATGTAATAATATTTATCGATATATTTTTTATCGATATCAAATCCCTAGAACGTGCCCCGAGTTAGCACAGGTCTGCACATAACTCAGTCATCTACCGTTGTCTCGGTAGATTTTTGTAATAAAGAGTATTTTTAATGTATTGTATGGATCTTCCAGGACAGACATGGTAGTGGTGATGCAGCACGAAGACCCGCTCTCCACGATGCTGCCCGTGCTCCAGCAATTGCCGGTGATGCCCCCGCTCGTGGTGCCGGGCCTCACCCAGGCCGTCACGTCGAGGTTGCCCCAGCTCTCGATCGACGCGGATAGGAAACACGTGCGGGTTGTGAATAAGGATACTAATGAGTATATTTTACATCCTGTGGTGAGTACTTGTACTTATTTATTTATTTCATGCTCCTGTCTAATTACATTTCGTACAATCGAGATGAAATGTGCTAACACGATTTAATTGTTTATTTATTTAGTTGAAGGAGTACCAACAACAACAAGTACTAAAATTAACATAGAAACAAATAAGTCAATTATAAGAATTCACAGATAAAAAATAGAAAAGAAATTTAACAAATAATGCACACTTATTCGCACTACGCTATTCAGAATATAATCTAAATTATAACTAGGGAATAAAAAGACTGAATACAACTCTAAACATAGCTGGGTTATAGAATTATGCTCAGCTAGTTATAATAAACATGTTTATAATAGACACACTCCGCTAAATCGCACCCTGCTGCAAACTACAACAAAGTAAATAACAAAATCAAAATTGGATTCAAAGTAGATTGAAAAATAAATTCGCTAATTTTCGCCTCACTGAAGGAATTGAGCCATTAAATACACCAATGTCTAGATCTCCTGAAATAGCGTTTAGATTACGGTTTGCGCGACATAATAGTAGTTTATGCAACTGGTACATAATGAGGGGCATTGTGTGCACTCGTGTGACCTTATTATGAAACTCGCCTTCGGCTCGTTTCATAAAACACACTCGTATTTTAATGCCTAATTATGTACAGTTGCATACATTACTTTATCTACACACATATTATAACTACTCTAAGATGGGTTCAGAAACCGTAGTAAATAAATACAATAATTGTGTTAATACAACCTGTTTTGCACGGTTGCGGAAATATCGAAATCAGAACTGCCAACCGATACCTGAATGTTATTTTAAAAAGTAAAGAGTCCTTATTCTGATGTGATCATGTCGTTCTAGCTCAAATTTCGTGCGATATATACTAAAAAAACATCGAGCTGACATTTCGCATCGACTGAATTTGAATTTTCAGTGATACTAGAATAGGGACATGTCAACTTTGACATTTAAATTTTGACAGTTTTGTTTGACGTTTAATATTTTAACATCATAATTATATGAGATTAAAATAAAAAAATTATATTACTGCTGTAGCCTTAGCCACAGATAAGAAAATTGACATAAATTCATTGAATGTTGAAATGAGAGTCATTTTCTACGGTTTCCGAACGCATATTAGAGGATTTATGATATGTGTGTAGATAAATATTTATTTGCCATTAAATGTGGTACATAAAAGGTGTTAATAAATTGTTATAGCGCCATACATTTAGACTTTAAAAAGCCATGCAAATTGAAATGATCCTAAATTAAAATTAGTCTACATTATTTACACAAACGGTACGGTTTACGGTATTACGTACAAATCGTACAATCGAGATAAAATATGCGAACACGTTTTTATTGTTAGGCGCGGGGTAGGGCAAGGCCTTCTCAGACGGGCAAGATTTGTTTGATTCCTAAGGACGGTCGACCACCGGGCCATCCATCGGGGTACCGACCAATAGTGTTGTTGGACGAGGTAGGAAAAATGTTAGAAAAAATACTTGCAGATCGCCTCGTCCAGCACCTCGAGGAAGTGGGGCCAAACCTCTCGGAAGCTCAATTCGGTTTTCGAGCAGGCCGGTCTACAGTTGATGCCATAGACCACCTTAAGACTCTCTCCAGGGAGGCAACGAATGTGGGCGACGTAATGCTGGCGGTCTCTCTGGACGTCAAGAATGCATTCAACAGCTTACCATTTGAAACGCTTAGGGAGGCATTTCGCTACTTCGTAGTGCCTTCCTATATGAGGAAGCTGTTGAGTAATTACCTAGAGGACCGCCACGTCACGTGGGAGGATGGACATGGTGCCTTAATCCACCGACCGGTTGAGCTCGGCGTACCCCAGGGGTCGGTATTAGGCCCCACGCTATGGAATGTGGGATTCGACTGGCTCTTACGGGGGCCAGTCCTGCCGGGCATGAAAGTGCTGGCCTATGCGGATGACACGCTTGTCACCTGCCGGGGATCCTCTTACGAAGAGGCGGCGAGAAAAGCCACAATAGGAACGGCACTTGTGGTGGACCGGATACATCAGTTAGGTCTCAAAGTGTCTCTCCCGAAGACTGAAGCCCTTCTGCTGCATGGTCCGAGAAGGGGACCTCCTCGTAATGCCGGAATAAGGGTGAATGGCGAGCTCGTGGCGGTCAAGGCTCAGATGAGGTATCTGGGTCTCACTCTAGATGGACGGTGGCACTTCGGAGCACATTTCACCAACCTCGCTCCGAAGCTGATGTCTACAGCCGCCGCTCTGAGTCGATTGCTTCCCAACGTCGGAGAACCCAATGCCGCGTGTAGACGTCTTTATTCCGGCGTTATACGGAGTATGGCCTTATATGGGGCACCTATATGGATTGATGCCCTTTCGACGTCAAACAAAACCCTACTCCGTAGGCCACAGAGGGCGATTTCATTGAGAGCTATCCGGGGCTACCGCACGGTGTCTTTTGCAGCGGCAACGACGCTGGCTGCCGACCTCCCTTGGGACCTGGCAGCGAGGGTGGTTGCTGGGGTCCACCAATACAAGGCTGGGAAAAGAGCGAGAGGAGAGTTTCCTGACCTGAATGAGATAGGGCGCGTCCGAACTTCCACACTAGCCGAATCGGTACGCCTGTGGAAAGAAGAGCTGAGGTCAGCTGAATTTGGCCTTTTGACGGTGGGTGCGATACTGCCGCATCTGGAGCGCTGGATTGAGAGGCCACACGGAACTCTAACGTTCCACATGGTGCAGATACTTACTGACCATGGATGCTTCGGTAAGTATCTGCACCGCATAGGACGAGAGGCAACCCCCCGATGTCACGAGTGTGGCGCGCCGGTTGACACGGCGCTCCACACGCTAGTGGAGTGTGCCGCGTGGGGGCCACAGCGTGTGGCTCTACAGGCGGTAATAGGCGCAAATCTCTCGTTGCTTTGTGTTGCTGACGCCATGCTCGGCAGCGAAGAGGGATGGAGAGCGATGGTCTCCTTTTGTGACGATGTAATGTCGCAGAAGGAGGCTGCGGAGCGGGCTCGCGAGAACGATCCTCTCGCGGATCCGCTCCGTCGACGACGGAATGGAGGCAGAGCTAGACGCTATGCGCATCTGATGCCTCCGCCGTAGTGGAACCTTGCAGGGAGTCGGGGACAAGCCCTGTAAGAAAAGTTTCCACAGGACTGGAGGCACTCACCTAGCTGCTGCCTCATTATGTCTGCGGCCTACTAGCCGGTAGGCCGCCCGCCGGGACGTACGCGGTCGAATGCGATGAGTGATCCTGCGACGCCCCCCAATTCAAGGCGGAGCCGGTCTTCGTTGGTGGTTTTAGACGGTAGTCCAAGGCCTTCCAGCCGCGGTTAGTCCGTCATACCCGTCCTGCCTCCCCGACAGGACGGGATGCGTAAATGCATTTCCCCAACGTTAAAAAAAAAAAAAAAAAAAAAAAAAGGGCAAGGCCTTCTCCATACAAACTCTGTGCAAGTTTTATTCGTCGGTTTTGGCACTCCCGATTGTTTTCTTTTTACTTGTTAATATTGGAAAAATATATTATGCGAGGCTACTTTTTACAGTGTTCAGGAATTTTTTAGTCATAAGTTTTAAATAAATTGTAATTATATATATTATTTATTAAGCTTGACATTCCCTTAGTAATTAATTTGATGTATTATTATTATTACAACTCGATTGACATTCACTTATTGATATTAGGAGTATATTTATCTTTAAAATTATATCTGAACTTGACTACTATTAATTTTGGACTTGACAATGATGCTAACCTAGTTATAATAGCAAATCGACATACTGTTAAACTGATCCTGTATTAAAAGTTAAAAGCATGCTATAATTAATCATGTCTACATTTAATTATAAGATAAATTGAAATTATGTTTGAATAATTAGTATGACTGTTCGAATAATTATGGTTAACTTCAAATTTAAACCTAAATCAATTTTCACATGCCTTACGGCTGAACATATCAAGGGTCAAATTTATGTATAAGAACTAATGTATATACCATATGTTCTGTGAATAAACTTTCATTCATTCATTCATTGGATTTATACAAAAAAATGCCAAGAAAAAAATGTCAAGAAAAAAATTTCAAAAAATAAAAATTAACAAAATCCAGGTTCTGGCTAACATAAAAATAAGCATACTGACCTAAAATCATAAGTGTTGCCAACACAAGCGAGGAAAAACTTGCACAAAGTTTGTATGGAGAGAGCTTGCCCACCCCTGCACCTTAAGGCGCTACACTGAGAAATTTAGAAACTTTGAAACGCTGTTCTGCCCAGACGAGGAAACAATAGGGACTGATTTTCGGATATATAATTCTTGACTATATGATTGTGGTACTGACAATAGCCGAAACATGATTGCTTAAAATTTTCTCGATAGAAAAATCCAAAGTTGAGTCTATATTTTCCTTTTTTTAATCAGCCTCCTAAAACAACGCATTATTAAAATACACGATTAAGTTAATCATCATCATCATCATCCTCCTAGCGTTATCCCAGTACAGTTGCATCCTGAAGGATGCCTGGGGTCCGCTACCTAATCCCAAGATGTGGCGTAGGCACTAGTTTTTACGAAAGCGACTGCCATCTGACCTTCCAACCTCGAGGGGAAACTAGACCTTATTGGGATTAGGCTTTGTCAAGTGAGTGGGCAACTTGACTGTTAGAAGTTGTCAAGCCGCCCGAAGGCCTCCAACTTGGCTTAACGACTGCCGCTATAGACACCAACCGGGATCAACGGCTTAACGTGCCTTCCAAAGCACGGGACACGATTAAGTTAATATGTTAGTATTTTACCTCATCTAGGTACTGACAAGAGGAAATTTAATAAATCTGCACACAGTCAGATATTTATCGAGATTTGTCTAAAAAAGCCATTCCCGGAGAGTGTTGCATCCCTTTTTGTCGTGAACGAAAAACATACGCGCGTCTCTTTCAATCAGTATATCGCCTTAAGAGCATAGTGTTTCCTTGACATTATGTATGTATGTAATAACTTTATTGTACACAACAAAAACACAAAAAATACAAACAAATAAGGACATTTTGGTACAAAGGCGAACTTATCCCTAAAAGGGATTATGACGGCTTCTTTAGCCTAGTTGGTAGTGATGCTGCCTACGACCTGCGGGTACCCGGTCAGCGTCCACCACTGGGGCATTTACCTTATGTTTCATCATTATCATCCTATATACGTCCCACTGCTGGGCACAGGCCTCCTCTCATAGATGAGAGGGATTGGGCAGTAGTCCCCACGCTGGCCCAGAGCGGGTTGGAGACTTCACATATACAACTTTGAATTTCTTCGCGGATGTATGCAGGTTTCCTTATGCTTATATAGTTTTTTTTTTGCAGGTGACAGGCATAGACGGTAACATCTACGTGCCTTCCTTACAACTAAAGATAGCGGACAACGGCATTCTTAAAAGCGTAGACCCTTCACACATGCAACACCACCTGCCCTCCACATTCGCTCAACCTACACCCAACCTCAATCCCACTAACCTCAACAACCTCAAATCTCCTAACCTCAACTCCGCTAACCTCAACTCCACTAACCTCAAAACTCCTAACCTTAAAACCTATAACGTCAACTCCACTAACCGGAATTCTAACCTCAACTCTGCTAAACTCAACACCACTACCCTCAACTCAACAATGAATGATAAAGAGGAAAATAAGGGGAAAAGCGCTTATTACAATTTTCTAGTGTCACAAATGCAACAGAAGAGAGATCACAATATTAATAATGTGGAAGTAATTAAGATGGACGATATGAATATAGTTCTTAATGTAGACGATGATGACGTAAGTATCATTCTTATTCATAAGGTTTCACGGTTATTATTATCTCAATACTGGTATGTCAATATTATAGTGATATTCAAAATTGTTAGAAATTCTCTTCAATAATTCATCAATATCTACACTACGTGGGACGTAATGCGATATGAGAGTATCGTGTGATAATAATCACGGTGTAACCGACCCCATTAAATGAAAGTAGAGACTAGAGAATAGCGGCGAAATTATAAGTCTACGAAAGGTATAGTTCGCATACAATTCTCTGGCAAAATTCTGTCAAATCAACGCAAGTAAAACTCGACTTAGAGCTCTGACTGTAAGGTAGGTTTTTGCTTGCGTTAATTTGACAGCACTTGGCCTTATAGAGTAGGACCATTTTTGAAGATGTAGAATGCAAGGAGCAAATCATGTAACAGTTGGGGTGACAACGTTATCAGAGGGTTCAGACCCTGCAGAATACGGATCTGCCTGTCTCCATCCCCAAATTTGAGCCGAAAGTATGTTATATCGAAAAAGGTGCAGCCCATACAAATTTTTTCGTTGTACATTTGGTAAATCGTTGTTCCGGTACTCTTAACTATAGTCCGATTGTTATGGGTTTTTGATATGCCGTAAAGAACAATAGTTGTCATCGTAAGCGACGACTTTTATATAGAATCCATAAATCTAATAAATTCCAATATTTTTTCAGGAGGCAAGTAGAAAGAAGCGAAAACTCGAAGAACTAGACCAAACGTTGAGTGACGTCGCGCATTTATTGAAAGAGAACGCCCAGGGGGCCTGCGAGATAAGTTACGAGATAATAGATGATGAAGACGAGGTAACGAGCAGTAACCAAGGTGCGAACAGTAACCAAGGAGCTAGCAGTAACCAAGGTCACATGAGCAGTAAAAGTGTTAATGTGTCGGGTAACCGTGTGGCAAGCGGTAACCATGTGTCAGTGAGCAGTAAGAGCAGTAACCAAGGTCACATGAGCAGTAAAAGTGATGTGTCGGGTAACCGTGTGGCAAGCGGTAATCATGTGTCGGCGAGCAGTAAAGGTGCGGGCGGTAAAGCGAGCAGTAAAGAGCCGGTGTTGAGAACAGATCGGACGGTGGATTGGGAGGACAAGATACCGATGGATGTTATTTCTTTTATGGTGAGTTTTTCGCCTGCATTTAATTGTATGCCATAATTATTAAGACTATAGACTATTTGACACATCAAAATATCACATTGAATTGAAAATTATAAACTTTTACCAAAATAGAAAAAAGATATTTAACATCGAAAATTAGGAAAATTATGTTTTTTTTTGTCACCCAAAAGTCCAACAAAAGGTATCAATAGAATACTTAAGTAAAAAAAAAAAAAAAATGTACGGCAACTAAGTACCTAAACGCATTATTTTACGACCAAAACAGCAGAATACTTATTTTCCCATACAACACGTTGGTTCGATACCAGGCGTGTGACGTCATCTGCCCGTGCCAATTTGTAGGAGCCGTTTGGGCGGCCGCTAGCGGCGAGCTAGGTTCATCTCTATTTTTTGCCCTTTATTGTGGTCTAATTGTGTAGTACTAAGACTTCGCTGTCCGTCCGTCACCAGGCTGTATCTCATGAACCGTAATAGTTAGACAGCTGAAATTTTCACAGATGATGTATTTCTGTTGCCGCTATAACAACAAATACTAAAAACAATATAAAATAAATATTTAACAACAACACAAACACAACAAATATGATTTTTTTGCCGTTTTTATAGTTGATGGTACGGAACCCTTCGTGCGCGAGTCCGACTCACACTTGGCCGGTTTTTTTTATGATTGTCAATGTTTTTTGTCAATATTTAACTTCAATGTTTTTTTTAGGACGCTACCGACCCCAACCCTCAAGAACGGATAATGCAGCCTCCCCCCATGGGGATAATATCCGACGTGCGCTCCGTACCTGACGTGCCCGACATCGAGTGCATCGACCTCTGCTGACGTGTATACACGTCCTTAAACTTTAGTAGGATAGAAACACAGGTCCGCGTCCTCAAACTTTAGTATGATGACCCACAGAGGCCATAGATCGGCCTGGATATCGTTTTGATTCGTTTGTGTCCAAGAGATCGAGTGTGTTGATCTACGCTGACGTGTATACACGTCCACCTCAAATTTCTTTAGGATGCAACTTCTCATTCAGAAGAAATGATCTGAATTGTGTCCAAGACATCAAGTGTGTTGATCTACGCTGACGTGTATACACGTCCACCTCAAATTTTCGTAGGATCCAACTTCCCATCCACAAGAAATGTTCTGAATTGTGTCCAAGACATCAAGTGTGTTGATCTATGCAAACGTGTATACACGTCCACCTCAAATTTTCGTAGGATGCAACTTCCCATCCACAAGAAATGATCTGAATTGTGTCCAAGACGTCAAGTGTGTTGATCTGTGCTGACGTGTATACACGTCCACCTCAAATTTCACTAGGATGCCACTTGCGGCATAAATACTATTTCTGATCCGAATTGTGTCATTGATCTATGCTGACGTGTATACACGTCATATATAATAATACAGCCTACTATGTAGGAGAACAGCCTAACGCTGTTTCAAGGGCATTAAGAGCATTGGTCTATGCTGACGTGTATACACGTTCTTCATAATGCAGCATGCTCTGTGGCAGATTTGCCTCAAAAAATATTTCAAAGATATAGTGTATTGATGTACGCTGACGTGTATACACGTCCATGTCGACTGCGCATAATAACACCGACGACTAATAGGGGTTTATCTGTGATAAGCATGTGATAAGTTAAAACAAAGCTTGTCGAGTGCATCGAGTGCAGTGCTGTATTTCAGAGTTCATATAACCTGGACCTTTTTAAGATCAATCTGGCATTGATCTTACATCTCTGTACAACTTTTCAAATCTCGAATTTTTGAAGGAATATTTCTGTCTTCATCAATTCGTGCGATAAGGACAGCTGCAGCTCGGACTAAAATTCACACGCAAAAAACTTAAAAATCGAGGTTTCGCTCTCGACTGTTTCCTGTTTTCTCCTCCAAAACGCAACCCATAGATGCGCCAGCGAGCGACCGGGGCTATGTCTTTCTCATACTTGCTCATTTTCATACAAAATTTGTACTACGCAATTTGGCCGGTTTGCATGTCCAATGTATTGCTTATGCAAGTTTGCCTTTGCCTATAACCCGACCATGTAAAAATGTTCGGTCGGTGATAGGGACAAAACATGCCACTCTTTTCTATTTCCTCTTATAGGAATCGCAATAAGACTATCTTTCTCTAGCAAAGCGTGTCAGCCCCTTAACGCAACCAATCATTATAAAATTTTGGAAACTGCAAGAGGAATAAATAATTAACGCCGCTATGTTTTGATTTTTTGGATATTTGTTGTCGTATTTGTATACTGAGCCTTTTTTGCAGCCAATTCAATTAAGCCGTTTTAGCGATTTTCGAGGCGCTGAAAGTTTCTTTAATATAAAAAGCGCTCGTGGCCCAGCGGCGCCTGCGTGCCGCAAGCGTTATGCAAAGTTAAGCAACGTGGGCCGCGGTCAGTACATGGATGGGTGACCGCTTTGAGTGGTTACTAACTGAGCGCTCCCGTGCTTTGGAAGGCACGTTAAGCCGTTGATCCCGGCTGCTGTTTATGGCAGCAGTCGGTAAGCCAAGTTGGAGGCCTTCGGGTGGCTTGAAAACTTCTAACAGTCAAGTTGCCCACTCACTTGACAAAGCCTAATCCCAATAAAACACAGAACGCCGTGCGGACCCTTTCATATTAGTTCGAATATTACAACCGGTACCGCCTCCGCACCGCGCCGCCACCGCTGTCAGTGCGTTTGCAGCTTTAGGTGCGGCCGACAAACGATAGAGAAGAAAGTATTAAATTTATGTTAGAGTGAGATTGGAGATGTTTATCGTCCGTTCGTTCGTTCTTGAATGTTACAATATCATTAAATGTAATTTTGCAAAAAAGGGAATTGCAGTACTTTAATCCCACGAGCGCGGGGGGGGGGGGACCCATGGTTGTGTGCTTTTATACTTTACCGTGGACTTCCACGGCACGATATAACTATGATTTCATTCATAATTAGTGTTAGAGCCTTATCAGTCTTATCACACTAGCGAATTGCGAGCGACTTGGAAGCGAGGCGAGGCGAGCGCGCAGCGAGGTCGCATAGAGATTTTCCCGCGATTACGCAGCGCTTTCGCTGCGCGCTCGCCTCGCTTCCAAGTCGCTCGCAAGCCGCTAGTGTGATAAGGCGCTAAAGTCTATAGTCCATGGTCTGTTTATGAATAAAAACCATTATAACACTAGCGACTTGCGAGCGACTTGGAAGCGACGTGGGCCGGGGGGGGGGGGGGGGGCACTTGGGGGGCGTCGAACGATTCCAAGGGGGGCGCAGCGAGCGGCTCTAGATTTCCCCTTATTAAAAAAAATTTACAAATCTCTATTTTCTTATATAAACTCTCAATTTCAGCCCCTAAGGGGGGCGTCGAATTTTGGCTTGACGTTAAGTGAGGCGCATAGGTTAAAAGGTTGGGAACCTCTGCTCTAGTGTGATAAGGCTCTAAAGTCTGTAGTCCATGGTCTATTTATGAATGAAAGAAACCATAGAGAATATCGTGGACGTGCATGTCCACAGTAAGGTATAAAAGCGACCATTGCCGTCAGCGTAGGAGCCAAAGAGAATAAATATAACCACTACGTTGTTGGACCCGCGTTCGTGTGATAAAGTACTGTACATGAAAAACTATTAGTATTAAGATTGAATATGAGCTGTATCTACTGAGATATACCTAAGTATTGTATAGCATATGAATAATTACAGAGTTAAGTTTATAAGAAAATTATGTGTTTTATTTATCTAGTGACGACCGATAAGGTAGCTCTGAAGGATATGACGCTGCAAATGAGGAAAATAATATTAGGTATTTACATCGAACTTCGTATAGTGCCGTCCCTTCCACTCATTATAGTGTAAAACACGAGAGTGAAGGGGACAGCGCGATACGGATTTCGATGTTCCAAGTAGGCCTTCTTTCTGCTCGACCACCTCGCAGCCATCTACCTCTAGGGGAGTAAGTACCCTGTGGCAGTACCTGACTCTGCCAGTGAAGCCAGACGGGCCCACGACCGACCTTTTTTAACAATATATGAATTTTAATTTTGAACTGTTAAGTTATTTAAAGCGGCCTACACACAGCCCTAAAATCAGAGGCGATATCGGAAGAGTCGTGGGGAGCACCCTAAATTGCTCCCTAGATCGCCTCGTGTGTAGGGAAATCGTCTATGATTATCGTACCCGATTTACCTACACACGAAGCGATTTAGGGAGCAATCTAGGGTGCTTAAAAGAAACCAACCGTTGCATTGGCGTTCTTACAATTAGCCTGCAGTTCGCCAGGCAGGATCGTCTGGATGCGCCTTAAACACATTACCATAAATAATAATATAAGCTTGCTGAAGGCGTTTCCTATTATACAGGCTGCGGCTGGATTATTTTAACGTTTTTGTATGGATTATTCATAGTAATTATATATGAAATAGAATTCATAACATTTCGTTTTTTTTAACAGTCGCTGGTCTACTGCGCTTGTGGCTGTGCAGTAACAACACGCAATGCACGCTATCTGCAAAAAAAAAACACGCCAACCCGTTTACTGTCATGGCGGCCGCTGCATTGCATAGAAATTGCGGATCTGCTGCTGCTGAATTTGTGTTAAATTGAAATAATTTACTCAAGAAAGTGAAAGGAACTTATTAATTAAGACGATGGTTTGGATTACCAAGTGTTACCGTATCGAAATATAGTAAATTAAGTGTGATTTGTGTCTGATTATGTGTTAAAGACTTGGTTGAACCATGACGCAGTTTTTGCCTCCGAACTTGTTAGCTTTGTTCGCGGCGAGGGACCCTATCCCTTACCTGCCGCCGGCAGCGAAACTCCCACACGAGAAAAAACAAAAAGGATATGATGGCGTCGGCGCTTTTCTCAGCTTATTTGAGGTTAGTTTTTGATGCATCGGATCTATAGATTAGCCGACCAAACGAAGAAGACATCGAAATGTATGGGTTTTCTCTCGTGTTAATTGTCTCCTTGGAATGGCCGGTTAATCATATTTGCAAATCGTTCGAAACTATGAAGACTGAAATGTATGGGTTTTTTCTTGTGTTCATTTTATTGTCTCCTTGGATTGGCCGATCGAATCGATAATTATCGATTTGATTTGTTTTTATCAAATCGATAATTATCAAAGCATAAAAATCACGATAATTATCTTAGTAGCTAGTAGGGTTTGACTTGTAAAAGTGCCATTGCGGCCTACTTACAGAATAAAGTTAATTTTATTCATTTTTATTTTATTTATAAATTTTTTATTCGAACCCTGATTATAATCATACCAATCTCTTGCAGCACCCATCGGAGACCCCTCCACCGACCCGAGTGGAGACGCGGGAGGAGCGCGCCGAGCGCCGCCGGCGCGAGCGAGCCGAGCAGACCGCTTACAAGCTAGAGCAGGAGATCGCCCTGTGGGACCCCGCGGCTAATGATAGAGCCACCGCCGACCCTTTCAAGACACTCTTTGTGGCCAGAATAGTGAGTACCAGAATCTTTCTCTAAACAAACATTTTTAGGAGGGTGTAGATGCCATTGCAAAACTTCCGCTCGTGCCACAGTGAGTTTTCAATTAAACATCCTGCTCTCTACAGAAACTCAGCACGTATTTGTTTTTAATGAAATCTGATGTAATGTATTTATTGTAAATGATATGGGCTAAGCCTGAAATAAATAAATAATAATAAACATGTACATTTATAAGGATAATCTTAATTCTTAGGTTTTTGAGAACTTATAATTTTAAAACTATTAAACCAAAAATCATTGTTAAAGATGGGAGGGTTTTAAAGATCAAACACATCGAAAAAAAGGGTTATGTTTGAAAAATAAAAGTGTCTAGAAAAATTTTGCATATCGTGTTTTCACTTTTAGCAGACTGGGGGAAAATAGTTCAAGATTAATATACTGAAAGGACAGATATTTAGTAACTATAGATGTTGAGATCTATGTCGATAAACATTGACAAAAGTGCATATATGGGCTCTTAAAGTATGATTATTGATTAGAATTACTTTGAGCTTGATATGGCCAATGGAATAAAAGCGTAATGTGAGCTTGATGTCATAACTCCTTTCCTTTTTATAATTTTTTTTCATCCAACGGGTCAAATTGATTCATATGCCCTAAAGATCAATCGTACCAATATTCATGCTTTTTACACCATTTGCAGGATCTTTTGGCGTATGTACCGCTAGCACTAGAAAGCTCATTTAGGGCTTCAGTAAAGAACACAAATATAATATGAGGAAATTGAGGAAGTCGAAAAAACTAAATATGTTTTTGTTACAGAATTATGACACATCAGAATCTAAACTGAGAAGAGAATTTGAGGGCTATGGAGCTATTAAAAAGGTAATATTTTATGCAATACATTCTTTTTCAGGGGATATACATATAGGGGGTAATGTAGGTAGTGCTTTGGAAGGCACGTTAAGCCGTTGATCCCGGTTTCCGTGTATGGCAGCAGTCGTTAAGCCAAGTTGGAGGCCTTCGGGCGGTTTGACAACTTCTAACAGTCAAGTTGCCCACTCACTTGACAAAACCTAATCCTAAACCTACACCAAATCTTGGGATTAGGTACCGGACCACAGGCATCCTTCAGGATGCAACTGTACTGGGATAACGCTAGGTAGGAGGATGATGATGATGAAGTCGCGGGCAAAAACTAGTATGAAATATGTTACGGTATGATTCTAGACCAAGCATGGCCAGCCTCAGGCTGGTTTTCCACTAGAGCTATGCTATGTTACGTTGCTATGGATGCGTTTGAAATCCACCAATCACATTCCTTTATTCACATAGCATAGCTATGGTGGAAAAGGGTTCAGCTAAGCAATGTTTTTTATATGGAAAGATGCGAGCTGCGAATGCGTGCTATGGATGCGTGCTGTGGATGCGTGCTAGGGATACGCTCACGCTTCCCCCCTCCCCGCGCTGCCGCTCCCCGCGCCGCTGTCGATACATCGCATAGCTCGAGCTGCGCATCTCCCTCGCGCAACTACCTCGCGGCTGCGCATCTTCATAGCGCATCTACCTCGCACAGCTACATAGCGTAGCTTTAGTGGAAACGGTCGCATAGCTCGTAGCGCATCCTCGCAGCATAGCTGCGTAGTATAGCTCTAGTGGAAAACCATCCTCACACCGTAACAACATCTACAGTACTGCAGTGATATTAAAATTAAATTTGTCAAGCGGATGTGTCAAATTACAATTTCCAATTATAGTGAATTTTTCAATTTTTCACTTTAATTGGAAATTACAGTGATATTTTTAATTCTACTCCATAAACTGACGTTTACGGGCGTACATCCGACGTGATTATTCCATAATCGTTAAGGTGCTACACTGAGAAATTTGGAGACTTTGAAACGCTGTCCTGCCCAGACTAGCAAACAGTAGGGGCTGATTTTCGGATATATGATTCTTGACTATATGATTGTGGTACTGACAATAGCAAAACATGATTGCTTAAAATTTTCTCGATAGAAAATAAATCCAAAGTCAAGTCTATATTTTCCTTTTTTTCCTCAGCCTACTAAAACAACGCATTATTAAAAGACACGATTAAGTTAATATGATGGTATTTTACCTCATCTAGGTACTGACAAGAGGAAATGTAATAAATCTGCACACAGTCAGATATTTAACGAGATTTGTCTAAAAAGCCATTCTCGGAGAGGGTTGCATCCCGTTTTGTCGTGAGCGAAAAACAAAGGGTGTCTCTTTCAATCGATATATCGCCTTAAAGTACATTATTTATTATGAATGAATGTTACCCTTCTAAACAGATGTATTGCAAAATGATTTTCTTTCGGGAAAACTCGGATCTCAATCGGAATACAATGGCACCCGAACTGTCGATCAATGATTGTATTAAATGAGAGACGTTTTCATATCCGTTATTGTGGAACTTTATTGTTTAGTGTCAAATGTCAAAGTGTCAAAATTACCCCTACGGCTGTAAAATGGGTATAGTTGACGAAATATAAGCTGCACCGATTCCTCGGACAACTTGTATGGCGAATCGGTGCAGCTTATATTTCGTCAACCATACTGAAGCTAATTGAGAGAGCACGATAAATACGAACTTTTCCGATAAAGTACGAAGGAAAATCATTTTGCACTACATCTGTAACCGGTTACATTTGTATTTTTATATATATTTTTGTGGAATAGTGTCTTAGGCTTGGTCACACCGCTCGCGCGACGCAAGCGGGACGCTGCGCTGCGCGCCAAAATTTATGTTACGAAACCGTCCCGCTCGCGTCGCGCAACCTGTGTGACGTCGCTAACCTGTCAGCATACGTTCCGGCGCGCAGCGGTCGCGTCGCGCGGACGTCGCGCAACGCTGTGTGACCAAGCCTTAAATTACGAAATATTCTGACATCTGTCAGTTTACGGACTCGAATTAGAAATGTAACTTTTTTATATTGTGTTCCAGATATACATGGTGTACAACACTGAGGACGGGAAGCCGCGAGGGTACGCCTTCATCGAGTACGAGCACGAGCGGGACATGCACTGTGAGTGGACGGTGGAAATACACCTTTACAGGGTGCATGCTTCATGACGCGCCCACTGCTACACTTCACGGTCCATAGGCTTTGTTAAAAAAGTTTGGCCCAGCCAACCATGTTGCATCCTAGACCGCAATGTCGCTTGCCTTTTTCACCAGCTCGACAATTGTCATTTGACAATGACAATTCCAAGTACACTTCTGAGTCGTTAAGTATAGATGGTCGTTGGATAGCATCGATACTTACCGGCCCGGCAATGTAAAACGAATTGTCAATGTCAGGTGACAATTGTCAAGTTGGTGATTTGTGGTCAAGCGAAAACCTATTTTGAATTAAAAAAAATGTCGCGAAAATAAGGCAAATCTATATTTTGTTAGGGTTGCTCATCATATTATTTAAAAAACAATGAAGGTAACAGTAGGTTTCTTATAGAAAACAGATTTTTAGGTACAAATTTAGAAATAAAGGAAAATTTTTAAAAAATTGGCTCAGGAGGTTAGGCCAAAATTTTAATTTTTTTCCTTGATTTCTAAATTTGTAGATTGCGTTAGCAGTGTTAACTGCTTAATACAAAATTAAGATATTAAGGTACTTGTTTTTCTCGTTCGTGGCCCAGCGGCGCTTGCCAACCGCTTGCGCTTGCTAAGGTTAAGCAACGTGGGCAGCGGTCAGGACTTGGATGGGTGACCGCTTTGAGTGGTTACTAACTGAGCGCTCCCGTGCTTTGGAAGGCACGTTAAGCAGTTGATCCCGGTTGCTGTCTATGGCAGCAGTCGTTAAGCCGAGTTGGAGCTTCGGGCGGTTTGAGAACTTCTAACAGTGAAGTTGCCCACTCACTTGACAAAGCCTAATCCCAATAAGGTCTAGTTTCCCCTTGGGGTTGGAAGGTCAGATGGCAGTCGCTTTCGTAAAAACTAGTGCCTACGCCAAATCTTGGGATTAGGTAGCGGACCCCAGGCATCCTTCAGGATGCAACTGTACTGGGATAACGCTAGGAGGATGATGAAGGTACTTGTTTTTCTATAGAAGGCAGTTAGTACGAGCATTGGAACTAAGAACTGGATCGAATTATGTAAAAAAAGAGAACTTAAAATATTTGTTTACACGGATATAACACGATACTTAACCTTTGTTACCGACGTTTCGACACTGGTTGCGCAATGCACAGGTCATGCTCGCGCGTCGGTAACAGAGGTAAATAAAATATCGTGTTACACCCTAATAAACATTTTTTTTTGGAAAAGTATGTGTATGGTTGACGAAATACAAAATACAAACATTTATTCTGCAAATAGGCCACAAGGGCACTTTCACATGTCATAATGTTAATGTACAATTTAAAAAAGTCTGACAATATAAGCATATGATAGATTTTTCATTAGAAAATATTAATTTACAATTTAAGAAATATATCAATAAGAATTTAATAAATTTTTTCATGTCAAAATATTAATTATCTATTACAAATATTAAAATAATAGTAAAGTTGAGAGATGTATAAGGTCTCAGTCTGAATAACAAAATTTAATATAATATCTCAAAGATGTAAATGGTCTCTGAGCGTCGAAATATTCTTAATAATGACTATTCTAATGTGCTTAGAGATGTACATGGTCTCAAAGCGTAAAAATAAAAATAATAAGATTTAAATATAAAAGGAAAAAAAAAACAATTTAATATAGAGGTGTCTCTCAGAGTCAATGTCAACAAAAACTAATCCATAACAGGGTGATGTCTCTCGTCAATCTCCAAGAGAAGACACTAGTATTAAAGTAGTTACTATGTCCTTGCAAGCATGAACGACCGAAATATAATATAAGCTGCACTGATTCGCCATACAAGATGTTCGAGGCAGTGTTGCAGCTTATATTTCGTCAAACATACAAAGCGCGAGAGTTTCAAATGTTATTAAAAGGAAATTGGCCTAGTGTTGAGCAGTGGGTCATAAATACTAGAATTGCCTGAAGAATAATGTACATTTGACAGAAGACAAGCGTCATGAATCATGCATTATCCTGAACTTTTATTAACTAGTGTCATGTTCATACATGTGTATGACATTTATTTTACATTTTTCTTAAATTTCGGGTACATTATTATGCCATGCTGACATGCTTATCATTATTTTCTAAGTATTTATCTATCATTAATTTTTTTTACAATTATAATTAAATATATTTTATCATTATTTCCCCACATTGGTATTAGGCGATCATTAAGTAAAATATAATGATGACACATTTATGAATATGATGTTATCTCTTCATCATTAAAGAGTGTCATTATTTTGCGTAAACAATGATGTGGAAAGTTGGACCTTTTTGCTGGGTGATTTTTTAACTAGCTAAATTGAGAATTTTTTATCAGTAAAGTTAGCACAGATTTATCGTGATTAAAAACAGCGTAACTCTGGCAAATAGTAATTATGTTCTAGTAAACTTGAATGTATATTTTTATTATTTCCTATACTTGGCTTTTGCAACATATTCTATAGCATGCATGAGATGCTACAGAATATATTATAAGTACATTTCAGTGTCTTCCTTTTTTTATTTTATTTCATAATACATTTACGCGCCACTTTTGCAGCCTGACAACAAGTGCGTGTTCGAATATTATAATCTCGAACTTATTTCGATCCTCGCCTGCGGCTCGTTTCATGCACACCGTATTACGTGGTTTCTTTTTTATAATTATTTGTTTCAAATTAACACGTGACCTCACATGAAAGTATTTCTCCTGCCTTCTTCACGTTTAAACGTAAATCTTGAAGCTCATTCTGAGATTAAATTCTACATTTAAGGTTAATTTCAGATTTTTTTCCATTGAGGTCTAAAATGTCAGTTTCCAGTTTTTTAGATAACTTTTTAATGTATAACAAGATATGTGTGTGCTTTCAACAGTTATAGGAGTTTTCTGTCATCTGATTAGCTTACTATTCGACCAAACATGAATAGAGCTTACTCCAAGATTAAAGTACAATTTAATCTCATTCTCTGTTCCAGTTTGGTCAATAGTTTTTTTTTCTGTCAGCCCCGCAGAAAGGTCGCCACGGAATCTAGTCTATTGAATATGATTAACAAGGGATTTTCTATTTTATATCACAGACCCAGCCGTTAAGACCCCACACGAGTTACCGGCACTTTTATAGGTTTGTATGTGGTAAGACGCCAACATACAACTATTTATGAAACCCAACCAAACATTTTCTAAGTATAGTAGACCGAATACGTTGATTATATGCTGCTTATACTCAAACCGTTTAGGTTGAGAGGTATATTGGAGTATTAGTGATTAATTTGTAAGGAATATATAGAAAAAAATGTTTATTTAAAAATGTGGAAGATAAATGAAAACAAGCGGGAATACATGTTAAAATATGTAATAATAGGTAACCCCTTTTATTTGCTTAATATATATACATTCGACTAATAGGTACCAACTGCAATGTGTGTTGTTAATTTTACATATTAATCATAAATTGATAATGGAATTTGGCACATACATATATTAATCCCCGTTCAATCATCTAATCTAAAAAAATATTTTTCAATTAAAATTCAAAATCTCATGCGCATTTCAATAATAATGATATTAGTGAAAATTAATGATTTGGCTCTCTCGCCTAACGGTTGGGGTGTAAGCAAGCGTTAGTTGGCTCTCACGAGCACCAGGTAAAAGGTTTCTTCGCGTCGGTTTTAAAAGAGTAAGTACTTGCGTAGGGGCGTGAGCGAATTACGTGACTCCAGGTTAAATTGTGAACAGACTACCAAAATGAACGTTCAGCTAACCCAAAGAGAATATAATCACTGACGTTTTAAGAGACAGGACTCTCATACTAGAAAATGAACGCGAATTGACAGCAATTGCCCTGTAAATCCAATACTGCCACCATTATCCGCCTCGAATATTCCATCCTATCCTCGTATATAAATTTTTTGTACTGAGTTGCGCGAGCATGAGCTAGCCTAGCTAAAATGACGTTATAAATCGTTTGTCTTCATACGTCAATTTGACATTTGTTTGCGAGAAAATAATAAAGCATGTTGTAGGTAATTATCATTAGGTCATTTAATGAGACAATAAAATTAAACTACTAACATAAACTTACGACGAGACCCAGACGGAGATGGCGGGATGATCTGGACGTATTTGTCTCCAACTGGGAGGAAGAGGCTCTGGACAGGGACGTCTGGACAATGGGGAGAGGCCTTTGCCCAGCAGTGGGACACAATAGGCTATTAGCTATTGGCATTAGGCTATGCTGCACCGAGACAAACCAAGCTGTGGTTTAACGGTGTCGTTTAGTGATGTTTTGTATAATTTCTTATGTTTTTAATAATAAATAAATAATAAATAAAAAAAAAACATAAACTTATAAATTATTGTTAACAAGTTTTATGATTAAAAGGGTTAACAAATAAGTGAACAGTAACTTCTTGTTTACATTTAGAGTGTTTTACGATACGATATGTATTTCAATACAATTAAAATGCGGTAATTAAACTACTATTTTTAAAAGACGAAATTTAAAAAAGGCCGGTAATAAGCGACATTTTAATACATGGGCTGGTTGCGCCGACATAGAGAAAAACATTATCACTTCACGAAAAAGTCACCATATTAAAAGTTTACGATAAGAAACGCAAACAAAAATCACGGCTAACCTGCAATTAACATTTTTTCATATGAAAACAAAAAGGACAGAGATAACATTTATCTGACTTTTACAAACTTTTATCTATTCCATCTTTCTCAAATTCTTTCTTTCTTTATTCATAAGTTGTTTATATTATTAGTAGTTGCATATATTTTAGTGTCTTTATTAAATAAATCTCTCGGGGTACCATCTTACTCAAATATCGTTAAATTAACATGGATAGAATGAAGTTTGTTTTTTTTTCGGAATTTTTGTTTATTGTTAACGTATAAATAATATTTTTTTACTATTGTTTAACAACGTAATTAGTGTTCACTCGTAATTGACCGAGAGTCGCGATCGCTCATGTCTCCTGCCGGGAGCTCGGATGTAATGGTAAAATGTAAATTTCCGGTAAGTTTCAAACGAATGGTGGGTATAAAACTATTTGTACTTTTTTGTTAATTGACGATTTCGTACTGGCGTCTCTCGGCTTGGTCATGGTAGGTACCACAGTAGGTATGATTTCTATATATGTCTATGTTTACAGGTGGCGTCGTTAAAGTTGAAATTAATGATCATTATTTTCAACTTTAATTGAATTAATGATATCGTTATTTTCAATTGTAATGGAAATAATAATATCATTGTTTCGGATTATAATTAAATTAACGGTATCATTATTTTAATTATTCATAAATTGAAATAGTTGAAATAATGATTCATTATTTTTAACTGTTACATTATGTTACAAGTGTTTTTATTTTCACTGAATGTTTTTTATTCGCTTATAATGAAACGGATTCCAGTGAAAATATTTTTTTATATCGACTGTTAATGTTTTTCTTATAAATCAATGCCTCGGTGTTTTGCCGTTATTTGAAACATTTCCTGATATAATTTGTATGTATATAACAGTCCATATAAATAAAACACTTTTGTATGAGACTGATTTGTGACGGCAAGACGAAGTTAAATCCGTACATACATTTTTCTATCTGTATGATGACTTTGTCTCTTCAGCGTTAGAATCTTTGACCTAAACTCTGATAAGTACTATCACAGAATAAGTAATAGTACAGATAGTTCAACTTAGTTGTGCGCGCGGCCCTATGTGTGCGTGGGCTTGTAAATATACAACTTTCATTCGTGTGGCGACTGCCGCGTCACTGCCACACGAATGAAAGTTGTATATTTACAAGCCCACGCACACATAGGGCCGCGCGCACAACTGAGTTGAACTATCTGTACAAGTACAGAAGCTTCACTTTCTAACAAAAACGGCGTTTAGGCATAAAAAACATGCCTACTCTGTGCATCTCTGTCTATCGTATAACTTGTATTCATTCACACGCGGCACGTGTAGCGCTAGGGCTGTCAGGTACTTAAATAAAATTATCGACTCGTCGCTCGTCGCGTTCTAGTCTGCGGCGGCAGCGGGAACGTGCATGTAGCTACGCGTTCGCGCGGCGGCGGGCGGCCCTCGACTGACGGCCGGCCCCGGGCCGAGCGAGCGGTAGGCATTTAAAGCGACGCGCGCCTCCCACTGCACTCCCCTTGGCACTACCACTTAACTCGCAGCGTTCAGTAAAATATAGTTATAATTATAACATGTGGCACGAATGTTTAAATTAAAGTACTGTTAGTTAGGGTCAAGAAGTTTAGATACATTGGCCCCTATTTCATCACGTTGACAATTGTCAGTGACATGTCGAGTGACGATTGTCAAGCGGCAGGTGACATGTGACAATTTTGAAAATTATTCAAATATTATATAATATTTCAAAATTGTCACATGTCACCTGTCGCTTGACAATTATCACCTACATATGTCACTGACAAATGTCGACTTGGTGAAATAGGGGCGGAGGTTGCGTGCCGAACATTCGTTTGAAGCCAGAAAATATACCGTTGAATGACGTCATCGTTATTTTGCATCTCTTTGATTTTAATATAAGATGGATCTGATGAAAGAGATGCAATACAACAGTGACGTCATTCAAGCCCATATTTTCCAGCTTCAAACGAATGTTCGGCACGCAACCTCCAGGATGTAATCTAAACTTCTTGGTTAGGGTTAAGGCGACGTTGGCCTGATGACACTGTGCACTGGGACGTATGGTAACATGTTTGCGACGCGGGGACGTGCATTTCGGTGTGCGGCGTCCATAGGCTACGGTGTTCCGTAAAACGGTTGCGTAACGATCACAGGCTCGCTACTGAAAACTACGAAAACATGGCCCGCCTCTCCAAAAATCAAAACGCATCTAATTGTGAAAGTATTTATAAATCTTATTTGTTTGATGGCTGTATCAGCGTTGGGAGTTTTTTCCTGCTTTAATAGGTTCAAAAATTCTAATTCAAACATTTATTCTGCAAGTACGCCTCAAGGGCTCTTTTACATGTTACAAATGACAAAACAATTCGCTATTTGACAGTTGTAAAGATAAAATAATTAATGTGTTGGATACAGTAGCTTATAGGTTTACAATACTCATACAATAGGTTTTGTGCTTTAAAATTAATTGAAAACATTTTATTTTTGAAAAATAAATTAGGAGTTTTTTTATCTATGGATTACAAAAACCGAAACGCGTGTGCCGTCACATTTCAAAGTTAAAGTTTAATTCCGCAACAGACCGCAACTGCACTTACTGCACGTTATGTTTCTCCGCACTCCAAATTGAACCGTAACGGTATTCGTAAAAAGCTCTATTTAAAATTAGCGGAGAAGTGTCGCAACAGCACAAGTTACTGTACAATTTGAAGTGCGGCGTAACATGCAGTTGTCGTCTGCTGTCGGCTGCGGAAGTAAACCTTTAGTTGTTTATCAAGTGCGACGTCACAGTACTCACAGTCACGTGATCGGCTGTTTTCGCGCGAAATTCAAATTACTTAAAGTAAAAATATTTTTTTTTAAAGAAATTAAGCTCTTTGGGGAAAAAACATAATTGTTACAGGTATAAAATAAACCTACGTATAATTTAAAATACATTTCCGAAAACTGTCAAGTAGCCAATTACAATGATATCATTAGTTTAGTAACATGTATACATAGCAACACCAACCAACAGATAAATACCTGGACACATATTTACTGGACTTATCCTATAATACAGAGATGTAAAGAGTCTCTGTGGTCGAATATACCTAAAGGGTCCCCATAGTCAAGTAATTTTAGAGGTGTAAGAGGCCTCTAAATGTCAAAACAAAGTATATGAAATAAAAATTTCGGGTCAAGAGACTTAAGCTAACAGTCTTATTAACTAGTGCTACGGTATACATGAAGTGAATACTTTTACAAGTAAATTGAAGTGTTTAAGCTTTGAATGGGCGGGAGATGTTATCGTTGTTTATTTCTAGCTACTTATGAATGAATGATCCGTTTATTCACATAAACATATGGTTACAATTAGGTGACGGGGTGTTGAGGTCGTTTCATAAGTTTCCCTAATATGTTGAGCCAAGATAGACATGTGAAAATTATTCATATGAAAGGGTCAAAGTACGCTGTGCCGTCACAGTCGGTCCCCCCAAAGCTTTCCTAACTAACTGTCAACCAACAGCGGCGTACAAACACGCGGACGGCAAGAAGATCGACGGGAAACGTGTGCTGGTGGACGTCGAGCGAGCGAGGACTGTCAAGGGCTGGCTGCCAAGGAGGCTCGGTGAGTTCTTTCTGTGTGACCTTATAATACGGGAAGTAGTGTCACCCAATGTATGGGAGGTCCACATTTTGGTATCGGATGAATTCACTTGGCACAGATGTAATATACGTAAATATAAGTTAATTTAGCCCGGTAGCCATCCGCCAGTGGGGTATCAATGAATAGAGCTCATTAAGTGTATAATTATAGTATTTTTTATTTTTAAAAATATTGAAAAACAAAGGAATAAATAGCCACTTAAATTTTCTTATAATTTTACATTCCCCCTTTAAAGTCTCATTAAATATTTATCCTAGCGACAAAGTGAATAGAACCTTTTATGTAGATAATTTTATTTAGATTACTTATACCTAAGAACGTTTTTCACTATCGGTCACCGTTTATGAGTTTTTCATGAAAAACCGAAAAATGCGACTTTCAACGACCCCCCCTTCCTGCCCCCCAGGGGGTGGCGGATGGCTACCGGGCTAAATTAACTTAGATTTACCTATATTACATCTGTGCCAAGTGAATTCATCCGATACCAAAATGTGGACCTCATGACACTACTTTCCCCACTATTAAGACTAGTATCACTAACAAGGAAGGGTACCCAACTGTCCGACTCCGATTTGATTTATTTTGATATATGTTATAGAGTAGTCTAAAATAACGGGCACGTACTTTTTTTTTAGCTGCCCAAACTCAACCTGTTAGGAGAAAATGGCCTTCAAAGAACTGAAAATTGACCAAACCTAATTTCTGAGAAGAGATTTGTTCAAAAAAATTGATAATTAATTACTGGTTTCGTTATATGTTGGAGAACATGAATAAAGAATGGGGACGTGTTTTGTCATTTCATCACAAACTCATTTTTTATGTAAAAAAACACATGTCAAAGTTTCATAAATTTCGTCGCTACACTCAATTGACGAGCTGCAAATCTGTCATTAAAATTATTGCCTGTGTAAGAAATTAGTTCCATTGAAATTCCGCAGCATGGCGCAAGGTCATATATTCCTGATCGGGATTTAAGTAATACACTTGTCACACCTATGGCACGCGAAGGAACGTAAGCGCTGTGGGTAAGTATGTGTGCGTCCGCTGTCGGTACACGCGTCAATTGTTTGCGCGGGTGCGTAGCGCGTGGCGCGACGGCACTCGATCGGATCTCTCAGGGGCGAGGTAACTGACCTCGGTGCGGGGGGTTCGTGTCCGTTCTGTATGTAATACTATTATACTATTGTGTGACTGTTGTAACAGGCGGCGGGCTGGGCGGCACCCGGCGGGGCGGCGCCGACGTGAACATCAAGCACTCGGGCCGCGAGGACAACGAGCGCGAGCGAGAGCGCTACAGCCGCGAGCAGCGCGAGAGAGACGAGCCGCGTGAGTACAATAACTTAAGGCGCCTGTAGAGGCAAGCACTCTCCATACAAACTTTGTGCAAGTTTTTCTTTGCTTGTGCTTGCATTACACTTATGATTTTTGGTCAGTATGCTTATTTTTCTGTTAGCCAGAACCTCAAGAATTTTTTTTAGATTTTTTTTTTGTAATTTTTAATTTTTTTGAAATTTTTGTTTTTTTTTTCTTGCATTCTTCGTATAATATATTCAATATTAACAAGCAAAAAAGATTATATGCGGGAGTGCCAACCAACAACTGACGAACAAAACTTGCACAGAGTTTGTATGGAGAAGGCCTTGCGTATACAGGCGCCTTAATACAAAATTAATTTATGTCACACCTAGCCATAAAGTGGCCGTTATCGCACGCTCCGCGCGCGAAAAAACCCACTTCCTGGCCAGGGGGTGACATAAAATTTTGTACTTACCACGGGCGATAATAAAGAAAGCCTCAGATCGCATATTTATTGCCCTTGCCTTCGGCTCGGGCGTAAAATACTTGCGATCTGAGACATTCTTTGTTTTATCGCCCTTGGTAAGTAATGTACTATTAAGTAAATTTGAGTTTGAATATACCCGCCCTAATTCGGATGGTGTCCAGGCGGGGGGCGGCGCCGCAGCCGCTCGCGCTCCGTGCGCCGGCGCAGCACCTCTCGCTCGCGCCGCCGCGAGAGGGAGCGGGACAGGACGAAGGAGGAGGAGCCCGCTGAGAGGTATAGTTCACATCTGTTCAAGTCTATATTTTATATAACTGTTATTGGATTTTGTATCTTGTTGCATGTAAAATTTGAGTCGCTTTTTGTGCTACTAGATTTTTAGAGACCTTTTATTTCTATAACAAATCTGGATTGTTATTATTTTCTGACAATTTTACTTGAGTAGGTTTTGACTTGTAAAAGTGCTCTTGTGGTTTATTTGCAGAATATTCCCTTTATTCGTAATTAAATGATTAGTGCGTTGCGTCGCGTCGCCGCAATGAATTTAATGTGGCATATCATATAAAATATGACGCTGCGACGCACTAATAGGGCTGCTTCTAAAGGTAAAAGTCGGAACCCGACCGCAGACGACAAATGCACGTTCCACCGCACTCCAAATATTGAACCGTATCGGTATTTGTAAAACGCTCAATTTGAAGTGAGCGGAGAAGTGTCGCGGCTGCACGGTGTCACTTACTCCGCTCACCCCATATTGGGGACTTTAGCCTTATATGGTTATTGGATTGGTTACAGTTTAATGAGGGCTACCGTTTTTGCGCTCACCAGTTGGCGCCAATGTGCTCTCAATCCAGCTGTCAGAGTTAGTTATTGGTTATTACGGGCGGGCGTAAAAACCAAATTTACGTTGAAGTCGTGTTTCATACATTAAAACCGCACCGTAAATATTTTTATGTCACACCTGGCCATAAAGTGGCCATTATCGCACGTTTCTCGCGCGAAAAAACCCACTTCCTGGCCAGGGGGTGACATAAAATTTTGTACTTACCACGGGCGATAATAAAGAAAGCCTCAGATCGCATATTTATCGCCCTTGCCTTCGGCTCGGGCGTAAAATACCAGTCCCGTTTTGTTCGGAAAAAAGTATGACATAAGTTTACGAGCAGTAAAATGGTCGCGAAGCATTGAAATTCGTTGACCCGTAACTCGTATTTGCCATTATCAATCTCAGATATTGCAAAATAGTCACCATATTAATCTAATTAGAAATAAACCCGCGTAACCCACCCATAAACTATGAAATTTGACATTTCGGAGGACTGACGTCACACTAGCGCCTCTAGCGGCGAATCCATACGCGGTAGCCCTCATTGATAATATTTCAAAATTTATAATGATGCCTAAATCGAAAACCATTTCGGTAAATATGCTAACCTGAACGTAGTAAAGTATTTTTAAATTTTTTTTCTTCACTAGATTTGAAGAAAATCGCCATAATGTATAAAACGGAAGTGTGACGTCATTCGTATGCCTATTGATAATTCATGACAATGACGTCATAATTTACTTATGATTAGATATTTTTGAATGAAAATTAGGAGTTCGGGAGAAATACAAAAACACGTAGACCTTATAATTTCATTTTCTATCGATCTAGGACATAAAATGGCCATCTTGAAATTTTGAAATGTTGTCTATTTGGAGTGTTGCGGTACTGTGGTTGTGGTCAGCAGCCTATCTAGGAATGGTATCTTTAAATGTTGTTTATTTGTGACCTCCAGCCGCCGTCGCCGTCGCTCGCGCTCCCGCTCGGAGCGGCGCCGGCGCGACAAGGACAAGCACCGCGACCGGGACGCGCGCCCGGACCGGGACCGCGACCGGGACCGGGACCGCAAGCGCGCGCGCCGCGACAAGGACAAGGACCGGGACCGCAAGGAGCCCAAGCTCAAGCTGGACGAGATCAAGGTCAAGGAGGAGCCGAATACCGGTCAGTTGAAGCTTATATCTTAATATGTATAATATACAGGGCGGCCCAAGACTATGGGACATCAAGGGAAAGTGCCTTAAATATCGTAGATAGGATA